>NC_061160.1:48198372-48200872 GCF_022113875.1 Hydra vulgaris | reverse complement strand
ATAGATTAAGAATTTTTTTTAAATTAAATAAAATTTTTGTAAGCATAAATATCAATTATTTATCTATATATTTTTTGATGTTTGCTGATCTGTTGTAATTTAAATACTACTGTCTAGTATATTTAAAAACCACTTTACAATTTAAATATCTTAAAATAAACTTTTTTATAATAAAATCAAAACGTTAAAAAGATTATAATTCTAAATACATTATAACTATAGAAAAATTCTATTTCATTTTCCTTTTTTAATTATTTCATTATAGTTAGTCCTAATTTTACAAAGAAATTTGCAATAATTTCGTATGGGAATAATGCAGAAATAGCTCCTGAAATCTAAGCACAATAGGAAAGTCTAAGCACAATAACCTATTATCGTTTTAGACCAATGAATAAATTTATATATATGCAGTATTGGGCAAGACATTTGCAACCAACATCGAACAATGCTAAAAAGTGTTCCTAATTAAACATGTCTTAAAAACGAAATAACCATAGCAAACAGTTCAGGACTCTGGAGTCATAGCATGCCATGACATGACCAATCAGCTGACAGATGACAGCACACAGGCAGAATTTCGTTGACAAGTGCCATTTTGAAGCGGACAAAGAAAGTGCAACTATTTAGTTTGTTTCATTTTCTTGTCTGGTCTGTGTCAACGTCACGGAGTTTTTTAATAATTAAAGGAAGTATCCAGAAGTTTCTAGAAGTTTCCAGAAACATACAGAAGCTTCCAGAAGTTTCCAGAAGTATCCAGAAGCTTCCAGAAGCATCGAAAAGAACCATCTAGAATCTTTCAGAACAGGTTCACACAGGTTTATTTTACTATATAAGAGACATGTAAACAAACATGTAATTCAGTCAGTATATGGAAGTCAATCAGTCAGTATTATCAAGACAGTTTATCAAAGTGAGTTTTATCAAAGTGTTTTATCAAAGAACATCAATACAAGAAGTGAAGAACAACAAGTGTTTCATTACATCAATACAGTCCACATCCAACCAAAACGTTGTGTTCCACAGAGCATTATTGTATCATCACAAGGTAAATGTAACACGGTAAGCCTTGAGAAGCGTGATTATTTATTTTTATTATTTTTATGACTTCAAGTGCAAAATGGCTTCCGACAGTCTTGGATTTAAACTAAGAAAGAAAATTATTGGGTATTACGTAAGTGGAATGTCACAAAAAAGTATTTGTGATAAATATCGCGTAAAAAAATAGACCGTATCAAGACTATATTACAAATATCGTTCTACGGGGAAGTTGGCAGCAGATAAAAAGGTGGAAGACCGCGTTCCACCACTTCTAGAGAGAATTCTATGATCTTCAGATCCGTCAAGAAGGATCCCTAGATATTAACAGTCAAGATACAAAAGCAATTAGAGCTGCTTGTATTGGACCAAACAATCAGACGACGTGCTGTTTAAGCCGGATTGTTTTCTCGACAACCTGCAAAGAAACCGCTGATTTCACTAAAGAACGAGAAGAAAACCCTCCTGTTTGCTACATCTCATATTGACTGGAATGTGAAGAAATGGCAAACTGTCCTGTTCAGTGATGAATCGAAGTTCAACATCATTGGGAGCGAAGGCGTTTGCCGATTTCTTCGACCGGCCGGAAACCGCCTCAATTTACGTTACTGCCAAAAGACTGTGAAGCATGGTGGAGGCAATGTAATGGTGTAATGGTTTGGGGGTGTTTTTCTGCTAATGGTCTAGGTCCAATACATTGAATAGATGGAATAATGGACCGTTTCATGTATAAAAATATCCTGAAAGATGTTATGTTACCTCATGCTGAATGGAATATGCCAATAAAATGGGTTTTTCAGCAAGACAACGATCCGAAACACACTGTAAAAGTAGTCAAACAGTGGTTTCAAGGCAACCACTCATCGATAATGGATTGGCCGTCTTAATCTCCGGATCTCAACCCTATCGAGAACCTGTGGGAGATTGTCAACCGCAGAATTAATGGTGAAGGTGTTTTTAATAAGGATCAACTGCTTGAACAAATCCAAAAGACCTGGGCAGCAATTCTACAAAGTTTCATTGATCACCTAATTGAATTTATGCCTCGAAGATGCAAGGCTGTGATTGACAACAAAGGATTCGCCACGAAATATTGATAGCGAAATGCAGCTTGGTCAACATTTTGTATAGTTGCACTTGTTTTGTCCAAAAGGAAATCAACTTTTTTTTATACTTTTGATTAATTTATTAATTTTCGTGTACAAATAATGAACTTTGTGATGAATAAAATTTGAAGAACTGTCTCTAATCAGTTACATAGTTATTTCTCTAAATTGAAAAAATGCAGCACTATTATATAAAGAAACTAAATTAGCATTATTTGGTTGCACTTGTTTTGTCTGATACTATATATATATATATACATATATATATATATATATATATATATATATATATATATATATATATATATATATATATATATATATATATATATATATATATATATATATATATATATATA
>NC_061160.1:48193372-48195872 GCF_022113875.1 Hydra vulgaris | reverse complement strand
CGTTACTGCACTGGAAGCATATTAACTTCAATGACAATGCAGACAAAATTTATGATAACTTTTATGAAACCTTTTACTCCGTTTATGACGCAAACTTTCCTATTATTGAAAAGACAATAACTCCAAAATATAAAAATAACCCCTGGATAACAAAAGGATTTAAAAAATCATCCAAGATTAAACAAAAGCTGTATATAAAATATCTTAAAACAAAATCATTAGATAATGAGAAAATATATAAAAATTACAAATACCTCTTTGAAAAAGTTCGTAAAAATTTGAAAAAAAATTATTACACAAGACTTCTAGATAAATTCAAAAATAACACAAAACGCAATTGGCAAATAATGAACGAAATTACTGGCAGACAAAAAAAATGCTCAGGTTCTCTTCCCCAGATGGTTATAGTGGATAACAAACGCATATGCGAACCAAAAGCTATAGCTCATGAGTTTAATAAATTCTTCACTGACATTGGTCCTAAACTAGCAAATAAAATTCCTTATACCAAAGCAACATTTAACGATTTTCTAGTACAGATGGATAATTGCATTAGTTCCAACGAATTATATTCTGAGCTAACTTTTTATGAATTCGAAAAAGCATTCAAATCCCTTAAAAAAAAACAAAGCAAACGGAGCAGATGACATAAAAGGTAATATAGTTATAGAATGTTTTGAACAATTAAAAGATATACTTTTTAAGGTTTATGGAGCATCTATTCACCAAGGAGTTTTTCCGGATCAATTAAAAATTGCTAAAATTACCCCAATTTTAAAAGAGGGAGATCAAACAAATATCAGTAATTATCGTCCTATCTCCGTCCTCTGCACATTCTCAAAAATACTAGAACGCATTATGTATAATAGATTATACAATTATCTCCTTTCTAATAATTTGTTATACGCCAACCAGTTTGGTTTTAAAAAAAATAATTCGACGGAACATGCAATTATCCAACTTGTACGTGAAATTTCAAATTCTTTTGAAAAATCTAAATTTACATTAGGTGTTTTTATCGACCTATCGAAGGCGTTCGATACTGTAGATCATGAAATTTTGATACAAAAACTGAAATACTATGGAATAAATTACAAAGTTATAAAATGGTTCCGAAGTTATTTATCTAACTGTAAACAATTTGTTTTTAGTAATAGTTGTTATCCAAATGAGCTCCTAAATGTTTCATGTGGCGTTCCCCAAGGTTCCATTTTGGGACCACTGTTGTTCTTGATTTATATAAACGACCTAAATAAAGCCTCAAATTTAATGAGTATAATGTTTGCTGATGACACCAACTTATTTCTTTCCGATAATGATATTTACAAACTCTTTTCTAGTATGAACAATGAACTTAAAAACATATCAAAATGGTTTATATGCAATAAGCTAACTCTTAACAGTAACAAAACAAAATGGATTCTCTTCCATCCAATCGCAAAAAAACCTTATTTACCCCAAAATTTACCAGAAATCTTTATTGATAATACTGTGATAAAAAGACACTATGTCACAAGGTTTTTGGGTGTTTTTCTTGATGAAAACATCACATGGAAAGCGCATATTGACTATATTAGCACAAAAATTTCTAAAAGCATTGGAATTTTATATAAATCGAGAACATATCTATGTAAAAAAGATTTAACCCAACTATACTACACATTTATTCATACCTATTTAAATTATGCAAATATTGCTTGGGGAAGCACAGAAAAAAGAAAATTAAAATGTCTTTACCGCCGTCAGAAGCATGCGATCCGTTTAATTAATTTTGCGGATCGATACACTCATTCCAAACCTTTTTTTATTGAAATGAAAATTCTTAATATTTACGAACTTAATGTGTTTAATGTTTTATGCTTTATGTATTTGTGGAAAAATGATTTATCCCTACCTATCTTTAAAGTTCTCTTTTGTGAAAAACCAATAAATAAATATACTCTTAGAAATAATAAATTTTTGCATAAACCTTTTTGTCGAACAAAGTTTAACCAGTATGGTATTGCTTATCGTGCGCCGTATCTTTGGAATAAAGTTGTTTTGCCAAACTTTAATATATTTTACACTTTTCCAATTTTTAAACATAAACTCAAAAATTTTATTTTATTTTCCGATGACATAATAAGATTCTTCTAATTGTAATTATGTACCTTTATTTAGAACTTTTTAATTGTAAAATACGTTTTATGTTAATTGTAAAATACGTTATATGTAACGACTCTTTTTGTTTTACTTTTCTTTTTGTTTTACTTTTTATATGTAACGACTCTTTTTGTTTTACTTTTTATCTTTTTGTTTTACTATTTACTTTTACTGTTTATTTTATAAATTGATTATATATTAGGTTGACCGGAAAGTAATGTCGTTTTTGCGCATGTTAACATTCGATAATCGTTGGCCAGTTTATTGTGTATCTCGAACACGTGCACAGGTTATTTTTATATTAGTGTGACTTGTTTACTTCTAAATTATTTAAAATTAAATAGTTTTCTTTGCAAAT
>NC_061160.1:48088372-48188372 GCF_022113875.1 Hydra vulgaris | reverse complement strand
ATGTCAGATATGTCATCTCAAACACCAAATAATCTTTGATCCGTCACTAAACGTGTTTTAAAACTTATTTGTACAAAAACTTTAACGTCAAAAATAATGCTTTTGTAAAATTGCAATATGTGATACACTAATATAAATACTGTAAAGTAAAATGAGTTTTCTACGTGTTGTAGGTTATATTAGATTGTTTATAGATTCAACTAGAGTTTTTTGGCAATGGCTTCTCCCTACAGGGGCAGGCAGGGGCAGATCCAGCATTTTTTATTCCTTAGAATAACTTGCAGATTTCTTATTTGATATATGTATAAACAGACATGGAGCAAACCTTAAACATTTATACGTCCAGATATGGAGCAAACCTTAAACATTTATATGTTTATACTTATATCAAATAAGAATGATTTTCAAAAAATTTCAATGATTGTGAACTAAAATTTCTGAAGAACCACCCCCCTCCCCTCAATGCCCAAACGTAAGAACAGCAAGTTGTTCAAAAAACAATTTTATTTGCTATTCTTAACTAGATTTCTATTCATCGATAAATTTTAAATTTCATAGTATATCTCACTGTACAAAAATTATAATTATATAAAATTTGAACCACTCTCAATTTGAGGGGATTACAAATTTCTATAAATTTAATAGGGTAATAAATTATATAACTATTGTATAACTTACAATATATATATATATAATCCTAACATTACTTCAGTAAAAGATGACATGGTCAATTAGGAGGGTTCTATGTAATTTTATTACTTTCTGATGAATAACTTTGAAGATAGACGCAGTTCGTAATCTTACCCCTGCTGCCAACTAGCCCTGGTTTCCCCTACTGAAGTTTCAGGCACCAGGCTATTTCAGTACGACATGTTATCTAAACAAGCATTTATAGTTAATATTATTTTTTTTGTTTTTTACACTGATCATGAAATTCTTTTACGACCTTTCTATTTTCGATACTTTTCATTAAATTCATTTGCGACAATACTCCTTTTTTTATTTTCGACATTATTCCAATTCTATTCATTAAACTTCTTTGCAAAATTATTACTTTTTTATATTATCAACACTATTCATTTAATTCTTTTGCGACATTATTCCTTATTTATGTTGTTCGACAATCAATTATGCGATAAGGAGTTCCATGAGCCATAAAAGACTTGTAGAACTTACTAAAATTTCAAAACAAAAAACAGGCCTTATTACAGGGTTATTCATTCTTATATGCGCGTCTATTCATTTTTATATGCGCCTTTATTCATTCTTATACGCGCATTTATTCATTTTTATATGCGCCTTTATTCATTCTTATACGCGCATTTATTCATTTTTATATGCGCCTTTATTCATTCTTATACGCGCATTTATTCATTTTTATATGCGCCTTTATTCATTCTTATACGCGCATTTATTCATTTTTATATGCGCCTTTATTCATTCTTATATGCGCATTTATTCATTTTTATGTTGTTTACAAAAGCAATTGTAAAAAAGCAATTTAAACCAAAAAAAATCATTTAATAAAATCATTGATAAAACAGTTTATTATTTCAAAGCAAATTTTTCTTATTTCCTGGTAAACGAGTTTAAAAATACTTATAAGACGAAGACTTTTTACATTCGATGATGGTTTATTTAACTTAGTATTTGTTTTTAGTTTAATTTTATTACATTATATTAAATTGTATTATTGTATTAAATTTCTTGATTGATTAAGTTATTTTTTATCTAATTATTTATTTTTCTAGATTTATTATTTAATTATTTAAAATTATTAATATCAAATTTTTACCCTATGGATGGAATAGAAAATAATCGTAAAACAAGGGAAAATGTTACAAAAGAGCACATTGAAATGCTTAAACATTTAGTTGAAAGAAATCAATCTACAACAAGCATTTCCACTTTTCTTAATTTATCGAAGCGCACAGTTCAAAATCTTGTCGTTAAGTTAAACAGAGGAGAATTCGACGACATGACTGCATTCAAGTCGTCTTCTGATAAAAAACGAGGTGAAAGACCTATAAACGCTCAAATAAAAAATATTATCGAATTATGCGTACAAGAAAACAATCTTTGCACGCAAGAAACAATAAAAGAAAATCTTTCTGCAGCAGGCTTCAACATGTCTCAGCCTACTATTTCAAGAAAACTCAAACGCTCGGATTTATCAAGAAAACGTGTTGTGCATGTGCCAGAAGAACGAAATTCAACACGAATTATTAATGCACGCTATGCATTTGCAAGCGAAATTAACGGAATTTCAGATGAAAAACTTATTTATTTGGATGAAACTGGATTTAATGTGCACACTAACAGCATATATGTTTATTCGCTAAGAGGTGCGCCAGCAATTTTACAGTCGCCTGCAAATCGTGGCAAGAATGTTAGTTTAATTTGTGCTGTTTCAACAATGGAAGTGCTTGCTTATGAAACAAAAACTGGAGGCTGGAATGCAGATTCATTTTATACTTTCATAACTACAATGATGGCACCAGCGATTAGGAATGCAAATGTGGAAGCGCCAGTGCTTGTTATGGACAATTGTAAATTCCACTGGAGTCTTTCTGTTAGGCAAACACTAGCCTCTCATGGTATAGCTATTAAGTATCTGCCAGCTTACACGCCACAGCTTAATCCAATACAAGAATTTTTTTCTTCTTTAAAACATACTTACAAACAGGGAGAAAGGCCTCGAAATACGGATGAGGTAATCAGGAAACTTAAAAATATTATGGATACTACAGAGTTTAATATAGTTCCATTTTACAACCATATGCGTAGTTATATAAATCAAGCGCTGGCTCGGCAACCATTTCTTAAATAAATAACAATGAAAACAACCTTATTTATATTTTAAATATGTCTATATAAAAATTTAAAAGCGTATTTATCGTTTATATTAAATTATATTAGAGATTTTATGGGTGGTTGACGCATATACAAACATTGGGATGTATAATTTGATATTTATAATAATTATAAATAAGTAAATTTAAATCGAGATAAATGAATTAGATAAATAATAACTTAATAAATCAAGAAATTTAATAATAAAATTACAAAGAACTAATACTTAATTAAATAAACTATCGTCGAATTTAAAAAGTCTTCGTTTTAAGTATTTTTAACCTCGTTTACCTGGAAATAAGAAAAGTTTGTTTTGAAAAAATAAACTATTTTTCAAAAAAATAAACTATTTTTCAAAACAAATTGCTTGAATGATTTTTTTTTTGTTCAAATAGCTTTTTTACAATTGCTTTTGTAAAACGCATATAAGAATGAATATAGGCGCGTATAAGAATGAATAAAGGCGCATATAAAAATGAATAAATGCATATAAGAATGAATAAAGGCGCATATAAAAATGAATAGACGCGCATATAACAAAGAATAACCCTGTAAGATAAACCAACTTCTGAACCGCGGCATAAATAAATTTTTTTATAAATTGTCTAATATTAGCAAATTTAATTTTCAACAATTTTCTTAACATTTAGTGTCTTAAATGGTCAACGGAAGAGAAATATTCTATTTGGGCAAATATTTTGGAGGAAAACTCTCATAACCCCCCTTCTCCCCCATATTTAACTTTTTTAAACCAGAAATATAAATCAATCAGTTAAAGAAAAAAACTTTATTTATCAAATTAGTAATTTTTTAAATTTATCTTGTTTTTTACATGAGTATATGTAAGAATAAATACTAAAACTGTCAGTAAATTTGCCCTGGCTATTTAGTTCATAAATTAGACAAATAATTGATTGAAAAGAATTATCATTGTTGACTAGGGTTATAATTGAATATATATATATATATATATATATATATATATATATATATATATATATATATATATATATATATATATATATATATATATATATATATATATATATATATATATATATATATATATATATATATATATTAGAGAATTAAAAAGTAAACAACATAAAAATTAAAACTTTTGTTTAACAAAAAAAGAGATATAAATGGTTAAAATATTCTAAAAGATTCTAAAAAATTATAAAAAGAGATATAGATGGTTAAAATATTCTATGAAATAGTTTCAACAAACAACATGAAATTGGTAGACATAATAGACACATAAATAAACATTGATAAACATAAAAAAAACTACAAATTTATACCTTTTAAAAGGTCGAGAAACAAAAACACCCTTTTTCTGAATCAGTGACCATATAGTTTGAAAAAATGTTAAAAAGCACTTTATAAAAATGCTTTGTGGTATACTATAACATAACTAGAAAACTCAAAAATCCAAGAACAATGTCAGTGAGAAATTCTCTCTTTATTATTAAGGTTTGTTATACTATTATCAATCTACAAAATATTTACAAAATCTAATAATTTTTTAAAAGAAAAATACACAATGGAACCAAAAAATGTAATATCTTTTCCATCAACCTCCAAAATGTGACTGATATTTACCCCTTACAAGGAAATTTTTTGTTAGCTTTAGAATAGCTAACACAAAATAGTTTGTTAATTTCTATTCCTTTTCTTTTAAATTTAGTTTTCATTTAAATTTAAAATTTCCATGCTTAAGTCATCTCACTTGTTGTCTTAGATGAGTATTAACTTTTCCTGGAAAGTTAATACTTATCTAAGCTGGAATACATTTAGCTGGAAAAACAATAAACTCTTTCTACAATACTTCAATTATGAAATTCCAACTAATGGTTACCTTTTTTTTAAGAACTTGGATTTTTTTACAAAGCCTTATCTGGATCAAAAACTTATCTGGATCAACTTTAACTGTGCATTTAGTATTTTCTAATATCATGATTTTATGCAGTTTTTTTGCAGAATTAAATAATTTTTTACTCTCTGAAAAAAATATGTAGATAACACAACTGTTTTTAAATAGAACAGTGATATTATCAGCTTTAAAAAAGGCAATTTAATTGTCAAACTCAAGTGAAATCATAGCTATTTCAAAAGTATCGATTTCTACAACCAAATTTTGAATATGTTGTTCCTCTAAAAAAAATTTTAAAAAATCACAGAAACATAACAAACTGATACAAAAATGATAGAGTTTTTAAATAAATTAAAAATATTATAGTAATAATCATATGCTATATAATAAAGTATAATAATAGTATATAACAAATATATGCAGAGATGTATTTAGATATCATAATATGATTCATATGGATATTATAATTTGTATTCAGATATTATAACTTGACTCATATAATCTGAATACATCTTTGTATATACTATGTATATAACAGACATATATTCATACATATATGTCTATTATAATTAATATATATATATATATATATATATATATATATATATATATATATATATATATATATATATATATATATATATATATATATATATGTATATACATATATATATATATATATATATATATATTATATATATATATATACATATATATTCTACAAATAGAATTTTTTAAGATTTGATTAGATTGAAGTTCAGTACTAAGTAGGTTTGAAAAAGTCATAGCCGGTAACAACAAATTTGTTTTTGAAAACAAAACAAAAATTAATTTCAAAAAATAGTCGTCTCACAGTACCTGGCATATTAAAAATGTTAATATGCAATGTTAATATGCTTGTAAAAAGAGACTTTTCTAGAAAAATCATTTTGTGCAGAAAAATATAGTGATTCACGCTGTTCTTTTAATTTTTCTCCTAGTTTGTTGATTCAGAAGTTAACTTCTTTATTAGAAATTAACCTTTTTTATAAGGTAAGTTTAAAATGTTATATCATTTTAAGTAGATCAGGTTTAAAGTATCAAGAGGTACGAATATTAGACTGTATTAGTTATGATCTGTAGCAAGATGGTTCACTATTTCTTAGATTTTATGTTATTAACATATTAACTATATTTTTCTGCACAAAATGATTTTTCTAGAAAAGTCTCTTTTTACAAGGCATGTTAATAGAAAGGAATCATCGACAAGCATTAAGAAAAACAACGTTAACGCTCGCAAAAAAAAACGTTCCTAAAACGACCTAATTAAGGGTCATCTGTAGGAGTGAGCTTGGTCATCTGTTGTTTTTGCTACTTATCTCTTATGCTACATAGTATTATGTAAAAACAGAGAAAAAAAAGTCTTATTACAATATCGTTTATTTAAAAAAATATAGCAAACATATTTTTAAAACTAATTTTGAAATAATATCTTGTTGACATTAATTTAAAATTAAATTTTATTATTTATATTTTGTATAGTTTGTTTTCAATTTACTTGTTTGTCGTTTGTTAAAATTACAATAAAAAAAATATAAAAAAATATTATTGGAAATAGCGAAGTAAAATCATTTATTAATACTCTTCTCGAATATAACCTTCTCCCAACTATAAATAAAGCTACAAGAGTAACTAAAATATCATCAAAATTACTAGATAACGTAATAACTAACAATTTTTATAATTTGCCGTTTTAAAACGGGTATAATCAGGGTTGAATTAACTGATCATTTCCCTATATTCATTATTACTGATAGCGTAACTCTTATTAATACTACTCGAATCAAAAGTATTCATGAGAAAAATCAATCAAAGTTCCATATGCCAATTTAAAAATTATTAAATAATTACGTCAATTTGACACATATTACAATGCTTATGGTTTATTTCTGAACCAATTTTGTAAAAGGCATTTCCTTTAAAAGTATAACTAATAAAATCTAAGTCATTTAAAAAAGGGGGAAAAAATGTTGTTTAAAAGTAAAGTTTTCTCTACGGTCCGAATTAAATTTAATTTTGAGATCATAACAAAATGACAACAAAAAAACATACATCAACAAAACATGTCGAAAACCGCTAGTTTAAAAGAATTGCCTTTATATATGCATATGAAACCTAAAATGAAAACTCAATCACATATGATAACCGCATATACATAACATACAAGTCTATATCTACATACCAACCACATACTATCTATTAACAGAAAATATTATCTAAATAAGGATGTTTTTTGGATCAATTTAAAGCTTAATGATGTGGTTATTGAAATAAACTGTTAAAAAAAATATTTCGTTTTTATTTTCATATAACATTAATCCAAAAGTTACGGTGCCCCTAATTCCCCTACCTCAAAAACCTTTTGAGATAGGGAAAGTTTTATCGATGGAAATTATTTAATTATTTATTTAATTATCATTTATCATTAAAAAGTTATTATTGAAAAACGGAACAATTTTTTTCCTTGATTAGCAACGAATATTCCATTTAGTCAAAAAGGATTTGATTCATACCTTACAACAGCTGATTTAATTATGGACAAACCAAGTTTTGAAAAAAAGTAAATTAATAAACTTTTAATAAACTTAAAAAAAAAAAAATTGCATTAATTTATTTTTTTTAATTATTCCGTTGGAAAAATTTTAGCAAATAATTATTTTTACTGCTGAAGTTTTGTATGTACTTTTACTGTTTTATTTATCAATTATTAGTTACGTAAATGTAACAGGGCTTGGTGAAAGGTCTTCTTGCTCCAGCCAGAATTTTCTATTATTTTAATTTCTTTTTTTTAATTTTTAACAAACGATATAACGAAAAAGAAATAACAAAAAAAAAAGTAATAACTACGAATGTTATTAATTAAAAAAAAAAGTTTCATTATAAAATTGAGTTTTGTTACAAACCAACAAAAAATATTGAACTTTATTACAAACAATAAGGAATATATAGAAGTCAGGTCAGGTTATCCTGCTGCTGGTAACATGTAATCCAGTACAACCTGCTTCATATCCTGCTGCCTTCTAGGATACGCTTTTTTAGACAAAGCCTAGGAGAGGCCAACTCCGACTTAAAACACCCCCTCCTTTGGGGCTCTTGTTTGAGTAAAAGGTAGAGATGGTGTCTCAATAAAAATAATCATTTTGGACAGATGTTAAACGCATCCGGCTACTGTCTAGTAGAAGGCCTCCTAGGCAAAGACATAAGGGGTAAACTGTTGACCAGCTTTGCACCCCTTCTTCATCTATTAGGCTAGCGCAGATGTATTTATAATAGATTGTTTCCAGTTAAGGATGTTGAATGATGGATCTTCTTGAGTCAATGCATGGTTTTTGCTAGTTTCTCAGTTTTCATGACAGGCAACTCATTTTATTATCTCCTAATGAGAGTACAGCTCTAAGGGTAGAATGCAACAAACGAACTTGAAATTTGAAGTCATACTTCAAGTCTAAAATTTGACTTGAACAAATGCAAAGAGCGAACTTGAACTCAAAGTCTAACTTGAAAACTGGCCGTTTTTAAGTTAGACTTGAAAAGTCAACTTGAAAAAACAAGGAACTTTTCCGAATGCAAAAAGTAAGCTTGAAATTTCATGTTATACTTCAAATCTGTAGTCTGACTAAAGTGTTATTTTAAGTCGTTTTTTTTTAATTAGGTACCGACCAGTCTTAAAACCAAACTTGAAATGTTTTATTTATAAACAGTATTTTTGAATTTTTTAAAGTTTACGAATTTTGACAATTTCCAGGATATATAGGAACAATAGATGAAGCATATCTAATGGAAAATCCCAAGGGGAGAAATTGCAGAATTGTATTAAAATTGAAAAGGATACTTTTCTTTGAACTGACGAATAACTAAAAGTCTTTCAAAAGAAATTTAGTCTGCTTGTATTCAATGGGCTAGATTTGTTAACGGATCACGAGATTTTATCAACTCAGCCATTAAACAGGTTTTAAAAGCTTATCTGCACGTCCATTTTATTAGGGACAACAGGAAATAGTGTGACCGAGGAATTGTGTTTGGGAATTAGTTTGCAATATCACTTTACAAATAAAACCAAAAAATTTTACAGACATTATATCTTGCTTTACTCACAACATTTCCATTTAACAAAATGATTTTTAGGTAAATGATTAAGTGTAAAATTATAACGAGGAAAATGGTTCCAAAAGATCAACGAGAGGTTTTGTAGTAAAAATTAGTGACTCAAATTATTTTATAAATACTTAACTTATCAAAGAATAAAAACAATTATAATGGAAAAGTACCAACAAAGAAAATCTTTTTTATTGATAAAGTAAATGAAGAACTCAATCTGAAAAAAAAAAGTATTATCTTGGAAATAAGAATAACATTCAAAAACATAGAAATGCTCTATAAAATAATCTATATAATTGTGTTTATTAAAATTGATGTATTAATATGTAACATCTGTTAATATGTCAGTATTTTTGTAAATTTTTATTTTAATGTCATAATACTTTTGTTATCTTTTTGGCTTTTCTAGTACCTCAGGTTTTTTGATAATATCAGAAGACCTTACTTCAAATATGAACTTTTGTGACTCATTTGGTCATTTGTTATATAATAATATTGATAAATATATATATAATATTATTGATAAAATGCTATATGTAATAAGCAAGAAAGTTTGTTTTTATATTAGTAGTTGTATCATAAAAATGTACTTATAATTTTTAAGTTTTTTGAAGCTTAAATATTTTAATTTATAAAACTAAAATATACCCATAAAGTTTTAAATTCAATTAAATCACTTTGTGGCAATATTTGCAAATTGTTGTCTCTTGTTAAGATATTAGAGGTTACTTAGGCCAGTTTCACTAGTCTTGTTTTCGTCTCTTTTACTAAAATTCAAAAAATAAATAGGTTCATTTAGCGGAAATTAATTAATAAAAATTAATAATAAAATTAATAAATGCAAAAACCTTTTCGCTGATTCATATATTGACCAAATGACCACACTCTTCCTATCACTTTAACGATACAAGTCAGCTCAAACTGAGGATCAATTTTTTGCAAAGCATCCTTATTTGACATAAGTTTAAACATATAATTGTTTGCAGCTTGCTCCATGTTCGCAGGTTAGCTATCTCAAAGACCATAAAATGCCAGAAATTACTCGGAACCATCCTAATTTACCGTTGCTATACATAAGCATTGTAAAATTTTGCGCATGCGCATAGGATATATATAAAAACTTTAGGAGTATTGCTTTCTTTTTACTTTACTTAAAAATAAGTTTTTTTTTTAAAAAAAAAAAAGATTTTCCCAAATCGTCAATATTGCAACATACTCAACTAGTATGCCATCATGGGAAGATGTCATCAGGTTCATTCATGGGAAGATGCCAACTAGTATGCCATCATGGGAATACATTAGTATGCCATCATGGGAAGAAGTCATCATTTTCATTAAAACAAGCTGTGACTGCCTTGTTAAAAAGATAAAATTAAAGTAAGTATTCCACTAAGTGCACAAAGCTTGGATATAAAATGCATGAGACTTTCCTTTCTGAACAGTTAATAATAAAATCACAATATTAAATGTATGAAAGAAATAAAACTACAACAGTACATCCCAAAATTAATTTTTGTTGATTATAAAAACAATATTTGTGCACAAGGGACGTATTTTTACTAAAACTAATGTAAAGTCAGTATTGTCATGTAAGTTTAATCACTTTTTCACCAAAGTCATTTTTTAAGCAAATATGACTGGTATGCCATCATTGGCGTTATGCCACCATAGGCGTCTTTCCCCTATATTTGTCTAGGTATTGAAAACTGTTGTCATACTTTTTAATTAATTTTCTGTTAACTCCAAACGTAGTTAGTATTTGCTTGCAGCCTTGTAGTAGTTTAAGTTTTTTTTTTAATAAAAATTTTACCAAGAAAATTGAATAAAAAAAACCTTGTGTTCGACATATATGCTTTGCTGATAACCGCGTAGCATATATGCTATTTGAATATTAATCAGCTGTTATGTCGTAGTTAGAGGCTTGGACTAAATAGAAGGTAACACAAGCATGTTCATTTTAATTTAGTATTTTTTAATAAATTACCAAGTTTTAATAAAAATACAAAAAATAAATTTATTATTTTTGCAACAGTTATTAATTTATTTTTGTAAATTAATAATTTAACTTTCATAATTTAAAGATAAAGCTGAGAAATATTATTTATATATAATTATATAAAATATATAATTTAAAAATATATTGTTATTTTACTTTATTTAAAAGGTTTTCCCTTTTCAAAAACTCTGCCACTATTGGTTGCAAAGTTTTTTTTTCCGATTGCGCCTTTAAATCAACACCTTATAAGTTTTTCAAGTTTGACTTTCTCAAGCGCGATCTTGAAATTTTCAGGGTTTGCTCACGCATTTGCTCAAGTTTTTTTTTGAAGTCTAACTTGACAAAGTCATACTTCAAAGTTCAAGTCGAACTTCACTCTAGTTCGCTTCTTGCATTCCACCCTAAAACTTAGTTTTATGGTTCTGAGGCCGATTGGTAGTCTGGTTTTCCAAATTCTGAGGTAGCTTTTAGAGAGGCTGATTCCATCAACAGCTGAAAAATATCAGAGTATTACCAGTGCCATGTTGCACATGGATAATATCCCTATTTGTACTTTTGTCGAGGTCACATTTAATAATAAACAACCCGAATCATTTACCTTCTCTACTTGACTTATGTCTTGTTTCTGATCCTAGTCTGTGCTTATTTTTACCACATCCACCCTAACGTGCTTCTGATCATGGTTTGATCTCTCTAAAACTATTATCTTATTCTTCTTCATCATTAAAATCCCCTTATCATTGTACCTCTTTCAACTACCTTAAAGCTGACTGGGACTCTTTTGCTTTCCTATGATAAATGTAACTTCATACATAACTTAATGAGTTTAAGCTCGCATGTAATCTTTTATTCCCTCTCGATAATTCCAACTCAACCCCCACTCTTCTCTATGGTTTTCCTCACATTGTGCTGCTGCAATTTCTAATCAAAACGACTACTTCCAAATCTATCATCAAAACCATTCTCCAGAAAACAGACGTCTGTTTACTGTTGAAACCATTGAAAAAAGGTTTATGGTATGTTATAAAAAAATCATTATATGTTATGAAACCATTGTAAAAAGATTTTCTTTAACGCCAAAGCCCGATATTCTCATGTAATGAAATCTCGTATTTCATCACAAAAATTAGGCTCTCATGACTTCTGGAGAACTTTTCACAGTATCAATAATAAGAGCAAATTTGTTATTCCACGTCACCTAAAGACAAAGCTGAATCGTTAGCTAAAAGCTTTTCATCAATATCATCTCTTGATTCCACTAGTTGCGTTCTACCTGATATAGTCAACAAACAGGTCGATCCATTGCTTGACATTCGTATTACTCTAGCTTCTGTATCTAAAGTGATTTTCAGCTTAGACTCTTCTACAGCTTGTGGCCCGAAAAACATACCTGTTATAGTTTTGCAGACATGTTCTCCGAAGATGTCATCTATACTTTCAAAACTAATTAACAAGTTCTTATCTTATTTTCCAGCCTGCTGGAAAACGGCATCTGTTATCCCTATTTAAAAAAATTCTGGAGAGCAATTTGACTTGTCCAAATACTGTTGTGTAAAATTCAAAAACCTTCCTCATGATAGGAAGAAGACCACGAGTCTTCTTCCAATCATATGCAAGGTTATTGAATTTTTTATTAACAAACACTTGATCTTTCATCTTGAATCTAATAACTTACATTCTGATCATCAATATGGATTTCGATCAGGCGCTGATACAGGGGGCACGGTCGTTTACAAGCGCTATGTTTAGGTACGCATGCGTTAGAAAATAACTGATATTTTAACTGATGATGACTATATATAGTCAAAACATGCATTGAATAATAAAATGTTTAGAATAATAAAATATTTTTAAATAAAATTAAAAAATTTGTCAAATTTTTAAAAGTAATATCACATTTTGTGCTGAAAAGAAGTTTTGATAATATATATATATATATATATATATATATATATATATATATATATATATATATATATATATATATATATATATATATATATATATATATATATATATATATGCTTATTTATTTATAACAAATATTATTTTATTTAGATAGCTCTATTATAATTTTCATTATATATACCTGTGGTTAAGTATCATTAGATTCAAAAAATAATCGTCTTTTATTGTTGATTAATTTTTGATTCTTTGACACATAAATTTGAAAACTTGGTACAAAGATTCTGAAAATAGAGAAATCAATTAAGTATATGATTCCATCAACAATTTTTAACTACGAAGTTCAATAGGCTACAAAGAAAAATAGCTTTAGGTTCTTGGTAAGTAAATTTTTAAAATTACCTTAATTTTGGAATATTGTAATTGTAATCAAAAAAACAAACAATTATCCACTGATTGGACAATTGTTTTTTTTTTACAAAAACAATTTTCTGTCCGTTTTTTTTATATAGGATTTCTCTTATGTTTAACAAAGCATTATTTTGACCTTTTATAATTCTTTCCATATTTTTTGTGCAACTATAGCTAACTTTAATTGCATTTCAAGTTAAAATTTTATGTAATATTTAGAGGGTGGGAAATTCTTGTCAAAGAATTTTAAAAACACATTTGTTTTAAAATCGCCTGTATTTAGTATCTTAATATACTATGGAAAACGCAAAAAGGCGTAAGATGACAGACTATTTTCAACGAAAAAGGTAACGGTTTTTTTATAAAATGTAAAAGTTTTTTTTCAATTGTATTTTATTTGTTTATGTAAAGTAACTAAAGCAATGTTGTCCAATGTCCTTACAAAATGGGTTTTGTGTAGACATTGGACAATTAACTTTACACTTCGCGCAACTCGTGTACTCAATTACACTAATAATTAGTAATAATCAATTGATAATAATAAACATATTTTATAATAATTTATATGTCTGTCTCACATAAACTTTTGGGAGGGGGATACCCCATCCCAAACTCTCCCCTCAGTAAACATCCAAGCATTACCCCCCACCACTGAATCCTAAATCCGCCGCTGATTTCGATCATCTTGCTCTACAGCTGATTTGCTAACAGTAATAACCAATAGGTTTTCTCGTGCATTTGATTGATGTGGAGAGGTTAAGGCAATTGCTTGTGATATTTCTAAAGCTTTGAAAAAGTTTGGCATGCTGGTCTTCTCCGCAAACTTTTTTCTTACAGTGTATCAGGTAACATCTTCAAGATTATTAAATCTTTTCTTACCAATCGTAATATAAAAGTTGTGCTCAATGGACAAGAGTCTTTTACATATCCTGTAACTTCAGGGGGTTCCTCAAGATTTATTCCTTGGCCCTATACGCTTTTTAGTTTACATTAACGATCTTCCACATATTTTCACATTTAAGGTGGCATTATTTGATGATGATACTACTATTTACTCTTGACATAATAAGAAACCAACACTCTCTGATTGCTTGCAGGGGGAACTTGAGCTTGAAAAAGATCTTACTTCTGCTACAGGTTGGGGCTCACAGTGGCTAGTGAACTTTAACTCAGATAAAACCCAATTTTTTTCAGCCAATTGTTATAGCAATAATTTAGATCTTCCTATATTTATGAACGGTAATGTACTCAATGAGTCATCTACGCTTCATCTTCAAGGATTAACTCTTACTTCCGATCTTTCTTGGAAACCATATCTATTGCAAAATTAGCATCTGTTAAGGTTGCATCTCTTTATCGTGTTTGACACTTTTTTACTCCGGATTCTATTCTTTATCTCTATAATTCTCAAATCCGTCCTTGTCTGGAATACTGTTGCCATATGTGAGGCGGATCTTCTAATGATGTCCTTTTTCTTTTAGTTAAGGTGCAAAAACACATTGTAAACATAGTTGAACCTGCTTTTGCAGCCAACCTCCAACCATTATCACATCGTCGTAATGTTGCTTCTCTTTCTCTTCTTTACAAATAAAATAATAAGCTCAGCTCTAAAGAGCTTTTATTGTGCCGTCTTCTAAAGTGCATTTTCGTGTTACTCGTTATTCAATTAAGTCTCATCTTTTTTCTGTGACTGTTCCTTAGTGCTTTAAAAATTTTAAATCGTCTAGTTTTTTGCCTCAAACATTGTCTGAGTTGTCTGGCAATCGTTATCTTGCTCTAAAAGCTTCATCTTTTCTCTTCCAGTAACATCCAACTCTAATAGTGGTTACTTGCAGCCTTGTTGGAAGCAAAGAATTTGAAAAAAAAGTATTAAAGCTTTTTCATTAAACTAATTAGTTTATGTAGCAAACAGACTGAATATGGTGATTTTATGATGATTTTAAATGTTAATTATTTGGTTTGAAACTTTTAACTTTTAATTATTTGGTTTTCAAAAAAGATTAAAATCTAATGACTTGAAAAAGGGGACATGCTATGTGAATTTTCGCAGGACATGTCCCCTTTTTCAAGTTTGCGATTCATATAACATGGAAATATTTTTTAGAAAAGGTTTTGTTTTATATAACATAAAAATATTTTTTGACAATTTGCTGAGTATTCAAAGACATTTTTTCAATACCAAAATATTTTAATCTAAAATTACTCCTACGATGTTTGTAGTCGATTCTCTTTCAATTATAATTTTATTAGTTGAAGGTTGGGTGCTTTAAGAAAAGTATTATCGGCTATACTAGGTTTATGGAATAGGATGTAATTATTTTATTTGTATATTTTATTTAACTCTTCGTTATATATTATCGGCTATACTAGGTTTATGGAATAGGATGAAATTATTGTATTTGTATATTTTATTTAACTCTTCCTTATATTTTAAAAAGCACTTAAAAACCTTTGTGAGAATTAAACATATAATACTTTTGATGCTAAATATAAGCCATTTATATAAAGTAGAAATAATAGTATCCTAAAATAGAACCTTAAGGTATCCCACAGGTTATTTATTTATTTATTTTTATTTGTTATTTAGGTTCCCCAAGTCCTAATCAGAAAGTTCACGCTTCCTTCCTTACCGTGATGCGAAATATGTCCAAAGCTCGTTTTGAACCTGGATCTCCTGCTAATAAAACGCTCTAACTACTGCGCTATGGTCGCATTAGGATTTTTTGAATCTTTTTTTAATTAACAAGAATATTAATAATAGTCTTCTATTGAAATCATCTATTGAATGAATAACAAAAAAAGAAGGAAAAAACCAATTACGAAAGGAAGACTTTTAAAAAGAAAATTAGGTTATCTATTACATAATATTGGAATAAGGAAATAGACACATAGATTATTTAATTAATTACTTATTAATTGTCGACGTAAGCGGAGTATTACCTTTATTATAGTTTTTAAAAAACTTCATTGTATTTCAATAATAATAAAAAACCATAAATAAAATAAAAATCTCTATAAAGTATTTTTAAAACATTCAAAAATAGTTTATTATTGAAATTTTAAAATAAACATAAAAATAAATCAGTCAAATTAAATATGTTTTTTTTCCCCTACTGTTTCAAATCAGTCAAATATTGCTAATGGCTTTGTATAGTAGTAATAAACACTTATATTGTGTTTATATAGTTATTTATAAAATAAAATAAAAACTGTTTTTAATGCTCGAAATGTAATCAGTGGAAATGTAAAGAAGATTTTGGAATGTATGCAAATTGGCACACAAACGTAAACTTATTGCATAACTATCTTCCAAAAAAACAGTTTAATTTTCAATTTGAACTGGTAAATGGTTGCTAATTGATCATTTTATATAAAAAGCTTATATCAAAATAACTTTTAAAACAGGAGACTGAATAAGCGCTGATTTCATAAGTGCGTATCGTTGTAAAAACTAGCAAAAGTGCGAACTGGCATAGATACAAATTGACTTAAGTGCTCCAAATAAGTTTGCAAACATTGGCATAAGTGCGAATCGGCTTAAGTGCACCGAGTAAAATTGCAAATATTGACATAATGGCAAATTAGCGTTTCGCACTTATGCCAGTTTGTATTTATGTCGATTCGACTGCTTCACACTGTTTGTACTTATGCCAATTCGCACTTATGTCAATGTTTTTAAATTCTTTTGGCGCACTTATGCAAGTTCGCACTTACACCAGTTTGTACTTCCGCCATTCACAGCTATGCCAGTTTGTACTTATGAAATTTGCGTCTATTCAGTCGTTCAATAGATTGTTCAATAGAAGTTTAATAGATTGTTCAATAGAAATTCAATAGATTGATGTGGAATAAACATCTCACCTTAACTTGTTAGACTACGGTATTTTGTGCTAAGCGCGGCCGGTCACATTGTCATACTGGAGATCACATTTTAACAGACTATTTTGAACTTTCCTGATGACAACAAACAAGCTCGTTAATAGAAGCTTGAAATAAATCAAGTCTCCGAAGGACCGCCAGATGAACTGGATTATTTATTGTGTTTTTAAAAAAACTGTTCAAAGCTTTAAAAAAATGTTTAATGCACTATTTATATTATTAACTATATAGAATAAAAAAAACTCTTATATGCCTCGAGGTAATATGTGAAATATCTTACAGGAATATATTAAATATCTAAAGGACTATTTTTGGAGAAAAACATATTTACGTAATTAGTTTTTGTGAAAAAAGAATTTTGAGTATTTTGCAGAAATTATTTTTGCGTTTCAAGGCAAATTTTATAACTGTTTTTTCAATTTTGAACACAAATTTAAAAATAAGTTCATCAAATATTTCTTTCCAAAAAAAATATTTTTTAAATATATTTAGCAAAAATATTTTTTATTATGGTACAAAATTGACATAAACCATATACATATGGTATAAAATGGTACATAAACCATATACATATATACATATTAAACAAAAATAGAATTGCGTTAATTTTAAGTTAAATTAAATGTATATACGTCTGTATGTCTGTATATACGTCAAAATAAAACGAATAACATAAATAAAATAGCATAAATTAATTAGCTGGTTTTGGTCCGGAAAATGTTTCTTACCACACCTAAAAACTGTCAGTTGGTTTATGTTTGTTTTCTCGCATACTTCTCTACCAGTCAATCTAATATATAAAAGAATAATTTGTAAACATATACAACAAATTTTAATATATGTTTTAGTTTATGCAATTAAAAACACAAATACTATAATAAAAGTTTCAAAATATATTCCAAGAGAGTACGTCAGAGACGTTATGTTTACCGATTACTAATATTCCGTTAGGTTAGAGAGTACGTCAGAGACGTTACGTTTTCCGATTAATAATATTCCGCAGGAGATGAGAGATGTCGATTATTTAAAATTTTTTTTTTTGAAAAAAAAGCGAATAAACATAATGCGTTTAATTTTTTTCCCATGGTTTAATTATGCCCAAATTTATGCAAAACATATTTTTTACAAGAAAACGCGAAGTTTATTCCATGCGAAACAATTTTTGATCTAATTTCCAAAATATCCCAGCAAGGGGGCAATAACATTATTGAAAATAAAAATTCTTATACTCTGATTTCTGTTAGTTTTTTTCATTGTCTCAAAGTTGTGTACTTTTGCTTTGTTTAAAAAAACAACCTTCAAGTAAGCTTAAACGTCGTTAAAGTTGTTACTTTTTATATTGCATTTGCTTTTAAATATTCGTTTAAATATGCGATTATGTAGTTAGTATTAATTACTTCATTAACAAAAAAATACGTTTATTTTTGTTATACTTTTTGCTTTTTGTGCCTTTTGGTTGACCCTAGTAAACTATTATTTTTATATTATCTAAAGTAAAACGAACATATTTGCTTATACGAAAGTCAATATTTGAGTAATGCAAAAATGTTGGGCTAAAACAATTATGAAGAGAAATTTGCATTATTTTTAAAAAAGAAAACCAGAAGAGATTCTTTTCAAGAAAGTTTGTGTCAATAATCTGCTACTAAAATTGTAACCCAAATGACTAAATTATTTATTTCAAATGCACACGTCAAACACTCGTCTTTTCCACAAATCGTTTGACACTTTATGGAGACGTGAATCCCGGATAATAAGTGTTCAGTTCTTGGGCAAATGTAGGTTGTCACAACTATTTTTCTTTCATTCTTAATTAAAAATTTAAGTTTGTCTCTTATATTTGTAGAAACCTCCTTGCAAAGAAGCGTACCGGGTTTGTTATTGACATCTTCTTTAACTAAAACCTCATATACTATACATTGAGTTATTTCTTTAAGACGATCTTGTGATAAAGGATTTAGTTTATGCAACGTATGTAGATTGTCTATTCTTGGATTTGAGCTATCAAGTTCTTGCCTCTGCTGCTTCAGGTGCTGCAAGGGAACGGCAGATATGGTTTTACGAATATTTTCTTTATTTGATTTTATTATGTCTTTATTGTTCAAAGGCATAGAATAATGATTAACGTTATCATTTTTTATTCCGTTTGGTTTATTTATATTTTCTATCTGCTGATTATATATATCAGAAGTGTATACATTATTGTTCCCTTTCCTTCGCCTTGAATTTGGGCTTATTGAAACTTCGTTACGTTTAAAATACTGAGTTGTTTTTATTACATTTTCATTAATTTTTTTAAAATTGGTTTCTGAATTCTCAGGTTTCCCTCTGTTTTTCATTGTTTGCAACGGAGTGCTACAACTTCTTCTTAAAGGACGTTTCGTTTCAACATCTTCATTATCTTGCCCGCTCTTATCTATTAAAAACATGTTTCTAAGTAGCAGATGTTTTTGTAACTTATTATAAGTGTCTTCATAAGTTGTTTGGCTGATAGATAGCTTTTATGATCTAAGACTTTGAGAAAATAATACTACAACGTGCTAAAATTCACGGCAGTTTGTAATTTTACGGTGCCATTTAAATACGAGTATATTGTTGAAATAAAGTGTTTCTTTCTTCGTAAACGACTTTGATCTATAATTTTAACATTAATGACTATAAAAAATGTATTAACTGTAATGTCTCAATCTTGCTTCTTTTTGTTATGACTTGTTAAGAAGAAACTTTATCTATATAACTGCTTTATACGGATAATACCACTTAGACCATTATGTTTCTATAGGCGGATTACTTCAAAGAACCTATTATTTGCTCGCTATTTCGTATAAATATTTTTAAGTTTGTTCTTAAAAGACAACGCTTGCACTTTTAAAAATCTTTGATGGTTTTGAGTTAATTTAGTGTTAGACGTCATTTCTCTTTTAAACAATCCTCGGCAAACAACTTTTTTAAAAATGGAAATGTTATTTAAAACCGCCCACTAAATTAAACGATACTTAATAGTCTTGCAACAATATTCATTACGGCAATTAAATGTATAATAACTAACAGTAATTGCTGTAAAGTGTGTAATGTATTGTTATGTTTGAAAAACATAGCAATACATAGATTACATGTTTTGCTATGATTTTTTTGCTTTATTTGTTTTTTGCACTAATTGTGTTTTTGTTTTTAATTTTACGTTTTTATTTTAAACAATGAAGTTTTAAGTTATATGGAATGTTTAAATCACATCGAGCTTTTAAACTGACTAATCATGTAAACCTTTTTACTTGAAAAATCACGTGGAGTTTTTCTACTTAAAAAACTTTAAATCGTATAAAAATGACAAGATTTGATTTGAAGTTTTTTTAAAGCTTTAAAAAAAAATTTTTACTTTAATTTTTTTAAGTGCGCTGAGCAGTAAAAATGGCTTCAATTTAGTGGAATTCTCATCTTACGAATCTTGGTAAAACAATAGAATTCAGGTTGATAGTTTAATATAGACGGACGTATGCGTGATATAAGGATTTTTAGTATGACATTTAATACGCGCAACATAATCAACACTAAAAAGGGTCTAACTTAAAAATATCTTAAAATTATATGCTTAAAAAAACAAACATAATTTTAAACTTTTAATAATTTTAAAATTTTAATTAAAAAAAAGCTTATTTTTAAACTTTTAAACGCAATTTTATAACGCAGCCCTGCATTTTTCAAACTTTAAATATGGTTCGCTAAATATTCTTTTATAGGTAACAATATTTAATGTATAAATAATTAATTAATCATATCTTTATACCAGGAAACAGTAATCAACTCGATATCAGTTCAATATTTAAAAATAAACGGACAATTGACGGAGTATTCTGGAGAAAAAAACTTAATATTTTAAAGCCGGACAAACCGCTAATTTCCGCATAAATTATTTTCAAATTTGCATGCTTTACTTATACTGAATTTTGAATATATGTAAAAAAAATAAAACAGTAATCAAGATATTAAACAGTAATCACCTTAATAGTCTTAAACTAAACTATAACCAAATAACTAACAAAATCAGTCTACCCCATACCATTGCATAAATCTAAGTTCTATGGTTTTTCCATAAGCCTGTAACGCCACAAGGCATTGCTTCAGCTCGTAAGAAATCTACCAATTAATTATCAGCATTGATATGGACCAGTAGTGATAATTAAAACGGGTAATATGAACGCAAAGAAATGAGAAAATAATGTTTATGTTGCAATAAAAAAGAAATATTTCTTATATACTATAAAGATCAAATTTGCAAGAACTGCAAACTTAATCTATCTTTTTTATGGTAGTTGCTGTTTTTTATTGAAAACTTTTAATATACAAAAAATTCAGAAATGATAAAACCAAGGTCATAAGTTAAACATATGATGTAACTTTTTTTTAAATTGTAATTATGTTTATTTTTTACACTCTAGAGCCGAAGCCACAGTTTTCACGTGTTCAATATACTTATTTTCCAGGCATGATGTGAACCTAAAACATTTCTATTTAATAAGTTTCAAATGAGGATATGTTACAAAAGGTACGGCAATTAAATTTTCAAATTACATTTCTATTTTGACACTAGCGTTAAAATAGAAATGTTTTGAGTTCACCTCATGCCTGGAAAAAAACTATATTGAACACGTGAAACTTGTGGCTCCGGCTCTACACTATTATTAAAGTTTTATTTACAAGAGCAACACTATATTTAGAAATCCAAAATTATTATCTTTTCTTATAAAATTGTTTATTGCTTTATCAGTAGTAATCAGGTTCGAATTAAAAACTTCATTATTAAACTTCAAGTTTATAATACGATGCATATATAAATAGACAGGTATGCTTACAAATCCTTTTAGAAATTTCATTTGTATAGGAAACTTTTTTAATGTAAAAAAATCTTTTGATTGACTGATTTATTCTTTAATAAAACCGAACGATACGCATTTAAACTTGAGGTCAATTTTAATTTAAAAAAATGATAAACAAAGCCAAAGGTAATATGTTTAAGTAACCTAACATAATGTTTTATTGTTGAAAATTTTAGGTTTAAACTAAGTGCGGATCTATAGAGAAGCAATAAAAAATGAAAAGGTAAATGAAGAAAAATGGTGTTACTAATTATATTTTGAAGTTTTTTAAAATTATTAAAACGCAGTTGTTAGACACATTCTTTCTACGGCCACACAAACACACACACACACACACACACACATATATATATATATGTATATATATATATATATATATATATACATATATATATATATATATATATATATATATATATATATATATATATATATATATATATATATATATATATATATATATATATATATATATATATATATATATATATATATATATATATATATATATATATATTAAAAGCGTGAAAAGTGTAAGAGATTACTAGTTTGCAATGGAAACTTCTAATGAGCAACCTTTTGACTTAGAGACAAGTAGTTATACAATATTGATATCTTATTATTAAAAACATATAAGAAAAAGCAAATATTAGTTCTGCAGAAACTATTTTTAAAAGTGACGAATGAATTAAAAAAAAGTACACACAAAAAACGTTATTGTCATATTCAGCATTTATGTACGCGGGTGCTTTATTGCCGTTATTTATCTTGTTATATTTTCGTATCCAAAAATACTTTAAGAGGCCAAATAATTTTGGCGTAATAATGATGTTGCGCTTGTTGTTATGTTATGGTGTTACTTTATGCTGTAATGTTATGGTGCTATTTTTAAAGATGTTTGCTATTACATTTACTGTTTTTTTTACAGATAATTTTACATTTATACTTGCTGTTATATTTAAGGTCACACGTGACAGCAATACATCAGCAAAATATCATTGCAATAATGCTATATTTAGGCATGTTTACATAAGTAGTTATGAAACTGACACATTAGTTTTTATAACAGTAGCACGAGCTGGTAAAAGTAAAAAAAAACAAAAACAAAGCAATAAATGTTATTTTAAATAAATTTCTGTGAATTTTGTGTAACTTCTTTGAATTTTGCGTTTCAGGTATATATATTTCATTTTATTCGCATGTTTTCGATTAAAGTTATTAAAGGTTATTCATTTTAACTTATTGTACCATTGAAAATTTTATTATCAATAGAAAATGCTTTTGCATATTAACTTAATTAAATAACATTCATGTTATTATCACAACAAGTCAAGTGTCAAAATACCATTTTAAATCAAATCTAAAAATAACTTTCTTTAATCGAGAATCAAACTCTATAGTACGATAAGTTTATTTGGTAGAGCTGTCCATTGTTAATGATGTTATTCTATATTTACATTACTTTAAACTTTTAGTTCGTGAAATCAAATTGAAGATTAATTAACTAAAGTATACAATAATAATTAAATTTAGAATAGCATCATTGACAATCGACTGATAAACTTCAGTTCAATTTTCCCTAGTTTGAAGTAGTCATGGAACAGCTGTAATGTAAATGCTAATAGTTTTGGTGCTCTTCTAAATAAACGAAATTTAGAGCCTACAATTCAAACTCAACAATTTATTGATTTATCTATATATAGAATACATAATTAATTTTGACTCGATAGCTCAGTTGGTTAAAGCTTAAAAATATTTTTGTTAAGACCTAGAATGCTATGCAATACAAGATCAAATCGAGTAACCGCCAATTCAGCGCTTAAATAGTACTTCGGTGCGCAAAAATGTTGGTAAATTACGGGCACTACATTGTATAACTATATATATATATATATATATATATATATATATATATATATATATATATATATATATATATATATATATATATATATATATATATATATATATATATATATATATATATACATATATATATATATATATATATATATATATATATATATATATATATATATATATATATATATATATATATATATATATATATATATATATATATATATATATATATATATATATATATATATATATATATATATATATATATATATATATACAGTTGCGAAATATAAAATAGCACCACTAAGCGTATTTTCCTTTTTGTTAAGAAAACACCATGCAAAATAAAATTTTTTTTATAGCTTTGCTGTTTAAAATTTTAGCTAACATATTTATTTTCTTAAAAAAAAAAACTGCTTGGTGTTGCTCGATTTTAATCAAAAATGCCAATTCTGACCGAAAAATAAAATAGCACCACACACTATTCTGTTGTAAAATACTCTGATAATGATAAAAATAATTGTGAAAATAGCAAGCGTTGGGTTTAATTTTGCGAGAACTGATCCGAAAGTTGATATCAGCAGCGAAATCTTATAGAGAAGTTGGTCGTTTAGTTGAGTGTTCCTATAAAATGATAAGAAATGCCATAAAATTTCAAGAAAAGCCTGAAACACGTGGTAGAAAACGTTCTATTTCAACATCGCTTAGTCCGATAGGCTAAAAAGGAACCTTTTAAAATAGCTACCGAACTAAAAAAGGACTTAAACATCGATGCAACAGTACAAACAGTTCGGAGTTGTTTGCGAGTTAATGGCTTAAAAGTCTGTAGCCCCAAAAAAGTTTCAAACCAAACATGTTGTAAAGCGTATTGCGTTTGCTAAAAAACAATCAAATTGACCACTCAAAAAATGGAGGAATATTTTATGAACAGACAAAAGTAAAGTTGTGTTTTATGGCGGAAAAGGCCGCCGAATGCAGAATACAATCCAAAATATACCATCAAAACTATTTAACATTGAGGCTATAGTATAATGATATGGGCATGCTTTTTTATTACGGAGTAGGGCCCATTCATCACATTAATACTATAATGGATCAATATGTTTATGTTGATATATTGGATAAAGCGATGTTGCGTATGCAACATCGCTTTATCCAATAGGACAATGACCCAAAGCACACTAGCAAAAAGGAGAAGAATTGGTTTGAGGAGCATAAAGTGAAAGTTATGGAGTGGTCAGCACAGTCGCCAGATCTTAACCCAATCGAGAATTTGCGGGCTGACGTAAAGAAGGTGGTTGCTGCTGCCAAACCCACCACAAAGGAGTCACTTTGAAACGTAGTTAAGGAGAAATGGTGTGAAATTCCGCTAAAGCGATGTCAGGACTTGGTTAACTCGATACCAAGACGTTGTGTAGCCGTCATTGCCAATAAAAGTCACGCTCTACAAAATACTAATGTGTTAAGAAATTACTAATATTTATTGAAAAATGTTTAAAACAATTGATCTTTCCTTATTTTAAAGTACACATTAAAGATATCGTGCTATTATTTTTTCGCGTTTTATTTGATTTATTTTTGAATTTTTGTTTAATAAATAAATACTATATATTAAAACTTGCATATTTTATGTATATATATAATATATATATATATATATATATATATATATATATATATATATATATATATATATATATATATATATATATATATATATATATATGTATGTATATATAATAAATTTTAATAAATTAATATTCAATATAATATAATAAATTATTGCCTGCCATACAATGAACTCGAAAGTGATTTTCTTACTCAAATGTATTTAAATTTTGTCAGAAGCTTTATAACGTTTCGGCTGATAATAGAATACTATTACATGAAAGCATCTAGTGATCTTTTTTACAGTAAGTTACATTGTTTTCTTAAATTGTATAGACTTTTTTTCGTAATTAATTTAAGCAAATTTTTTGCTAATCCAATAGCGTTGATTTTCTCCAGCAAGCAATCTTTTTCGTATTTTTTTCTTGTAATATTCTTTAAGATTTTCTTTTTTGAATACTCTTTGAACGAATGCTTTATTGCATTCAAACTTCGTAGCTAAATTTTGTTGTAACTGAGTCTGATTTTGATGTATTAAGTCGACTATTGATTTTCCCTTTTTTTTTTGAAATAAATCTTGATTTTCCACCATTTCCCGATTTTATTTTATAGTTATGTTTTCCTTATAACAATTTATAATAATTCCAACAGTTGATTTTGGAACTTTACATGCTTTTGAAATCATGGAATATGAGAACTATGCATTTTCTATGTAAAATTTTAAAATGTTTTCGATTTTCTGACTCTGACTACTCAACATTGCAAGACTAACGAAGAGTAAACAAAACTACACTCACACATAAGGAAACTAATTATGTTAGCATCACTATAAAAAAAATCATAACAATTGATTAAGGAGTATTTGAGAAAACTCAATTTAAAATCGTTCGAGTTTTAACCAATCATGGTAATATACCACGTGTATAGAATGTGGCAAAACAGGGTATTGGGGTGAAACGAGATATTGTTAAAACAACCTTTTCAGAGCCCCAAAACGTCCGGTCAAAGAGTTAATCTGCGAGATTACGTAACAAGAAGAAGCTATCTTTTGTTCCAATAAACAAGTTCAGTCAGCTTTTGGCAGTAAGTTCAGTTTTGCATTTATTTTAATCTAAAATTTGGCATTTTTAATTTTCTGCACAGTTACAATTTTTTTGAAGCAGTGAGTTGTATTTTTATTTATATTGGTTAATAATTATATATTCTATATAAACAACTTAACATTAATTTATAATTTAGCCAGGCAATCCGGTGAAATACTTAATGTGTTTCATTTTTTATGGGGCAAAAAGGCATACCTCGTGTGGGGCGAAGTGGGATATTAGCCCGTCCTGCCCCATCTTATCTTCTATTTTTTGATAAATCAGAGTGATATTTATTCACATAACAAATATTAATTTATTATTTATATTAAGCAAAATTTTTTAATAATATTTTAACTATTTATAATACTGCTGACATTTTTGACTGAATGATCGTAGTGAAATTAACATGATTTTATAGCCATATATTGCCTCTCTATGTATATACCATACCTCTATTCTCTATGTATTTACCATGACTATAATATTAGCTACTTAAAATTTTAAGACTAAACATTTATGAATTAGGTGTAACATTAATGAATTACGTGTAACATTAATGAATTACGTGTAGCATTAATAAATTAGGTGTAACATTAATGAATTACGTGTAACATTAATGAATTAGGTGTAACATTAATGAATTAGGTGTAAATAATGAATTAGGTGTAACATTAATGAATTAGGTGTAAAATTAATGAATTAGGTGTAACATTAATGAACTAGGTGTAACATTAATGAATTAGGTGTAAAATCTTTAAGTCTTTTAGATAATATTTGTTTTATCTTGCAGTCTTAAAAATGAGAAATTATGAACTGAAAACAAATAGAAGTTCTTGGGATGAAACTGTCATACTCCAAGCGGTAAAGACAGTGGTCAATAGATTGTATGGATTCAAAAAAGCTACTGAGTTGCACAGGGTGTCCAAGACTACATTAGAGCGCAGGCTAGCCAAGAACGACGAAAAAAAGGTTTTAAAAAAAGGCTTTAGGAAGCTAGTAAAAAGAGTAAGTCAATTTTTTTTTAGGTAAAATCTTTGATAGGCTTATTGATTTTTTTATACCAGCACATTTTATAAACATGTCTGCAGGATTTTTTTTGTTTCAGCAGGGGTTTTCGGGTTTTAGGTTTATAATTAATGTCCTGTGGTGGGATGGAGCTCTTTAGGTGACCACGACTGCATAAGTTTCTAAAGATTAACAAATATTGGATTAAAAAGGATTTTGAATTATATATATAAATGTGAAATCATTACATTTTAATTAATTTATATAAAACATTATCATATATACCTTGTCCTACTGAGGAGCACGGAGGCTGTGTGGTATGGCACACAGACTCTGAACGAATGGTCCAGGTTTTGAATCTCTGTGGAAGCCTCGCGATTGTTTTTTTTGGGTCTGAAGGATAAAGTCCACCTTGTTCTGATAGGTTCCATGACGCAAGTTATGGAAAGTAAATGCGGCTGGGTGTTGTGCTGATCACACAATCCCCTTGTATGCCGTGTTCACAGAAACTGGTGAAAAATACATCACCTGCCCCATTGATCGACATAATCTGAAGGAGTTTATAATATTCTCACTTTTTCCTACTAATTTCAAAATCTAAGACACAATTTTAAAGTATAATTTTTTTTCATTTCAACAATGAGAGCATATAAAACAGTGTTTACGGCTGGTGAGGAAGATAAGTTTATTGCATACCTTCAGCAAATGGAGGGAATGCTATTTAGGCTGACTTCGATGTAACTTCACCAAATAGCTTATCAACGGAAAATGGAGTCATAATACTGTGTCATCCTCCATATTGTACCCACAAATTGCAACCCCTGGACCTAGTCTTCATGAAGCCACTTAGTGTGCATTAAGATCATGCCATGAGAAAATGGCTTCGTGAGCACCCTGGGCGACTTGTTACAAAATTTCAGAAAGCAACCCTATTCGACTCTGAGTATTTGGAAGAAGGCAACCATGAAAAATGTCATAAATGGCTATCAAAATTCTGGAGTATGATCAATAAAGAGGTTCACTTTTACAGATACTAATTTTTTATCAGCTGAAGCGACAGAACTACCTATGGATACATCACTCCAAGTACAGCTGCCTCAACATTACCCAGCTCTTTCACTTCATTGCTAAGCACTATTACATTATATATACCTAGCATTTCAACATCTATGTTATCAAAAACTTAAATTTCTGTTTTACCAAGTATGCTGATTTCTACATTATCAAGTACCTCAACTTTAACATTACCAAGCATCTTAACTTTGGCATTACCAGGCACCTCAACGTTACCAATACCCAGCACTTCAACTTCATCATGACCCAATACTTCAACTTCTACATTACCCAACACGTCTGTTGTAACATTTCCTAGCCTTTTTACTACTTCTCCGAGACATATCATTCCTTTTCCACAACAGGGCTTCAAAAAAGGAATGTCGCCGCAAAAGAAAAAGACAGCAGTGCTTATGTCTTCATCATATATATCAACTGTAGCTAAGGAGAAGAAAACAATACCCAAAAAGATAAAAACTACTAAATTAGAAAACAAAGAGGACGACACAAGGTGTCTGTACTATAATTACAGGTATTTGGAGAGCGAGGAAAGCTTGTACAGGGTAAAGCCAGCTTATACAGCTTGTGGTAATTGAGCACATTATTTGTGTGCTGGCATAGAGAAAAGGGTAAAAAAGAATTTGTTTGCTAATAGTGTGTTTGAGTGCATTTTTCATAATTTTTTATTGAACATTACTTTATAAATTTTAAATGTTGTACATTTTGAAAATTTTTTTTAGTCCCATTTTGCCCCGTGCATCATCCCGTTTTGCCCCAGGTATGGGGTAAAACGGGATTTTGTTGTTATGCTTTTTTTTTATTTAGAAAAAAATATTTTTAGAACTTCCAATTGAATTCTTGATAATAAAGTTTGTACTTTATAGTGTAAACTTTTGGTTATTAAATGTTTACTTAAGCGTTTTTTATTTATGATTTTGTTTGTGATTTAGTCTTAAGTATACCATTTTACCCCACTCTTCCCAATAAATCAAACACGTTTAGGTCAAAGACTAAAAATCTTTGTTTTTTTTTTTATTCTCTTTATTTGAATAATTGTTGACTGGGGTTTAGCTAAACTTTAACACATTTTGCTCTATTATGTAATATATCACACATTTTATTGTCCTAATATTTTTTCAGATTTCAACAGTTCCTTTTGATTCTCACAGTACATAAACTCTAAGTTTTTTAAACAGTGTTTTGATAAATGCTGTTTTGAAAAAGCTGAAAAACAGTATTCTTTAGTATTGTCATGTTGCTTTTACTTTAGACAATGGACCATGTATTCAAAGAGAGTTTTTATTACAAATTTAAATAAACATTTTCCGAGCAGTTTGGAAAAAAAAAGTTTTTGAAAGTTTTTCAAATTGCTCGGAAGACTGGGTAAAAGTTATTTTCAGTTAATCAAAATTTTATTGCACTACAATATTTGCTTATTTACTTTTCGAAAGGGTCTACATGTGACAACTAACTAGCCAAAAAGGGTCAAATTTGCCGACTTAATGAACAAAAAAATCATTGATGGGGGGTGTCACGCATCCCTCCTCCACCACACACACCCATTGCGCCGGTCTCGTGTGTGTTTATGATATATTTATATATTGCTCTTATTGGTGGTGCTGTTGTTGTTGTTGTAGTTGTATATAATAAGAATTATTTATATACTTTTATGTACTATAGTTTTAAAATAAAATTAGTCATTCCTAAGATTCGTTTTAAAGCTAGATATCAAATATAATTTAGCATTGGCCAGGTATCAAACATAATTTGACAACGATCTGGTATCAAACATAATTTGGCCACAGTTAGGTATAAAACATAATTTTGCAACAGTCGGGTATCAAAAATTATTCGGCAACAAGGTTGTACTATAAATCATCCAACTTCTCATGAATCAGCCAGTAAACAGTTTCATTAAGTTTCAAAACCTAAAAAGTTTTGAAACTTGTTGAAATATAATTACTTTTATAGTTATTTTTATAGAATAGTAGTGACTTAAATCTAGTTGAACAAAATCTTTTAAACTATTTAGAAAATACTTGTATTAAATTTAAATTCTGGGAATTATTTAATAAAAATTTGATTTGCTTTTCTTTAATTTGATGATCTGCTCGATGAGTTTGATGCTTGCCAAGTACTGTCCGTAAGTTCCGTATAACTCAAAAAAGTATGGTGTCCACAACAGATCAGGGTGCAAAATGGTCAAATCAGATTTACAGACAATAAAAGAGGTTTTACGCATTATTCTTTGCATTTACTATTTGTTGAACATCTCTTGTCCATTTTCTTTTTCACAATTGAGCATTTACAACTGAAATCACAATGGGCTTTCCCCAAGAGATGTTGCAAAAAAATGCTATGAAAAAAAGCAAAGAAGATCTGCTCTTATATTACTTATTTTAAAAGCTTTATTTTTTGATCTTTATAATAATGCAAGTTTCCTTATTTTTTTAAATATTTCATATTAGATTTATGTATGATACTTTAAAAAAAACAAATTGATATATGAAGCTTTCGTTGAAACAATTGATTTTATTGAACTTTGATAATGTATTTATTTACACATACTTAAAAATAAGAAATCTAATCCTTGATTTGAGCGGTTACCTAAAGCGGTCACCATTTATAAGAAATTATATACTAGATGTATTTATAAGAAATTATCTTTCCGAGGTATATTTATAAGAAATTATTTTTAAAAAATATATTTAATGTGCTCTACTTACAATTATGTTATACTGATTTTATTCTGTCGTTGTATTTATTAGAAATATACTTTTTTAAGTCTTATTATGGTCAGATGACAATGCAATAATTTTTGCTATTATTTAAAGAAATATAACATGAAAATAAGTGAAAAAAAAACCAGTCTAATTAACACCATAATGACCCAATTATGCTGTTACATCGCATCCCGATTCAGTTTGTTATTTGCCAAGTAAAACAGCATAGTTTGTGATATAAATTCCAAGCTTCCTCTAAAGGTAGAGGGATCACCAAAACTATTGCATCCTAAAAGCCACACTCTCACATTTTTATCTGTAACTCATAGATAAAGATCAAGTTGAAAAAATTTGAAATGTACTAACACAAGATGATTTCTTGTGTTAGTACATTTCAGTCATTTACAACTCTATTACCCAGTGGGCACCGGACCAAAAAAAGACGTCTTTTCAACGTTCAAAAGACGTCCAAAACGTTCAAAAGACGTTCAAAAGAGGTCCCAAACGTGTTTAAGACGTTTAAAAGACGTCTTTTTTAAGTCCGTGCCCACTAGGTCGTGAGAAAATTTTGTCTGAATGTGTTAAACTTGTAGTTATTTTGTGTTTTTATTGACTCCTTATGCATTTTCGATTTATGATTTCTTGCTCGACCGTTAGTATTAAAATATTCAATTCGGTTGTGCAAATTAATTTTGTCAATTCGTTTTACTAGTTTAAACATTTGGATTAAATCACCCTGCCTTCTTCTGTTTTTTAATGAAGGAAATTTTAGTTTTAAATTTCTTTCTTCATGACCATAACTAACTAGAAATGATATTTTGGTCGCTTGATTTTGAACTTTTTCAAGTCGATTAATTTCAACCAATCGAGGTTCTAAATAACTGTTCCATACTCGAGATGGGGACGAACAAATGATTTGTATAATAAGCTAATAATACTTTCATCTATATATTCAAATGCATGCTTAATTCTTCCTATTTGTTTATTTGCTGTATTAATCGCATAGCATAAAGTTATCTCCAATCAAAATCATTTGAGATAAAAATGCCAAGATTTTTTTCAACTTTTACTTCCTCTACTATAACTTCCTTAATTTTACCTCCTCTACTATAACTTCCACTACCTATAAACTCCTCTACTATAACTTCCACTACTTATAAACTCCTCTACTATAACTTCCACTACTTATAAACTCCTCTACTATAACTTCCACTACTTATAAACTCCTCTACTATAACTTCCACTACTTATAAACTCCTCTACTATAACTTCCACTACTTATAAACTCCTCTACTATAACTTCCACTACTTATAAACTCCTCTACTATAACTTCCACTACTTATAAACTCCTCTACTATAACTTCCACTACTTATAAACTCCTCTACTATAACTTCCACTACTTATAAACTCCTCTACTATAACTTCCACTACTTATAAACTCCTCTACTATAACTTCCTTAATTATGTATTTATATTTAGGGTTGTTTTATTCGAAATGCATTAATTTACATTTTTGCGATTTAATTTTATTTGCCAGTTCTCTTTCCATTCTTTTAAAATATTAAGATTGTTTTGTAAACTGATGTTATTTGATTCCAATTTAATGACTGCTAATAGTTTAGTATCGTCAGCGAAAAGTTTGTCTTCATTTTTGATTTTAATTAATAAATAGTTAATAAATACCTCTAAAAATAGTGGACCTAAAACTGAGCCTTGAGGGACCCCACTATCTATTTTCTCCCATCCCGGCACAAATTCCCCAATTATTACTCTTTGCAAACTTTTACACCAAAATAATAAATTATTTTTAATCCCGAGCCAATCAAGCTTTACTAACAACTTTAACAATAAAACAGAGACAAAAGTTTTTGCAAAATTTAATAATAACTTATCTACATTGTATCCATTTGCAAGTGCTTTTGTGATAAAATCAATTGATTCAAGCAAATTAGTAGTGCAATTTTCATTATTAACGAAACTATTTTGTTGTTTTATGATCAAATTGTGCACTACTAAATGTTTTGTTATCTCATCATGTATAATACGCTCCATTAATTTGAATAGAACCGAAGTTAGTGAAATTAGACGATAATTAGATGGCTCAAGTTTGCTTCACTTTTTAATCAGAGGTATAATGTGCACTTTTTTCCAAAGATCCGAATCAACACTTGATTCGTAAGACTTTTAAAAAATTATTGACAAAGGCTTTCACAGTGATTTAAAACACATATTGAGAACTTTCGGTTTTTTCGGAACTAAGTTTTGGGATATTTGTCGAATTTTCTTTCGTCAAAATTGAAACGATATTCTTGTTCAATGTACTCACTATTATAGCACCGTCTGTAGTTGTTTGTTTAATTGCTCCTTGAGTGCCATTAGTCCAATATAATGTTTTTATTGATACCTTTGTAGAAGATTTGCTGTTAATATATGCATATACCGATTAAAGATTTAGTTTAGAATTCAGTGCTAATTTTCTTTCGAAATCCCGGATACTCTTTTTCACCTTTTTTTTAATTTCCAAATTCAAGTATTTTTATGCCGTGACCACCACATAATTTTGTATTGCGGCACATAAGCCATAAGTTGCGCTTTCTTTTACACACTCGTTTTAGTTCAATGTTCGTTCAAAAAGGATCGTTATACTCTTTTTGTTACTCATTTTCAACCTAGGAATAAACATACCGCATCCATAATTATAAATTGATAACCAAATGTTATAAGAACCATTTGCGTTTAAATTCAGAAATTTATCAGACCAATTAACTTTTTAAAAATAATTATTTAATTTCTCGTAATCTCCCATGTAATAAAGTAGTTTACTCGTTGTTGCTTCTTTATCGTTCCTATTTTTAGAATACGAATAGTTGAATTTGAGTAAGTGGTGACTGTGTTTAATCGCCTCCACAAGTTGAAGATGAATGACTAAAAATATTCTGTTTTCAAATTATTCATTCGGTTGTTATTAAACCTAACCAATTATTAATCAAATCAATTTTTACCTGAAATATTGGATAAGTAATATTTTGGAACAAAAAAAATCACTTAGGCAATCTATAAACTCTTTTGCCTGAATATCTTATTGAAGTAAATTTTAACTTTTATACCAACTTATTGACGGATAATTAAAATCTCCACATATCAGGATACCAGAACATTTATTCTTTAGGTACAGATTGCTAATTTGTTTAATTGAGCGGATTATAGCAAACTTTCCATTTTACTACATGAACCTCGAAGATTGAATCGGTCATAAATAACCTTTTTTGATCCGACTTCATTAAGTCACCAACTTTGCTCAATTATTTAGGAGTTAAGTATATCATCATTATAATGTAGATTTAATATTGTTAATAATATAAATACCATCTTCTCCACCCCTACTATCTTTATCTTTTCTAAATAAAAACTTTTTTTTTTAACTAATTATTTATAAAAACTTGAAAATTACATTTAAGCTTGATTCAATAATGTAATTTTTTTTTTTTTTTATTATTAATCAAATGAAATATTATCTAAAATTTTATAAAACAACGTTTACATATATACCTGCTTTATTTGTGATAGTATTAATGCGTTTATTTTACATCCTCATAAGTATCAACTTTAATTGAGTCATAATTAAAAAGCATGGTAGAGAAAGTAAAAGTGTATTTTTATTCCATTTTTAAACCAAAACTATGTTTTATTATTAATGATGAGAAGCCTACGAGACAAGTTTGCATAGACTTATACAATTATATTCATGAGTTTTTAGGTACCGAAAAAAAAATTGTCTCTATAAAAAATGCATACTAATACTTAACAATTTGTACTATTATTATGTAGCTAAGAATTGAAAACTCTTTTTCAAAATTTTATAGCTTTAGCAATAATATTGACTTATACTTATTTTTTTTTGTCTCTCTAATTTTAGGTGCCCCAAAAAGTCCTTATGATCTTATCACAAAGCACCGCGGAGGAGCATTTGGAAAGAAGTTCATGCCTTTTTTCTTACCGATATTATAAGACTTGCCTAGAGTTGGTGTTGAACCACTGATCTCTAACTTCTAAGGCAAGCGCATTATGTGGTAGTTTATTTCGTCAGCCTGATTTATTCCATCCCATGCGTAAAACTCCAAACAAAAATGCGTTTTTAAGTTATAGTCATTAGAAATTACAGTTATGATAAAAATAAATCAGAAAACTTAAGATTGGATTTAATATAGAGCTATTAATAAAAGTGCATGAATCATTATTATGATTCCATATATATTTATACCATATTCCGCAAAAATACTACTGTAATGTCATTTGTTTGTAGCAATTTATGCAGTAATGAAATTACTGCAAAATAAATTGTGTTTGGATATAATATTTTATATTCTTGATACACAAAAAATATGCTTTTTTCAGAGAGTTTACGCATATTTGAATCTTGTATTTTTATTTTTTTGTGTGTAATTTATTTCGTTAAAAATGTTTGCATCGCATATACATTAATCTAAATTAATGGTTGGAGCAAGAAGAAGGCACGTTTTGCCTTATCGCCGAGCACATTTTGGTACATTTTGCCTTATCGCCCCATATATAAATATAAAAATCTAAATAACCGTAAAATCCAAATATATATAATTATATAAATCAGAATTAAAACAGAAAATAACTAAGAAATTAAAGAAATTCAAATTAGCAAATAATTAGGAAGTCTCAAAACGCGTACAACCGCTAAAATGTATAACAACACTTAAACAAAACTTTCAAATAAAAAAAATAATGTAAAATTTTATAATTAACATCACTTTCATAATTAACATTACTTAACAATCACTCGATGAACTTTAAACATAATCACTTAAACTTGTATTGTAAAATCACTAAAAAGAAACATTAAAAGTCGGATAAATTAAATTCCCTAAACAGTAATAATCTTTTTGATTGATTCTTGAATTGCTCTAAGATTGTCTTGTTTATGTTGACAATATCAGGTAATTTTTTTTACTGATAAGGTCCATGGTATTTAATTAAATAGGAGGTTAATTTTAGATTATATTTGAGAAGAATAAAGTTGCTATCTGAAAACTGTTTTGAGTACTTATGATTAATATTATTAAAATAATTTTGAAAGATTTTTAGGGACAATCCCATTCTTGTTTTAAACATAAACAATAAAACATTTAAAGCACCAATCGCACGTAAAAGTGGTTCGCAAGGAATATTTCTATAGGCTCCAAACACTATTCTGTACGCATGTTTTTGTTTATTTAAGCTTTTCTTAAGTTTTGTATAGCCAGTACTAAACCACACAATTTTACAGTAAGACAAATAACTGTGAATAAAGGCAAAATATAATTTTTTCAGGGATGTTACATTTAGAAAAGGTTTAGTTTTAAACATCATTGAGATATTTTTTGAGGGTGTCGTTTCAATGCTATTTATATGTGAACGCCACAGTAAATTTTCATCCAGTTTTATTCCTAAAAAATTTACGAATGTTTCCCTTTTAATATGTACTATTAATTATAAGTAGTTTAAGAGGAATGTTTTCTGATTTATTTAGTTTATGGAAAAGTATATATTTAGTTTTATCCACATTTAGTGAAAGCTTGTTACTTTCATTCATTAACTTTACATAACTGTTCATTAACTATTTTAAAAAGTGTTTTAATATCTCTGTGAAAACACAAAAGTTAATATCTCTGTGAGAACAAAAAAACTTAACCCTATATTGCATGATTTATTCCGCTAATGATTAAAAAATTTGAAAATCCATTTAAAATGTTATTTGAGGACTAAGATAACAAAAAATAATCAAATTTTTTTTTTTACCTTTTTAATTAGGTTTTTTGGACTTTGTTGCTTTAAGGCAACAATATGCAGTTATGACAGTTTTTTAAACTAAGTTACTATGTCAAAGAATAGTTTATCTGAAGAAGATAATATTATAAATTGACCACAAAGTCTAAACAAGAATTCTAAAATACAAATAACTACAGAATAATTGTAATTAAAAATCAATTTTACTTAACATTTAGTTACAGCTCTTGGTTAAAACAAGAAAATCTTTCAAAAAAATTTCAAAGTAAGAATTAGTTTACAAGCTTAACTATTATCTCAATTTCAAAAAACTGTAAAGAAAAAACAAGAAGTATTTCAAGAATTATTCATGAAACTTTCGAAAACAATTTGAATTAGATGTAAAGCATAAATGAACTTTACACTTCTCACAAAAAACTTTCGTTATTCCAGTGCAGCCTGGATACTTACAACGCCCTTTTTTGTCAACAAAAAAAGGAAAATGACCAATATTATCTTTCCTAGTGGATGGTTCAGGTAAATTAGCAGCAGGACCCCTCTTCCTCTTTAATCTATGAAGATGGTCAACAGAAGTGGATGGTCGTCCTCGTCTACTGCTTAAAGCCTTGTCAGACTGAACTAAGCATTTTGCAACTTTCAGCTTAAATATGCGCAATTGAAAAATATCTTTCTTTAAAGCTTGTGACTTTTTCATGTCTCTACAGTAGAGTATCCATGCTTGTACTACAATCAAATCAAAAAAATGCCAAATGAGTTTGTGATACCACTTTTTAGATCGAATATGGATCCTGTAAAGACTCAACATGCCATCAAGAAGGTCCACCCCACCCATATATGTGTTGTATGTGGTAACAACAGATGGTCGTTTGACTTGAACAATTCTCTTGGTTTTTCTATCCCAACGGTTTACAATGTTTATTGGATTCACTGCCTCATAACTTGTTAACAATGCAACACCCCTGTTATCAAACCATTTAATAGCGCGAAGTTCAACATTATCAACTGTGGTAACCCTAATGGCTGTTGATCCTCTACCTTCTTTTTTTAATTCACCATCAGTAGACATTTTAATATTTGGAAGCCTGTTTGTACGAACTGTTCCAGTGCATGCTATGCCTTGGTGGTAAAGTGTTTTCACCAGGTCGAACCCAGTGTACCAAATGTCAAAAAACAACTTGTGCCATTTATGCCTTGGTACATTGACTAACAGATGCATTACAATATTTCCAGATGCTTTTAAATCAGGCTGTCCTACACAAACATCAATTGAACCGGAATGTATTTCAAAATTATTAACTAGTCCATCAACACTAGCTAAGATATAAAACTTGAAACCCCACTTTTTTGGCTTATGAGGATTATACTGTTTTAACGAGGATCTTCCTTTGAAAGGAACAACCTGTTCATCAATACACAGGATTTTGTCATGTTTCAGACTAATAAAAGATTCTTTCAGCATATTAATGATGGGACGTATCTTGTAAAGCTTGTCAGTACAGTTTTCTGGACGCTGTCTGTCATCATTACAATGTAAAAATAACTTTATTTTTTCAAATCGGTTTAATGTCATCACTGCAGCAACTTTTTCAAAATACAACTCATTGCTCCAATACATGCGTGTTGACGGGAGCTTCACAATACTCATCAAATACAAAATGCCAATAAATTGCTCAAGTTCATCTTTTTCCAAACGTAACATATTCTCTATATTTATTTGTGATGCATATTTATTAGACTCATCAACAATCTTTTGAAGAAGTTCATCAGTTAAAAATCTTCTTACATATGATATTGGCTCATCTGAGATTCCATTATTATCATCTTCTTTATCTTCACTGTTTTGAAATGGAAGGTTTATTTGCTGAACATCGTCATCTTTTTTAATTTTCCAAATAAGATTTCTTTTTTTTTCCTGTGGTTGGTATGTTGGTTGTGGTTGTTGCAGTAAATGTTGATGTGTTTTAGATGATGATAACTGTGGAGCTTGCTGTTGTTCGTTACCATCTGAAGTCTCACTATCCCATTCTGAAGTACCATATTCTGATTCTGACTCTGATGTAATAAAGTCTTCATCAGATTCTCCTGAAAGATCACTGACTTCAGATAGTTTAGGTTGATTTACAGGAAAAACAGTTTTTCGAAATGGGATTCTTAACCTCTTTGTAGATCCATAAAAGTTTTTAGGATTCATCTAAAAAAAATTTAGCAAAATTTTTACAATATATAAGGAAATATTTTTATCTTTTTAGTAGACTCCATTGAAAGATAAAAATACTTAAACAGTGTTTTAAAAAGTTTAAGATAATTAAATTAATGCTTAAATTAAATTAGTACTTAATATTCTGCTTAAAGTTTAAGTTTTTATTGCATTTTTATTCTTCATCAAAATCTGTAAACAAATCACTATCATCTGACATTTCTGGATTTTGGAATGGAAATTATACAGGAGGATGATTAAGTTTTGACTTAGATAAGCTTCCATAAAAGCATTTAACACTCATCTAGTAACACAATTAAAACTTTTTACAAAACCTTGACAAAACATTTAAAAATAAACAATTCATAATTATGTTGTTTTTAGGTTTTTATATATCTAGTTGCACGGTGTTGCTTTAAAGCAACAAACACATTTTTCAGGTTTATACCTTTATAATAAATATAAATTAAATCTAAATGCTTTTAAAACATAGTTGTAACTTTAAAAAATTAATAAGTATTTTTTAATTGATATAAATTTGCTCAGAAATATCAAAATAAATTCTTCAAAGTTTAACAATATGAAGTGAGGCCGTCATCTCTAAATTAGCAACTTCAAATGTTTTCACTAAGGTAATATATAGTTTTATTGCAAAGTGGTCACACTTAAAATATTCTGTATCATAACTCTAAACTACTCAAAAGATACTTTAAGTTACTACCTTTAGTTAAACTTTGTAAAAATCCAATATGTGGTATGTTAATTTAAAGACACGCTATGCAATATAGGGTTAACAAAAAATCTTTTAGACCTAATTTTATTTGCTGATGATTGGAATCATCAGCAAACAAAATTAGGTCTAAAAGATTTGTTGTTAAGTACAAGTCGTTTATGTACAGTAGAAATAAGAATGGTCCTAAAATGGAATTGTGTTATTTTGAGCATAGTGCAAAAATTGCTTTCGGTAACTAATGCATGTTCAGTGGAATTTTTTTTTTCAAACCATATTGCCTGCAATACAACATGTCGTTCTCAGTCAGATGGTTATACAGCCTATTACACATTATTCTCTAGCAATTTTGAAAAACAAGGTAATATAGAAATAGGACTGTAATTTAAAATATCAGACTTATCTCCAGATTTAAAAATTGGTTTTAACGGCCAATTTTTAGTTTGTCAGAAATAATACCTGTCTTAAATGAAAGATCAAAAACATGAAATAAAGAAGGTTCAATAATGTCAAATACTGATTTGACAATATCAACACTAATTTTATCAAAACCTTCCCTTTTTTTACTCTTAAAACTGCTAAATGCAACTCTCAGCTCGCTATGTTTCAAACTAGTTTCGTCTATAAGTTTATCGTAAGTTTTTAGATATGAATCAAAAGAAGTGAAGTTAGGTGGAACTTTAGCCGCCAATTTTGGACCAATAATAACAAAGTAGTTGTTTAGTTCTTCAGCTATAATTGATTTATCGTAAACTAATTTTCCATTAATTAAAAGATTTTTTGGCAGAGTGTTTTTTTTATAATTATTTTTTTCCAATTTAATCCTTAATAACATTCCATACTTTTTTAGTGTTTCCGTTGGTCTTTTTTAATAACTGAACATAATAAAATTAGTTCAAATTCATAATTTGTTTTACCACTTTTACACCAAGTTTCCGTCACACTTATAATTTTAAATTCGTGTTTAAGTTCATTTAATAATATTTTTAAACTTTCAAAATTTTTGTTTAAACTTCGAATATTGATATTTAAAATTGAAAAAATGTTTTTATTTTGTTTAAGTTGTTGCGAATATTCAGAAACGGAGTAATGTTAACTTTCTAACATTTTGTGAATAAAATAACTTGCGTCGTTATTATTATCACCAAGAATGTCATTTTCATCCGAAATTTTTCTCCATTTTTAAAACAGTTTAATTTGAAAATAAGTAATAGTAAAAATAAAATTCTGTTAATTAATTAAAAATATTATGAAGATAAATTTTTGCTTTTCTTTGCTACCCAATCGCGAATTATCAATTTATCATAAGATATGTATGCAAACTTACCAGCCGCTCGTTCGATCTTCATTTTCTTCCTCAAACTTTTCCTGATTTTCTTTGTTTCAGGACAGAAATCCTCGTTTATATAAATGTTTTTCCTTTTTAGATTGCTTGACTTGTTCAAAATTGCGACTTTATTTTTGAAATCTTTAAAAAGTTTTATCACTATTGTTCTCGGCTAATTCCACATAGAAACAACATAGATTCCACATAGATACAACATAGATACAAAATAGGTTCAACATAGATACAACATATTCCACATAGACACAAAATATTCCACATAGATACAACATATTCTACATAGATACAACTTATTCGACATAGATACATCGTATTCCACATAGATACAACAGTAATTCTATTTGTATGTAGCAATTTTTTTAATAATGAAATTACGATATGGTAATCAAATAACTGTGCCCGGATTAGATCTTCTATGTTCTGGATACAGAAAAGAGATGTTATTTTCAGAGAACTTTCAAATATATTTTGATGTTGAATTCTGAAAAATATAAGAGTAAAGCCATTTGTATGTAGCATTTTATTTTATAGTAATAAGATAACAATAATGGAATATTGGAATTGGAATTTATATTGCATATTTTCTTTGATTTAACTTTTTTCAATGAATATTTTATAAAGATGCATTAGCTATTAATAGCTAATGCATCTTTATAAAATATTCATTGAAAAAAGTTAAATCAAAAAAAATATGCAATATAAAAATGTTTTGTAATTTTCCATTATAGAATATTCCATTATTGTTATCTTATTATTTATTTATATCATTATTGTTATTCCATTATTGTTATCAAAGTTACAGTGTAATATATTACACTGTAACTTTGTGATAAAGTTACAGTGTAATAGCTTTGTGAATAATTGTGATTCCGTAAGGCTGCACTTTTTATTTACTGTAAATAAAGCTGGATGTATATTTTCCGTAATATAGTTAAAAATGATGTTGAAATTATTTTCTTCTTTTTCATTTTAATTCAAAGCAATTTTTTTTAAATAATGAAACTCTTTCAATGCTAATATTTTTATTTGTTTAGTTTTAACTTGGAAATTGTTGATTTTTTACAAATGCATCGGTTGATTTATACTACAAACACTTGAAAAAATATAAACTCTATTTTAAGGAAAGATTTTAAGTTTTAAAATATTTATTTATAAATATTTTAAATATACTTTCTGATAAAAATGCATAGTTTTTTCCAAAAATAGAACTTATGTTTTTTCAAGTGATTGTGGTATACATCCAGAAGCGATTTTTCGGGGAAGGGGGAGAGGGGTTGGGTTATTACACCCTCCCCTCACCTCCAAAGAAGGTTTTTTTCAAGTTATAGTCGGTTTTTTTACGAATGTAGTCGGCCAATCGGCTATTTCAGCTTTTTTTTTTTAGAAGCTATTCGGTACTTTTCGAGGTAACACTCCCTCCCTCCTTTTATTCGTAGAATCGCCTCTGTATACATCCACCCTTTTGATATATAATTTAAATCGTTGTAAAATTAAGTCAGTTTATAAATAAAAATTGTTATATAACTCAAAAAAGTTGAAATTAAACAAATAAAATATTATGAGAAAAAAGTTTCAGTATGATCTTTTTTTCCTTTTTTATAAATCAACAAAACCATGGTTTTGTTGATTTATAAAAAAGGAAAAAAAGATCATACTGAAACTTTTAAATCCTATCTTGGTTGTTAAAGTATTCCAGTGACTAAGTTTCTTAAATGACATCTTACAAAAAAAATTATCCCATGATCTAACTCGGCAAATTTGTTAAAGGTACTTTTTATAATAATTGTTGAAAAGGATGAGCTAGGAGCAGAAACGATTTTACGGGGGTGTGTAGAGGGGTTTTCTAACACCACCACCCCTCCCCCTCCCTTCCAAGATAATGATTTTTTTTTTTTTTACGAATTTAGTCGGCTAGTCAGGTGTTTGACACAATTCAGTCGGGTAAATTTTTGTTTTGAGTACTTTTTTTTAATAAGAAACCAGTTGGTACTTTTTAAGGATTCACCCTTCTCCGGCCCCCCTCCCATCCTTCTCATTTTATTCCTCTGGCTAAGAATTTCGAGAACCGCAAGTTAATTTTTATCTGCGCATTAGTTTACATTAAAAATTTTTTTAGAGTTGTTAGAGTTGTGCTGCTTTTGAGTTTTAGGGATATTTTGAGTATAAAGGATAAGAAAATACTTTCTATGTTGTTCCGCTATGAAGTGGTAGAAATTTACTATTAAATTAATATTTGACTTAATCATCATGACAATAGGTCATGATATTAGCGGAAATGTGGTTATTAACTCATATAAAACCATAAATATGTTCTATATAAAGTATTTAAATGTTCAATTGATCAAGGAATATTTTCTGATCAGTTGAAAATAGTGAAAGTTACACCAATATTTAAAGGATGAGAACTGTTGAATATTGGTAACTACCGTCCTATTTCTGTTCTCTCTGTTTTTTCCAAAATTTTAGAGAGAATTTTTTATAAAAAAATTTTTCAACTGTCGAAAAATAATATGCTGTACAAAAAATCTTGGTTTTAAGAAAAATTCCACTGAACACGCTATTCTTTAAATAACTCAGTGTATTACAGATTCCTTTAAAAAGTCGAAATTTACTTTAGAAAATTTTGTCGACCTATCAAAAGCGTTTGATACAATTGACCATAAAATCCTTTTCAAAAAACTAAAATGTTATGGAATCACAGGAAATTTTCTTAAGCTAATAAAAAGTTATTTAAGCAATAGAAAACAACTTGTTCATTTTTACCAACCATCTCGATCTAAATTATTAGAAATTACATGCGGCGTTCCTCAAGGATCTGTACTCGGACCTTTACTTTTTCTCATTTACATAAACGACTTTTATGAAGCATCCAATTTGATGACAGTTATGTTTGCTGACGATACAAATTTTTTTTTATCTCATAGCAACAAAACGACGCTATTTTCTTGTATGGACATTGAACTAAATAAAGTTTTCCAATGGTTTAAATCAAACAAACTTTCTCTGAATAATGAAAAAACAAAATGGTCTCTTTTCCATTCTAATTCTAAAAAACGTCTAATTCCAATAGAGCTTCCCAGTCTTTTTATTGATGGCGTTTTAATTAAAAGAGCAATATGTACAAACTTTCATTTGTTTTAACTTTTACTTGTTCTAAATTTATTTTACTAAACGAATTTATATATAAACAGTTATATCAATTGTAAAACGTAGTTTTTCACATTTTTACATATTTTATCACAAACAATTTATCACGATTTTATATATTTTGTTGTAAAAAACGACAAACTAAGACAAACTGATGTCTTCTTCTTGCTCCAGCCATTTATTTTATTATTTATGTTATTTTATAAATTGTAACTTTCTACGGCAAAAAATTGAAAAATAAAAAAAATAAAAAATAAAAAATAAAAAAAACTTTTTAGGGGTATCAATTGATAAAAATCTCACATGGAAAAACCATAATATGGTTTTTCCATGTGAGATTTTATCAATATTATCGATATTATCAAAATTTTTTCGATATTATCGAAACTATCCGCATTTTTTCGATATTATTGAAATTATAAATTGATTTCAATATTATCGAAAACATATCCTGCAAAATTTCGAAAAATATAGGTATACTGTATAAAGCAAGAAGCATGCTAAGTAAACATATTTTAATTCAACTATACCACTCATTCATTTATTGCCACGTAAACTATGCGAATGCGGCTTGGGGTAGTGTTAATAAAAGTAAATTAGAACCTCTTCATCGCCAACAAAAACATGCTGCACGTCTTATTAATTTTAAAGACCGTTTTGCGCATACTAAGCCTCTCTTTATTGAAATGAATATTTTAAATATATTTCAACTAAATGTATTTAATGTACTGTGTTTTATGTTTAAATGTAAAAATCGTACAGCTCCGGTTTCTTTTCACAATTTATATTCCTCAAAAGAAAAAAATAAGTATAATTTACGAAATGATAATTTCATTCTACAACCTGTATTTAAAACAGATTTAGGCAAGTTTTGTATTTCTTTTCGAGGGGCGTTTCTGTGGAACAATATAGTTTTGAAACATTTTGATTTTTCTAAAGACTAGAACCTCTTTGCATTTAAAAGAAAATTAAAAAATATTATTCTCTCTACAGAAAACATACTTGTATATTTTTAATTTTAATTACTTTGATTTATTTATAATGTTTATACGAATTCTTATATCTAAAATATTTAATAAGTTTAAAAAACCGAAACGGTTAATGGGAGACACCTTTAACTCAAAAGTTTCATTAAAAGCTTTTATGTTGCGAGTTTATTGCAAATGTTATATATAAAAAAAAATGATTATTGTCAGTAATTATTTAATTTTGTTTTTTAATTTACAGCATAAGTAAATTTAAGGTTAATCTTAATACTAATCACATTGTGTTTTACCATAACTTATGGTATTAATTAAGACGATCTTATTTTAAAGGTAATATTTTTGAATTACCATAACTTATGGTAATTCCAATTAATTAAGACGATCTTATTTTAAAGTTAATATTTTTGTAACATCTATTTTATTTCTAGCTGAAACTTTATACTCTTGAGAAAAATTTAAAAAAATTATATAAATTGTAACACAGTGCTCGGCGATAGGACAAAATTTAGGAGTAAGCTTATGTAGGTTGTAATATTTATTCAACGGCAAAATATAATGTTCTAAAAAAAAAACCTTCCATACAGCAAATAAAAGTAATCGAGTTTAGATTTAAAACCGTTAAACATTAAAAAGGTTTAAAAGTTTTTGACGAAATGAAAAGGTTACTTCTTTTGATTATGCATGTCAATTCCATGGCTAACAAAAATACTGAAACAAATATTCTAAAAAAACGTAAATGAAAAGAAAAAAGTATGACAAACTAGTTTTTAAAGTTAAATACGGCAGCATAACACCATAAATTTTGAGTACAAAAAGAAGGAATGGGTATGAAATGTCATAAGTTTGTTGAAGACTTCCAAAGAAAGTAGCTGAAAAACATAATGGATCGTCTTGAAAAAGATAAGAACGAAGTTAGTTTATATTCAATCGTAAAATGTTTGATTCGTTTACCTAATAGACCTTGTGCTACCATGGCTAACGATGCAGCTAATGTTTTACTTGAACCAAAATTTTATAGCTGTTATTGAAAAATATGGTAAAGTTGCAGATAGCGATTTTGTTTTTCAACACAAAAAAATTTAAGAAAATGCTGACATCTATTGGATTTGTGCTGCATTCTGTTGAGCTGCCACTGCAACACGCCTGCAACATGCCTGCAACACGAATTAAATATAAAAATCAGTAACTCTAAGATTTAAATGAGAATTTAAGAAACTAATTAAAACTTTTATCAACAGCCTTTGTATTAATTAGTACTCATGCAGTCAGAGATTAACAATGATTAACTGTGTGTCAGAGATAAACAATGACTAACTGTGTGTCAGAGATAAACAATGATTAACTGTGTGTCAGAGATAAACAATGATTAACTGTATTTCAAAGATTAACAATGATTAACTGTGTGTCAGAGATTAACAATGATTAACTGTATTTCAGAGATAAACAATGATTAACTTTATTTCAGAGATTAACAATGATTAACTGTGTGTCAGAGATAAACAATTATTCACTGTATTTCAGAGATTAACAATGATTAACTGTGTCTCAGAGATTAACAATGATTAACTGTGTGTCAGAGATAAACAATGATCAACTGTATTTCAGAGATAAACAATGATTAACTGTGTGTCAGAGATTAACAATGATTAACTGTGTTTCAGAGATTAACAATGATTAACTGTGTGTCAAAGATTAACAGCGAGATTAACAGGTTGTTCGAGATATTAAAACAAACAAAAAATTAGAACATTAGAACAAACAAACAAAAAATTCCTTAAGAAAACTGTCTTGATATCTCAGATGTTATTCCTAAAATGCAAAAAAAACTTAGACAAGTTAGTAAACTAACTTTAACTTAAGAATACTGTATGTTTAGACTAAAAACTTGATCACTAAGCAATAAAAAAGTAAAATGTTGTATTCTGTATTCAATTAGTCAAGCTTTATGATAAACTATTTAATTGATTAAGTTTTAATATAACAGAACTCAAAGAATTGTTTTTAATAAACTTGCATGAAAACTCTTACCATTAGTCATTTACGTTGATTTTCCATTTAACCAATTAGTCCCTATATATTGAATTTTTATTTTGGCATACTATGTCTCATATTAAACTATGGTCAGACAACGGAATTGTTTTTAATCCTGAAAAAGTTAAATTCACCTTGGAAAACACTGAGTTTTCTGGGTTTGAGCTAACCATGACAAGATACAGACCTTCCAAAAAGCTTGCATAAATAAGGAAATATTTATGCAAGCTTTAACCTTTTTATTATATTAGAGATCCTATTTTTTTTAAACTTGTAAAGCCCACCTAGGGGCTTTATGAAAAGATTGTGGTGATTTAAGTCATCCGTATCTTCTTTGAGTTCCTGCCTGTTTTTTATAAATCCACTTTTTTTGTATGTAAACGTTTCTTTGTAATTTTATTTCTTATGATATAAACAGCAAATATATATTGAAAAGAGAAAAAAAAAAAAAAGATTTAGAACATTTTCCTTCACCAAAAAATAGGCCTGAATACACAGGTATTATACGCATTTTCTCAGGCACCAATAATGACTCCATTCCGCAATCTGTTAAGGAAGAAAGGTAAATTAGGATCTAAAATTTCACACCTTTATTGCGTTTATTAATCGTGCTACAATTTTTAGCGCAAATTTTATTTGCGTTTTTTAATAAGTTATTTTCAATAAATTATTGCATAAGTTAAATATTAGACATATTTTACTAAATATTAAAATTGCATTGATTTAAACACGTCAACGTAAGGTTACTTAAAACACAACAAAAGTGTTCTAAAGGTTTTAATGTCTACCTATGAGCATGAATTTGTTATTGAAGCTTCTTCTGGTACTCACGATCTGCAACATTTGAATCATACATTCTGTATGATTCAAATGTTGCTACCCAAATATATAAACTTGTTAAACATTTTAAATAAGATTGCAAACTGTAAATATTTTACATAACTTAAAATGAAAAATGGTTACCAAAAATGTCTTACATATTTTATTCATCATTAATTCAGCAACGATTATTTGTCAAGCGAATTTTGAATTCAATAATTGTGGTATGCATGTTTGTTCTTTTTTATGAGATTCACATCTTTAACTTAATAATTGTTTATATATATTTTAATATGTAACTAACGAAGTTGTTGATTAACATCGTTTATAAACAAAATCATTTTTATGTTTGTTCGTAAATAAGTTATTGGTTAATGTTATTAAAACTATTTTACTACGTTGTAAGCTAAAGGCACAAACAAGTGATTTGGAAATTGAATAATTATTAAATATTTTTTTGACTTTATATAGTTTTATTACTTCCAACAATCTTGCACACACGCCCTAAAATTAAAATGTCTTTTTATGAATATTTTTGTCAGTTATTGGCTTTTTAATTTAATGTTTATAAAGGAAAAACTTAGACGTATGTTTACTTTAACACTTTTTTGAGTAAAATTATAAACTCATTTGTTTAATTGGGCACATAACTGGAAAAACCTTGGTTCCAAGAGTTTTTTAAAAAACTTGTACAAAAATGCAAAATCTAAAGTCTAAGTGGACAATACTGATTTTCTCATACCCAGCAAAATTTCAAAATTAACAAATCGTCAGCCGAGAACCAAGTAGCCGTATGTCCACTTTTTATGTTTCCGAGAAAATCAAGTTTTAAAATTTAATTTCTAAAGACTTTCTGCCAAATTCCGACTAATTTTTTAAAAAGTTGTATTTAATTCTTGAGACTAGATTTATTGAACACATACCCCATTAATGGTTGAATATTTATGATAACCCTAGATTTTTTGGTTCTAATGCGCTTGCTTTAGAACCAAGAAATTTAGGGTTTGAAGTGACCTCTTAGGATATTTCACCCCATCGGTTGAAAAGAAGACGTGAAAAAAGCGTTTAACTTCTTAGTTAAATGTTCTAACGCGGTGCTCTGTGACAAAACCGTTAGGTTTTCTTAGAGCACCTAAAATAAACAAAAAAATAAAAGCAACAGCAAACAATAAATATTTATTGTTCTCTTTTTTTTATTTTTGCTTCCAATTTTTTTTTTTAAAGTGTAATTTTTTCATTAGTTGTAATTCTCTTTTTGCTGAAACTTTAAAAACTTGTGCTTGTGTTTTAAAATATTTAAATAATTAAAAAAATATTTAAATAATTAAAAAAAAGAAAAAAAAAAAAAAAAAAAAAAAAAAGATTTTTGTAAAAATATATTTGTATACTTGTTATCTGACATTTTAATACCATTATAATTAAACGATTTTATATAAAAATTCTATGAATATGTTTTTATATTTATGGCAATGTAAAGCGGTTCTTGATGATAAGACCATTTGGTCTTCTGCAAGTTTTCTGCGTTCTTTTTACAGTGTTAGAGTAAATTTATTATTTTTGTAAAACCACTTTGTAATATTTTGTTTTTATTTATATTTTCACTGTTAACGAATCTTTATTATGTGGTTACGAATTTGTAATATTAAGGAACAAAAAATAAACTTAAAATAAGTAAAATAAAAATAAAAAAAAATATTTTTTTTTTTCAATTTTTAAAAATAAAATTGTTTTAAAATATTCAGAAAAATTGAAAAAAGAATCTAAGCGGTTCTTATTTCTTCTTTTTAAGAGAATTAGATTTTAAATATTTCTTTTTAATTTAGTACACAAAACTATTAAATTAGAAAAAAGCCATCGCTACTCATTTATTTTTGTCTTGATTATTTTATGATAATATGATAAAATAAGAACCTTGTACTATTGTTAGTAGCTATAGTAACAGTAATATATTTAGTTTTTTTAGACTACATGACAAATAAAAAAAAATAAATAAAAAAAAAAAAAATACGAAGCCAATAAATTAAACAAAATTTATGGAGGTATATAAAATTTAAACTTTAAGTAAAAAAAAAAAACATTTGCAAAAAAGTGTAAAAAAAAGTTGCTTTCACTCAGTTAAAGTTTAAGTTTATAAGATATAAAATATTAAAAGTCAATATTTGTAGATGCTAAAGCGCGAATTAATTAATAAACGTGCAGCTCGTCAAATCAAAAATCAGTATATAGTGTACTATTTGTTTCTGTAGGAAAAAATAGAAATACTTGTCAATTCTATTCTTAAACGTATTAACTGGCGGAGCCATTTTGCATGCTATCGGCGAGTTTTTCCAATTATTATGTAGAAATTATTACGAGCATTATTATATGTAAATTCGCGCATTAGGACGTTACATGTTGATTTGAGAATTGGTGGGTTATGCCGTTGACGATCTTGAAACCGTTTTCTAGTTTGAACAGTTTAATTAAGTTGCCACGTCTCCTGTGAGTTTCCGAAGTAGTAAAATTGAGACGCCGACACTTCTCATCATAAGGTAACCCTATTAAATCATAAGGCACTTTTGCTACTTTGTACTAAATAATTTTAACTTTCTTGATGACACCTTTCAAGTAAGGATACCATACCGAAACAGCAATTTCCAGATGCAGCCTAACATATGCAGTGTATAGTTTACTCCTAAGTTTCATACCTCTTGATCTAAATATATATTTTTAATAGGCCAAGTATCTTATTCGTTTTACGTGTTACAACCTGTACGAATTATTTTCATTTTAAATCATTAGATATAAAGATACCTAGGTCTCTCTTAATTTACTTTGGCTTAAGAGTTAGTGATATATGTCCATTATTCATTTCATATTTATGATTACTATTTCCATAATTAAGGCGCATAATTTTCAACATTTAATTTCATAAGCCATTCCGTTGACTATTCTGTGAGAATTTTTAAATTGTTTTGAAGAATCAGACAATTTAGCATCAAGAAACTCAAAGTCTTATTTCTTGTAACAATTAAGTGTAATTAGCATAGATTTTATGAAATGCGTTTATCTTATCCGTTAAGTTGTTTATATAGATGATGAATAATGTTGGACCAAGCACAGACCCTTGTGGAACTCCGAATAAAACATCAGTCCGGTCGCTAGAGTGCTCACCTTAAACATTTCGCTATTTTCTACTAATCAAAAATGACTCAATCCATTTAAGAACATTGCCATTGATCCCATACGCTTTCAATTTATGAACTAGTCTACGGTGAGAAACTTAATCAAACGCTTCTGCAAAGTCTAAAATTTTAAAATTAGATAATTTAATTAAATTTCTTTTAGCTAATGCTTTTGTTATGTAGTATCGATATATATATATATATATATATATATATATATATATATATATATATATATATATATATATATATATATATACATATATATATATATATATATATATATATATATATATATATATATATATATATATATATATATATATATATATATATATATATATACATATATATATATATATATATATATATATATATATATATATATATATATATATATATATATATATATATATATATATATATATATATATATATATATATATATGTGTGTGTGAGTGACGGATGCAGGAATTTTTGGTGTGGGGGAAGGGGAAGTTGAAATATTATTTTATTTTGTATCAGCTTTGCGTCTGCGAAAAAAAAAAGTCTATTTCTAAAATATTTTAGAACTTTCAGAATCTGGTAGGAGAAAGGGGGAAGTATACATACTCTCTCCTCCTGGATCCGTCACTGATGTATGTATATATATATATATATTTATATATATATATATATATATATATATATATATATATATATATATATACATATATATATATATATATATATATATATATATATATATATATATATATATATATATATATATATATATATATATATATATATATATATATATATATATGAGCAGCCGTGGCGCAGTGGTAGCGCACTTGTTTCAGAAACGTAAGATCCGTGGTTCAAACCCCACCTCTAAACAAGTTTTGCGACATCGTTTGGGAAGGAGGCGTGAACTTCCTATTAAATGCTCTTTCGCGGTGCTCTGTGATAAGACCGTAAGGACTTCTTGGGGCACCTAAATCAACATTAAAAAAAATATATAAATTAGTAGAAAATCACTTAACAAAAATTTATATATTTATTTTACACTGTGTTTCATCAACAAAAACTCATCAGAAATGAATGATCAAACTAATAAAACTTCAGCACTCTATTTTGTAGAATACATTTTAAAAATTGTATTCTATATATATATATATATATATATATATATATATATATATATATATATATATATATATATATATATATATATATATATATATATATATATATATATATATATATATATATATATATATATATATATATATATATATATATATAGAATACAATTTTTAAAATGTATTCTACAAAATAGAGTGCTGAAGTTTTATTAGTTTGATCATTCATTTCTGATGAGTTTTTGTTGATGAAACACAGTGTAAAATAAATAAATAAATTTTTGTTAAGTGATTTTCTACTAATTTATATATATATATATATATATATATATATATATATATATATATATATATATATATATATATATATATATATATATATATATATATATATATATAATATTCTTATCACATTAAAAAACTGATCATAAAAAAAACTGAAACAAATCTGTTACTACTATTAACTCTATTGATCTGTTTTCTGCAAACAGATCAACAGAGTTATTATCGGATTAGACGGCCTGCATCCCTTAATACTCAAGATATGTGCCAAAAGCTTTGCAATTCCATTAACAAAAATCTTTCATGAATCCTTTAATTCTGGAGTAGTACTCAGTCAATGGAAATTAGCAAATATTAGTCCGATCTATAAAAAAAGGGAGATAAACTACTTGCTGAAAACTATAAACCTATTTCACTAAGATCTGTTGCCTGTAAAATCTTGAAAAATTTGTAAAGAACAAAATTTTAAAGCACATTAACGGTAATAAAATGCTCTCTGCAAATCAACGTGGCTTCCTTTATCATAAATCATGCGTAACTAACCTAATATAAACTTTTGATATCATCTCGTCCTCCATAGCATCCCACCAATTTATTGATGTAATCTATCTTGACTTTGCCAAGCGTTTGATTCTGTACCTCACAACAGACTTTTGTTAAAACTAAGATCTTTCGAAATAAACGGCAAACTCCTACAATGGATTAAATCCTTTTTAGTGGGCAGAAAGCAACGCGTTACAATTAACAATACCAACTCTGCATGGGTTGATGTTCTCAGTGGTGTTCCTCAAGGTTCTGTTCTTGGCCTGCTCCTCTTCATTCTCTACACAAATGATCTTGCAAAACTCACTGAAACTTCTGAGATATTTGCCGATAATACTAAACTTTTTTCTAAAACCTTATCGCAATCTAATTTTGTTGATCTGCAGGATTGTCTACGCTTGGTATACGAGTGGTCAAACATTTGGTAACTTAAGTTAAATACCTCAAAATGCTGCGTCATTCATTACGCTCGAAACAACCCCCATTACAATTACTTTCTGCAAAATAACCAAGGAATCAACCAATGTTTAAGAAGCTCTACTAAAGAACGTGATTTAGGAGTCATTTTTATATCTAACCTCTAGTGGGGCGCTCATATTCAAACAGTTGTCTCTAAGTCCTTACAAATTCTTGGTAAGTATTTATAAGACCACACCTTGAATATGGAGTGTCCATTTGGGCTCCTTATTTAAAAGCTGATATGGCTTTGGTTGAATCTGTTCAGCGCAAAGCAACAAAATGGGCTTACAGCTTGAGGCATCTTCAATACTGCGAAAGGCTAAAAAGATTAAATCTACCATCACTCGAGTTTCGTCGCCTTCAATGCTATTTAATCAAAAATTTTTAAATTAATACATCGTTTTGATATAGTTGATGATAAATATTTACCAAAATATATTAACTCCATGTCTCGTGGTCACCATTCTAAAATAAGGCGTGAGTATGTTCCAAACTGTCTTCCAAGATATAATCATTTGTATAATAGATCAGCAAAATACTGGAACGAACTACCAGAGCAAATTACTTTGTACTCCACTGTACTTTCCTTCAAAAATAGACTAGACTCCTGCTTGTGGAATAAGTTTGGAACAAATATTTATAAAACTGGTTGTTTATAGTGGGGTGTTTTCCCTGCTCGCTGTATGTGTACATTATATGTAAATTTACGGCTACAACTATAATAATAATAATAATTAATTGTGTTTAAATGTTTTTTGTTATAAAAAAAACAACTTTATCTTTAAATACTTTACAAACTGTATTTAAATACTTTACAAAGTATTTACAAATTATTAATATTATAATAATATGCTGTTCTAAATATTTTTGCTAACAAAATAATTCTAGAGCAACTTAATAATGAATCAAAAGCAGTATTATTTATGAGTTTCAATAAATCAGATTTTATTATCATTTTTTAAAATATAAACTTTAGACGTTAATATAAACTTTAGACATTAAAAGTAATATCAATCAAATAAAATTAGATTTAATTATAATAATGATAGTCATAATAAATATTTTTAATCTTTTAGTGATGTTTACTTCTTTGTATTTTTTAAAATTATTTTAATTTACTCATGAATTATTGTTTAATTATTTGTCAAACTTTTTTGCAATACTTAACATTTTAGCATTTCTAAATTATTATTACTTTTTATATTATTTTAGGTTTTTCACACTTGGTCATTATAAATATAGTTACATATTCCGGTTTTGTATAATTATAGTTATATATTCCGGTTTTATTTAGTATCTTGAATAAATTTTTATTTTGCTCAAGAAATTACAATTAAAGTTTTGAAAAAAGGATTCGCCCACATTTTTACCTGTTATATCTAATTTTAAAGGTATTTTTGCACCAAATATTTTATAATTCTTGTATAATTTGAGTATACACATAGAAAATTTGGGAGTTTAAATCTTATCTGGATGTAACTAAACTAAAATATTTAAAGTCCTAGATCTAAACTGAATCCTAGATCTAAACTGAATCCTAGATCTAAACTGAATCCTAGATCTAAACTGAATCCTAAATCTAAACTGAATTCTAGATCTAAACTGAATCCTAGATCTAAACTGAATCCTAGATCTAAACTGAATCCTAGATCTAAACTGATGTGTGCATTGTATATTTTTTAAAACGGCGTAATAAAATAAACTTAATTAAACTAATATTTATTATTTACAGCATAACTCAAATTTACTATTTTGGTAAGATTTTATAGTGTTCTTTCACATTCTCTTAAATAACTAAAAAGCTAAACAAGTAAGTTTTACTTCCTTAAATAATGTTATAAAAATGTCATACCATTAAAGATTTGGTATTAGATTAAAAATAGAAGATTTAGCTTAGATTATTATTTTTATTTCTTAATCTAAATTTACTTAAATCATATAAATAGATATTCAAAAAATATTTAATGCGCACACTTTATTTTATAACATAAAATGCAATATTATAAACCAAAATTATACGCGATTAACCAAACAAAGATTGGCGCGATTAACCAAACCAAGATTGGTTCATCTAATTTAAATTTTAAAAGTAGGAACAAACAATAAGAAAATGGATAAACTAACTTGTTTATACCGTTTTCAATAATAATGTGTAACGTAGTTTGAAAATTTTTTTGTTATGGCATACTATATATATATCAGTGGTATTATAAATGGAATTAACCGTTTCAACATCTTTGTGGGTTTTTAGAAAACAATTTATATTTAAAGATTAAAATTATATGATTTCGGACATTTCTCGAGGACATGTAAAAATTGTTATTTTGTTGTTTAACCCAAACACATTTGCACAAGTTAGAACAACTTCACAACCATTATAACTTTAAAAATGTAAACAGAATAAACTATATACCAAAAAAAAAATAAAAAAAAATGGGTGGTTGTTTTATAATTACATCTTCAGAACAATACTTTTGTAATAACAATCAAATTTATCACCTTTATTATCTAAGTAATCCCATTTTATTGTATTCTACATTATTATCAGACAGGTATTTACAATTTGTAATAGTATCTGTTGGTTCTTAATTTAGTATCTGAAGGTATTTTAAGTTGAAACTTAATATATCTGACAAAAAAAAAACGGAAAAGTTTAAGGGACACACGCATTATTTGAAACTATATATCTATGATGTATTTGCAAAGAAAGTTTTACTTGAACGAAAGTTCTAATCAGATTTTATCTGACAAAATAACGACTTTTACATGTCCTCGAAAAATGCCTAAAATCTCTTAATTTGTTTCAGGATTGTTTCAAAAATAGGTCATTTCTGAAAGAAAAAAAGATTCCTAGCTTATCATCTGTCCAGATGATAAGCTAGGAATTCCTAGCTTATCATCTGTCCATGGTTTAACATTAACTTTTTTTTTTTAATTTTCGAAAATCATAAGGGTCCCTTCACGGAGTAAATGGGAAATATTTTGGGGAGTTTTGTACCATTTTTGAAACAGTTTGTAAAAAGTATTAAAATAATTTTTTTTTTTTTATATTAATGTATGAAAAGAATTATTTAATCTAATTAAATTTAATATTCTATTCTCAAAAATAATTTTAAACAGATAAAAATTGTTTGAAAAAACTCTAAACTGCATAAATATTTACAAAAGTGCATAAAAGTTAATAATATACTCGATTTACTTTTAAGACAGTATTTTTCGTTTATAATCAGCTTCAAAGATTATTTTAAGAAATATATAGTATCCAAGTATCCAAAATCATAAGTATACAGCAGTCAGGCTAATCAACTTGAAAATTAGGTATAAATGAAGAACTTTTGTTAGGACAACATACTAGGAACTTTTGCCTATTTATTTATTTATATTTCGTCATTAAAAATTAATCTTTTACAAAAGACATGGTCTTATCATCCAGCCCCCTTAATATAACTAAAAAATTCAGTCAACAAAAGTGAAAAAGGAATAAAGATAATGCGAGAATAATACTAATGCGAGAACTGATTTAACAATTAATTAACTATCTACAGAAAAAAAGAAAAAAATAATAATTTTTTTTTTTTTTTTTTTTTTTTTTTCTGTTTTATAACATAAGAATTTTACAACTTTGTGCTTCATAAAAAAAAAAAAGTAAGTAAAAACAGATAGGGGCTCAAAAAAGATGAGGATGACAGTATGTCATCGCAATCTTTTCATAGAGCCCCTTTAATAAAATTTCATTAAATTTCGTATTACGTAATACGTAATAAAATTTCATAAAACATTTCGTAAAATATATATGTAATAAAATTTCAATTAAATCGTAGAAAATATCGTAATAAAAAGCGTAATTCGCTAATAAACAACAACAACAAGAACAAAAAAAAGTAGATGGTAACATTAACTAAAAAAGTTTCTTAAATTTTAAAAATTTCTTTTTTTGTTATAAACTTGAATGAACTTAAAGAATTTACCGTACCTTTGAATCCTTTTGTGAAAGGTATTCCAAACTTTAGGACCTCTATATGAAATGCAATATTCTGAATATTTATTTATTATCCGAGGCAGGGTTTAGCGTGTTCACGCCTATCCTTATAGTAAATTAATTCTTATAGTTAATTAATTCTTCTTCTTCTTATTTTTTAATTTTCTATTTTATTCTACTTTTATTTTTATTATAAACGCTCGCACACACACGCCCGCACACACACACACGTACGCACACGTACACAGAAATATATGTCCAATCATACAAAATCAAATAAATCTGTTTTATATTCCTACAAATTGCGTAAATATTGCATTTACAAATTGCGTTATTATTGTAAAATAAAATAATATCATACATGTTTTAACTACCATACAATATAAGATGTTGCGTCAATTTATTAGTCATTAAATAACTAAGATTATCAAAAGTTTTTATTAATAGGATAGTAATTGCTTTGTATCAAAATCAAATAAGTGTTGCTTTGTTGCACGTTTAAAATGTTGAGTTGAATTTAAAGTTATTTTATTACTTGTTAAAAGCCAGTTCCATATTTTTTTTTTTTTTTTTTTTTTTTTTTTTTATAATTTAGCCGTACAAATATTTACAAGTTCCGTAATTTAAAATATTTAAAAATGGCAAGGACGAGAAGAAGACGGGGGACTACTTATTTAAGTCTTATCACCAAGTCCCTTGTTTGTCTAGACATTTATATAAATACATGGTAACTAAAATAAAAATTAAAAAATTAAGAAAAAAGCAAAATATTACAAAGAAGTTTATATAAAATGCCAAATAGTTTAATAGTTCAAAGTTTTGAAAGATATTTTTTCGATTTTATTTTTTGAAAGAAAAATTTAAAAGTTCATTCAGAAAAACAAAAATATCAAACAACTAAAAAACATGAAAAAAGTAAACGTAAAATTTAATTTACAATCTGTTCTTATAAAGTGTAATATATTAATTCCTCAAAAACAAATTACAAAATATTAATATAAAAAATTAAAACTCAAAAAAGATTACTTTTTTTATTTTTCCTCTCTCTCTCTTATTTAAGAAAACTAATAAATTTATTTAAACTAATGAAATCTAAAAATGCTAAAAATCTTTATAAGTACTTTTTTTATAATATAACAGACTGTAATACCTATATAAAATTAAAGAATTTAGACCTTCCAGACAAATAAAGTATGCATTAGTAGATAGTTTTAAAATATAATATTTTTATAGATAGATTTTATATTATATATTTTATTATAATTTTATATTTATATTTTATAGATAATTATCTATTTGTTCATTATTTAAAAGTAATAGTTTTAGTTTTTGTTTAAACTGATCAAGAGTTTTAAGTGTTTTAATATCATTACTGATTATCTTATTCCATGCATTAGGTCCTCTAACAGTTATTGAAAACTTGGTGGAGTCGTATATAGTTTTGGGTTGAACAAAGTTGTTGTTAGAATATTTAGTTACGTATTTGTGTTGAATTTTATTAAATAATGGTTTGAAGATATTTGGTATTGAATTGTTATTAATTTTATACATAAAAATCAGAAGATGATATATATTTATTTGGTACACATTTAGTATTTTTAGATTGTTAAACAATGGTCTTGAATGTGAGAGGCGGTGTGCATTTGAAAATAATCTAATTGCATGTTTTTGTTTGCTAAATAGCTTTTTTATCTTTTTTTTTATTGGTGCTACACCAAGCAATGTTTGCATAATTAAGATAAGAATGTATAAATGAGTAATATATGTATTTCAAGCATCCATAATTGTGGCCCTCGGTAGGATATTGAAAAACCAGCTTGTTTTGATAATGTTTTTGGTATAATAAGTTGTTTATTGAGAATTTAGTTTTGTATTTGTGGTTTAAAGAAAAAAAGTAAGTTTGGAAAATGCTTGGTAGCATACCATTTTTAAACTTAAACATAAAAATAAGTATAAAAATATTAAACGTAAAAATTAAGAATATTTATTTCGTAGACATTAGGCATTCCAATTTTTCTTAGTAGTGGTCTAGCACTAACGTATTTATTTGCATTTAATATCAAGCGACTTGCTCGTTTTTGTATTTTGTATATCATATTTAACTTTAAAGGATAAGTGCTTGCCCAAATAATGTTGCAGTAGCTGATGTAGCTATAAATAAATGCAAAATAAATATTTTTTAAACAACTTGTTTTCAGGAGATGTTTTGTTTTATACATAATACCAATAATTTTAGATATTTTATTTTCTATTACTTTGATATGATTACTCCAGCTAATATGTTCATTAAGAATTACGCCTAAAAACTTGATTGAGTATTCTTGTTTAAGTTCAGTTTTATTAATAAGTAAATCAGGTAGTTTTAAGAGGAGGGTTTCAGATTTTGATAATTTTGTAAAAAAAATATATTTACTTTTTTCGCATTTAGAGAGAGTTTGTTAAACTTAAACCATTCGTTCAGGTTTTCAAGTTTTTGATTAACAGTGTTAAGTAATAGGCTAATGTTTGTGTGGCTAAAAAATACATGCGTATCATCAGCAAAAAAGACAAAGTTAAGTATGTTAGAAGATAAGTAGATATCGTTAATATAAACAAGGAATAACAATGGACCAAGAACTGATCACAATAGGGTCCCACAAGTTGTTGTTTTCAAATCGTGTAACAGTGTTGTTATATGATAAAGCTTGTTTCCGATTATTAAGGTAAGAGCAAAACCATTTTAAATTGTTATTTCTTATTAAATAACTACACAGTTTATAAAGAAGAATTTTGTGGTATGATAAAAAATATTTATTTTGCATATATATATATATATATATATATATATTATATATATATATATATATATATATATATATATATATATATATATATATATATATATATATATATATCCCCTATATATATATATATATATATATATATATATATATATATATATATATATCCCCTATATATATATATATATATATATATATATGTATATATATATATATATATATATATATATATATATATATATATATATATATATATATATATATATAAATATAAACAATTTTTTTACCTTTTCTTTTGTTTAATATTTCATCTTATATTCTTAAAATATCTGGTGTTGATGTGGCTATCATACACTTTCCATTTCTACGTCCATGTCTTAAAATCTTACGAGAAGGTGCATGCAAAATATATATTATGGTATTATATAATTATAGAATTTAAAGAATACCTAAACTAAGAATATATTTAGTTTAAACTAGCTTTGTATAACCTTGTGCAATCTCAGGAGAAAATACAGTTAAGTTTTCTTTTACTGCTTCATGTTGGACATTCAAACCTGAGATATCTGAAGGAGTAGCAGTTGTAATCAATTTCTTACATAAGCCTTCACTGTATGTTTTTGAGGCACATCTCTATCTGTTACAACTGATGTTAAAAAAATATCATCCCCATATACATGTCTATCAAAAGGCAAAAATCCTGTCACGCGAAATCCTGACATAATATTTGTTGGTGTGGAAGATTTTTCCCATGCTTGTCGAATGAGACTGGTTATCTCATAAATTGCAATGGCTTGTCCTGGATTGCTAAGCATCCAGCTATTGGCAGCTTCATTAAAATATGTTTTCATTGCACCAAAAACAGACCTATCTAAAGGTTGTGTCTTATCTGAAGTATGTAGTAGCAAAGTCATTATACAAACATGATTCTTTTTGCATATTCAAGTGACTATAATGAAAGGTGGCTTTTATGATTATCAATAATCAATAAGACTTTGTAATCAGCTGTTGGACAAGCAAACTTAACAAAATGGTTTCAAACATCTACGAAAATTTCAGCATTCATCCTTCCGGATTGATTGGCTAATCTAATAAAACCTTCTGGCGCTTCTCTCATTAGTGGGTTTCTAAATAATTTTCTTGCAAAAACAATAACATGGGGTATTGTTACACCAGCTACAAGACAATGCAACACACTGTTACTAATTTACCTCTTTCTCTAGATGTTATTTGCCCGACTTGCTTTGTTCCCTTTAACGCAATGACACGAGGAGTTTTCTGCACAGTAGTAAAACCTGTCTCATTAAGATTAAAAATTTTAAATGATGTTTTTTAGACTCTGATATACTTTTTTGTAAATTGTTAAAGAAAATATCAATACTATACCGATTAAATGCTGATGCTCTTGCAATTGAAGCTGCCTCTGGTTTTCTAACAGATAGTTTTGGGTTTCTTTTTAAAACTCCTGTTAACCAATCTCAACCAGCCTTTTTTTGCTCTATCCAACGCATGGACATTTTATTTTGTTTGCTTTGAGCCATTTCAAAAGCTAGAGCTTTTACTTGAACTGGTGTAAGGCCATATAGAACATGTCTTTAGATAAGTGCTCAGTGTTTGTTCTTGTGCAACAAAGAAAATCATAGAGTGTTGATAATTTGGTTGAAGATTAGCAGCTGGGTATTGACACTTTTTCTTAAAACACCTATGAAGTGCAGACTTAGAAATGCCAGCTGAATTTGCTGCTTCTCTAAGGCTCATCCAATATTTCACTTCAGCTATATCAACTTTCAAAATGTTTTCTAAAACATGTGGAGTTTCACTTTTTCTTTTATAAACTCTAGGCATGACCTGAAATTAAAAAAAAAATAGATTTGATAAAAAAGTATATATCTGTAATAGTATTAAGGTTACTGTTAATACTATATCTTATATCAGACTATTATGAAATTATGATTTTATTTAAGATTAAAAAAATTATATGCATGTCTTTTGCTTCCTAAATGCTTTTAAATTATTGATGTAAATTGACCTCCCAATTTGATGAATCAAATCAAATTTATCTTTATTAAAGATCTCTTTTTCCAAATTTTGTTTTAGATCAACTATATAAAAATTAAAACTAAAATTAAATATTTCAATTAAATGTATCAATATTTTTATTTTGAAAACTTTAAAAAATTGTAGCTAAAATGTTCTAGAAATTTCCGCAATAAAATAACGTAAAATTGTTAAGAAAAAGTGGAGACATAGAAAACAGCGACTTTTTTCTCTGTCCCGCTTCACCCCTATGTAGGGGAGACGAAATAAAACTAAAATTACAGCCACACAGTTAAAGCTAAAATATAAATTTAATTACCAAATGTTAGATGATAAGTGCATTTCCCTATAAAATAGAAAAAAGGTGCAACAACAGTCGAAAATAAATACATACATGAGTTACTAGGCTGTCAGCCAAAGTACTTTTTGGTGTGCTTTCAAAAAAAAGTGTTTTCACCACGCGCAGGGAGGGGAAATGATGTCTAATAAAAAAACACATGAAATCTATACGTTTACATTAAATAACAGTAATAAGGCGCTGCTGTGAAATAAAATTATAGGGGTGCCCCACTTCTCCCGCGCCCTACTTCTTCCCACTCTCCCCTATTTCATATATATATATATATATATATATATATATATATATATATATATATATATATATATATATATATATATATATATATATATATATATATATATATATATATATATATATATATATATATATATATATATATATATATATATATATATATATATACATATACAGGTGGTAAAAGAGCCAAATTTTAGAAAGTTTTGTACCATTTTTAAAACTGTTTGTAGTAAGCATTGACATTTAAATTTTTTTTTTTTTTTATATATTTTTGTTTGTAAAGACTTATTTAATCTAAATAAAATGGGTTCTATTCTAAAAAAAAACCAAAACTTATTATAATCGTTTTATAAAACCCTAAATCTTATTAAAATCGTTTTATACGAAGACGAAAAAGAAACTCAGGGGCAAACAAAATAAAAAGTCCAGTTATTTTTCCAACAAAATCTTGGCGTTAAAGATATTGAAACTGAGCACTGGGTAAAAGAGAGACGGAAAACCTCGGACAATAGTTTACAATCTTCAACGATATAAAGATAAAGTGAAAATATCAAAAAAACTAAATCCATAAAAAGGAACAAATATTTTCATTAACAAAGACTTTTCAAGAAACCATTACTATCAGGAAAAAATTGTTTACTGACGTAAAACAAATAGGCTTAAACGGAGAGAATGTTGCTATTAGTTTTTCAAAGTTGCTATTTAGACTTCTTATATTGAGGCGGAGAACTTTAATTTTATTCGAATTTTTGTCAATAATATTTTTAATAAGATACTCTTCTAGTTTGCTTGGAAAAAGATACGGGCAATCAGAAAAAGCCTCGCAATAAAAATTATGGTCCGGGCGTGAGTTTTCGTCCTAGGAAAAAATAGGACCATAATTTTTATTGCGAGGCTTTTTCTGATTGCCCGTATCTTTTTCCAAGCAAACTAGAAGAGTATCTTATTAAAAATATTATTGACAAAAATTCGAATAAAATTAAAGTTCTCCGCCTCAATATAAGAAGTCTAAATAGCAACTTTGAAAAACTAATAGCAACATTCTCTCCGTTTAAGCATATATGTTTTACGTCAGTAAACAATTTTTTCCTGATAGTAATGGTTTCTTGAAAAGTCTTTGTAAATGAAAATATTTGTTCCTTTTTATGGATTTAGTTTTTTTGATATTATCACTTTATCTTTATATCGTTGAAGATTGTAAACTATTGTCCGAGGTTTTCCGTCTCTCTTTTACCCAGTGCTCAGTTTCAATATCTTTAACGCCAAGATTTTGTTGGAAAAATAACAATATATATATATATATATATATATATATATATATATATATATATATATATATATATATATATATATATGTATATATATATATATATATATATATATATATATATATATATATATATATATATATATATATATATATATATATATATATATATATATATATGTTATATATATATATATATATATATATATATATATATATATATATATATATATATATATATATATATATGCAGGTTTAAAATGAATTAATAACATTTTTAGTGGAGGTGGTTCTTAAATTATTTAACATATTTTTTGAATGCTGAAACTATTTTTTAAATAAAGTTTGTAATTAAAAGTTATGATTGCATAGGTAAAGCAAACAGTTCTATTTCTCAAACCACGTGTTGAGTGCCTTTAAGTAAAAATTAAAAAAAAAATTACTTGGACTATTTCAAAGTAATTTGAAATATTTATTTAATTAATGCTGTTGAGATAAAGCACCAGGCAATATCTATGACAGACGGTATAAATTAATTAATGAACAAGTTAGTTCAGTCAGTAAATAATCAATTAATAATAAGCTTTCTTGGTTTTTATCTTGTTTGTTATTGCTTCTAAGTCAACCGATTGCAAGTTTAATTTGATTATTCCATCCATCAACAACCCTATTGCTGAAAAGATATTGCCTTTTCAAACAATTTTTGACCAGTTCAGGTTTCATTCGGTGTTTTGCTCCTATAATGTTAGCTGCAGGACCCGATGAGCAAATAGAGTTCATTGTTTGGTTTTGTTTCATATCAATGGTTTCAATACCTTTAAATATTTTGAATTTCTGGATCAAGTTGCACCTTAGCCTTCTAGTCTTTAAAGTAGTCAAACCCAAAATTTCCAATCTTTTTTCGTACTCAAGATGTCTTAGTTCCGGTATCATTTTGGTAACTCTGCGTAGGACTTTTTCTAGTTCATTAATATCTTTTGTATAATACGGACTCCATGCTTGAATCGAAAAACTCTAAGTTTGTACTAACATATGTACAATACAGTGTTTTTATTAGATCTTTATCCTTGTACTTGAATGTATTATTTAGTAGTGAGAGCATACTATTTGCTTTACTAGCTGCATACTTTACTTGTTTGGCCCATTCAAATCACTTGATATATAAACACAAATATCTTTTTCTAGTCCTAACTTTTCAATTTCCATTAATGTATTTTTATTGTTCATAAAATATGAATATTCTTTACTATTTGAACCAAAGTGCATGTTTCAAAATTTAATCCTAATTTCCATTTTGTTGACCATTCATCAAGTTTATTTATATCATTTTGAAACAATTGTGAATCATTTTGAGAAGAAATAGGCGCAATTATCTTATTATCATCAGCATATAAACGATATTCATTATTAAAAATATTTGGTAAATCATTTTTAAATGCCAGAAAAATGAGAGGACCTAGAACAGACCCTTGCGGTACACTACTAAGTACATCAACCCAATCTGTCACACTATCACTTAAAACCACTTTTTGTTTTCTATTAGCTAAGAAACAGACTATCCACGTAAGAAGTTTACCAGAAATACCAAAAGTCAATAACTTGGATAATAACTTTTTATGTTAAACACTATCAAAAACTTTTTTAAAGTACAATACATCTACCGATGTTTTATTGTGTGCAACGCATCTGTTAAATATCTATGTATTCTAATAGGTTTGTTGTACAGCTCTTGCTTTTCATAAAAATTCTATTGTTTTTTGAAAGTAAATTATTTTTTATGAGATGTTGCATGATACAATAAGCTATTATTCTTTCCAACACTTTACATGGTATTAAAATTATTATTATTATTATTATATTTTCTTTGCCGTATAATTAAATTTACAATGAGAAAGAACCATTCATGTATAAAAATTGGCCGGAGCAAGAAGAAGACATAAACTGTCTTATCGCCAAGCCCCGTTTACATTAACGTCACAAAGTTACAAGTTAAAAACTAAAAGGTTAAAAATTGAAGTACAATACAATATTAGTTCGACAAATATAAGACACAAGTAATAAATCGAATAAATGTTATTTGTCTGTTCAAAATTAATAGTATATATATTTTTTATTTTAATAAGAAATAAACAAGATACACAAGACAATAGTAAATGAGTAGTGATGACTTTTTCAGGTTTAATTATTTTAGGTGATTTTAGAAGAAATCTTTAAAATCGAAAGTTTTTTCTAATAGAAAACGTTAAGATTCTCTTTTGAATTGTTCTAAGGAGATGCCTCGAAGAATTTTATTTTTAATTATATTTTTTAAAAAACCTTTCCATATAAATGGTCCCCGGTATTGAATTTTAAATGAATTGAGTTTTAAATAAGATCTTGGAATAACAAAATTATCAGATGAAAATTTAGTGGGATATTTATGAGATATTTCGGTAAAGTAAGACTGAAATATATTAGGAGATAACGCATGTTTTGTTTTAAACGTAAATAGCATAACTTGGTATATATTACGTTTGTAAATATTAAGCACATTAAGTTTCTTTAAAAGAGATTCACCATTAACAGTTCTGTTAACGCCAAAAATAATCCTACAAGCATGTTTTTGTTTGCTATAAATTTTTTTGAGCTTCCCATAATTGGTACTTGCCCATGCAAGATTACAATAGGAAAGATAGCTATGAATAAATGAGAAATATATAATTTTTAAAGATTCCGTATTAAGCAAAGGTTTAACTTTATATAGCATTGAAATATTTTTGGAGATTTTATTTTCAATAGATCTAATATGATATTTCCATGATATATTTTCATCTAATATCACTCCTAGAAAGTTAATAGTTGACTCTCTTTTAATAACTTTTTTGTTCATAAAGAGATCAGGTAGTTTTAAAAAAAGGTTATCACCTTTACTAGGTTTGTGGAACAACATAAATTTAGTTTTCCCAACATTTAATGAAAGTTTATTATTCGTAATCCATTCATTTATTTTTAATAACTCTTCATTAAAAATTCTAAACAGATCTTTAATATTTCTGTTAGAGTAAAAAAGATTTGAGTCATCAGCAAACAAAATAACGTTTAGAATTTTGGATGCTAAATACAAATCATTAATGAACAGTATGAATAATAAGGGCCCTAAGATTGATCCCTGGGGAACACCACAAGTTATGATATGTTTTTTTTCTTCATTTTCTGTATATATTATGTATTGTTTCCTGTTTAAAAGGTAACTTTTAAACCATTGTAAGTTATTGTTTAATACTCCATACATTTCTAGTTTTTTTATTAGAATATCATGATTAACAGTGTCAAATGCTTTTGACAAATCAATAAAAACTCCTAATGTATAGCAATCATTATTGAACCCATTGGATACATAATTTATTAGATCGACTACTGCATGGTCCGTTGAATGATTTTTTTTAAACCCAAATTGTTTATTATACAGAATATTGTTCTCAGTTAAATAGTTGTTAAGTCTATCATACATAATTCGTTCTAACAATTTAGAGAAACATGGTAAGACAGAAATAGGTCTATAATTGGACATATTTGTATCATCGCCATTTTTAAAAATAGATATAATCTTAGCAATTTTTAATTTCTCCGATTATTAACGAGATTAACGGAAATTAACGAGACCGGTCTGTAATTAGATGCTTTTAATTTGCTTCCTTTTTTAAAAAGTGGCATTGCATTTGCCTTCTTCCACATATCTGGTAGGGTACCTGTTTCTATCGATATTTTGAAAACTAGATATAACGGTTATAATATTGACGAGCTGAATTCTTTTAAAACATAAGGATGAAAAAAATCAAAACCGACCGATTTTGACTTATCAAGTGCTTGAAGTCTAGTTTGAACATCATTTTGTGTTATTAAAAATGTGTTTAATAATAAATTTTAAGGCATATTATGAAACTCAATAATACTTGTACAATTATCATTAACATGTTATGCATACACAGAAATATTTATTTAGTTCAGTAGCTATAGCAAATTGATCATTTATGATTTCCCCATTATCGATTTCCCGAGCTCGAATTTGAGTTTTCACTGATTTCTTCTAATTGATATATTTATAAAGCAATTTAGGATTTAATTTAAACTTGCTAGCTATTGTGCTTTCTAATTGTTTTATATTGTTCTTAATATCATTCTTTATTCTAATTTTTAGCTTACTATACTGAGTTTTTGTTGATTCGTCATTTCAGCCATTCCAGTCAGTTTAATTTAATAATTTTGATTATAAGTTTAGTTTAATAATTTTAATTATAAGAATTATTTGAAAATAACGTCTTAAAAGAATCAAAAAAAAATTTAAAAATTTGATGTATAAGAAAAGTTAGCGATTTTTTGTTTTTTTTTTGAAAGAGGGAGGGGTACAACTTCCTTTTCATTTTCTACACAAAGTAGTTCTGCACAATTCACATATTCCTTGTGGTGCCTAAGAATTACTAATACTGATCTTGGTCTTGAACAGTTGGCTTATTCGATCCGTTTGAAAAGCAGTATGCTGTCTTAAATATTTTTTCAGACAGAGTAAAAATTGTTTAAAAGTAAAACTGATAAAATTTAAAATTGAAAAAATTAAATTTATTTAAATATTTTATACGGAGACTTTTTTCAGTAACTTGCTCTTGTTTCTTTTGTACAGTCATTTAATAACTGAACAAGATACTAATATCATGTTTTTTTTTCTAGGGTTTTAATTTGATTCGAAAAATATAATTAATCCAATTCTTAAAAGCTAAATATTGTCACTTCAAAAAGGTTATGTTAAAGGTTTTAAAAAAGGAATAAGAGAAAAATAACATTAAAAAAAACAAAAAAAAAAAAAAAAACTTTAAATAGATAAAGCAAAAATAAAATAAATGTTAACCTTTGATTTCTTTGTAAATTTTAGTGTTTTTTTTCAAGTGTCAATTTAAAATGTAAAATGTACATACAATCATTTCATAATCCCTTTAATCATTTTTTCGTGTTGTGAAATATTTAAAAAAAAATCACTATTTTTTTTTCTTACATTACAATAAAACAAACAATAAAAACTATTTTCTAACTATTTTTAAGATAACATCTTAAAAAATAATCAGAATTTTTTTTTTTTCATTTGATGTATTAGAAAAATTGGCTAAATCTAACTTACAAGGAAATAGTTTTTGAATAACTCTTTCCTTACAAGGAAATAATTATTTAAATTAATTATACTTGTCACACTTAATGACAATTTAGATAAAATCTTATTTGGATGACACAGTTTGAAACACGATTTTTTACGTTCGGTTCAAAACACGATTTTTTACGTTCAGTTCGAAACACGATTTTTTACGGTTTTTTAATGAACTATTTTTCATAACATCTTTCTCTTTTGAGAGCTTTTTTTTTTCGTGCAGCAGTTATATTTATCAAACTTTTAAAAAGTTTGTTTCAAATCTGTAAAAATTAATTATACTCTGACTTTTTAACGGCCAGCTATCTAAGTTATTTTATGTAAATTTTTTAAATCAATTATCTTATTCAATATTAAAAGTATTTTGCTTTCCGACAAAAATAAAAATAAAAGTTTCTTTGTTTAAAGAGAAATAAATATTTATTTTTATATAAATTATTTTTAAATAAATATTTTTATTTGCTTTGTGTGTATCCCTAGAAAATTGTTTAACCATTATTTAGCATTTTTTATGGATTCTGTACCCCAGAAACAGCATTTATACCCCAGAAACAGCAGTTTATAAACCCAGAAAATGCCGAGGTTTTTACGCTATGCATAAGCCAAGTCAAGCCACGCTTTAAATAACAAATCGGTATTTTGTTCAACAAAATGAAACATGTACCAATAAAATGAAACATGTACAAATAAAATAATAATAATAAAAGTTGTTTATATTACATAGTGAAACACTCATGTAACCATTATTTTAAAAATAGTGAACGAATATCACATTAATTTGAGTTTTAAGTAGCAAGACCTAACGAATTTAAACTAAAACTGCCTTTAAAACTTAACCAGTTAACCAATCAAACTGTTGCCCGCAGTTTGGTGCGGCCGTAGGCTACATTTGCACTAATTTTTATAATTTATACCAGTTTTTATTAAATTAAATACCTGTAGAATGAAAGTTTTCCTCATTCTTTAGGTTTTTTCATTAGTCAAAACTTCACTTAATTTGAAAATTAAAATTAAATTTTTTTACGCGGACAAAATCAAAAAATTTTAAAATTTGCACTACAGGGTGTCTTGATGTGTACGCTATCTTTCCATAAAAGAGGGTTTCTTGGGTCAGCTAGGTTGGCATTATCAGGATCCATGATAACTGTGTATATTTATGAATATTCAAATTGTTATTATAAAAAAGCGATTTCAGTAACTATTAAAATAATTAAGTTTAATTATGTAAGTTTAATTTTTTTGAGAAAAAAAAAATAAAATTACGTAGTTAAATTCCCGAAAAAAAAAATTATTATTATTACAATTTTTAAATACATCTAAAAATTATAGATAGAATTGCTTTTGATTTCAGAAAGATTTTCAAGAAGAAATGATATGTATAATAATCTTGTGACGACATAAAACCTGGAGGTCTCCTTGGTCCATCGTGAAGCATCTGGAACTTTCTTCAATATTTATTAATATTTTTCTCATTTCAAAATCATTTCCTTTCTATTTTTTTTTTCTTAAGAAAAGTTTCTTAGATTTTACAGATGTTTGGTTAATTTTTAATGACACTTTTTTTAATTAAAAAAAAAATATAACTTTGAACTTGTTACAAATAAAATATTAAATAGCATGTTATGCTTCAATAATAAAAAACAAAGGAAAATAAAATCATTTATCGGATGTTCTTTTATAATATTAAATTTATAATACATATAATATTAGGATTTATGCTAAGTTCAAATTTAAATTGCCAATATTGAATTAGCATTTCCGCTTGAACGCGAGTTTGTTAATTTTGATTTTTATGTTTTGATAAAACTTAAATTATTTATGTTTTGATAAAACTTACATAAGTCGGTTACAAAAATATCCTGGTGGAAGTGTTATTGACGTTTTTCGCTAAATGCAAATAAATTTTTGGGAAGATGTCAAGCTGTGATTCCATTAAAGGACATATTGATATCGAGGTTTATGTATGCAGCAGAACATTTCTGTAAAATATTTTAATACCCAATACATTGATTTAAAAAAAATCACTCTTTACAACTTATAAGAATTTTTAACTAAGTATTTCTTTAGTTTTGTTTAGAATTTCTAAAAGCTCTAGATAGTTGAACTATAACTTTCTCAAACGTCAATATATGTTAAAACATGCTTATACAAAAACATAATAATCCAGTACAAAAAACTTTGAAAAAATATTTTTCTTTTCTTCATTCTTTTTTTATAGTAATTCTAGATTTATGTCTCACTCAATGATGTTTTATTATATAAACTAGATGTCTAACTTGCAGTATTTTATTGGACGAAAAATGAATCCGCTTTTTTATATATTGTTATTTATTTCTCTCCTCCGACGTCTATTTTGCGGATATATTAATAATGGATACAGTGGTATTTTTACAAGACGGCCCAATGTTCTACTACTGCTTACTACTAAGTCACACATAAAACTCTTAAGAAGTACACACTTAACAAAAAAAGAAAAAAATCTTACAAGCACTTCAAAATCAAACGAAAAGAACGAAAAACAAAAATAAATATAAAAATGAAAAACTAAAAATAATCGAAAAAGTTCCAATAATAATCTGGGCATTGCAATTTAAAAAAATTGTTCTTCATATCTATAATAATTTTGTTGCCTTTGCTCCAGATAATTCCACATTCTAATAGAAAAAATCTTTCTTGTTTGACAATTTCAAAATTTCGAATTTCTCACAAAAAATCTTTCTGATTTTGTTTTGGAATTCTATTAGCAGAGTCACTCTTGCAAACATAGACGTAGAATGAACTCATTTTGTTACAGTATAATTTATATACAAGCTCGCTAAAAATTAGATTTCCAATGTCAAGAAAAAAGAAGAGGTTTAAATGTGTTTTTAAGAGGTAGATGATGTAGATAGATTTTTTGAATTAGAGCAAGTGTGTATTTTATAAGCGTTTGTACTTTTTCACAACTGAACATCATATGGGTTATGTGTTTTTTTTCATGCATTGATGGCAAAGATAGTCGGGTATGTAGCCTCTTTTTCTAAATATTGAATTGGTATTGCATAGTGGATAAGTTTGTATTTTATATAATCCATCCTTTCACTTAACATGAACACTTTGTTGTCAACCTCTATGCATCAAAAATAATGTTTTTCTAAAATATCAGCTATTAAATTCCTTTTTAAAAGGAATCTTTTTCAATCAATAAATCTTTACATTTTTAAAATCGGCTAAGAATTCTAGTGGGTTTGTATATATATTTTTTTTAATCTCTTTTTTAAGAATTTTTTTAAAATAAAACTTACTGCATAATTTTGTTTAATAATAATATAAAAATATACTCTTGTTAATCTGTCAATCTTTTGTTTTATTATAGCATATTTAGGTTTACTACAGTAAAAAACTTAAACATAGTTCTTACGTTTAAGACAAAGTAGGGTATTTAAACGAGAACTTGGCAATCTTTAGTTTACTGAACTATTAAATTGAAATTGAAAAGTTTGTTTTTCACTTTTTAGTACAAAAAAATTATACTTTTTTAGGGATAGTCTATAAAGTAAATACGCTCGCAGGGGAAGAGAGGGTCTGCAAATGGCATATATGAGATGGGAGGGCAGATAGATAAATAGGTTAAAAGCGCACGTACTTTTAGGGAGATAAAAGCGTACGTACTTTATGCACGACCCTTTAGCAAATGTTTTTGCTATATTTTATTTTTTATTTTTAAAAATAGTCTGCCATTTGTGGTAAGAGCAAAAGCTGAAGTTGGAGCATCAAAAGTTCCCAATAAGTTAAAGATAATTTAAAAACACGTTTTAGCAGTTATAAAATACTTATATAAGTTTTTTTATGAGCCTACATTTATTTTTATAGTTATTTTAGGTATATATATATATACTATTACCTAGTTTTATTATTATAGGTTTATTATAGGTATTATAAATCATAAAAATGCATTTGTCTGCAAAAAAGCATCTATTCAAAAATTTAATCTTTTTCTAATTGGAAATGAGTTTAGAAAACATAAATTATTTTTTTAGAGTATTCAAATTTCCTCTTAACACCTTTACATAAATAGTATTTATATTTAAAATATGTTTACTTCATTTAAGAAAAAAAAAGTTAATATAATAAATAAAAGTTAAATAAATTTTGTTTTTTTTTATTTTTGAATTTTATTTTTAAATTTATTTTTAAACTTTTAAATTTTAAATTTTTGGTTTTTTTAAATTATATTTCTTTACATATTTAATCCGCCATTTGTAAAAAGGGCAAAAACGGCTTCACTTTTGGGATCCAAGTTAGACATCTAGTTTATATAATATATCTTTGGTCTCAATTGACACATGCATAAGGAAATAATATCTAATATGACGTTTATAATCAATTATGAGTTTTGATTATTATGAAGCGATTCAGAATAATGATCAAGTGCTCTGAATTTGTAAGACACTTAAAAATAATAAAAGAGGTTGGTGCCGATACATTTTAACAGTAAGAAAAGAGGTTGGTGCCGATATACTTTTACAGTAATTTTTGTTGCTTCATATAGAACAAAAAAATAATAATATAATAATAAATACGGTAAAAAATCTTTTTGCGTATAAAATGTATGATCAACTATTAAAATAAACATTTTAAACTCAGAATTTATGAATTTATTTTTTATTTTCTTAAATCGTTACGTTTATGGCGTTATAAATTGTAGGAAAGTAGAAGAATATTTCTTCAGAAAACATTTAATTGTTTATTAATTAAAGTGATGTGACAAAAAATGCATAAGTAATTAAAAGTACCTAAGACAATATTGCCTTATTTAGTTTTTTTTTTGTATTTTCATAAAAAATAAACACAACTCGAAAAAAAGATACTATACAAAAAGGTACTTTAAATGAAATTGAGTAGACTCAATTAATGATAAAAAGTTTTTTTTTTGTTTTTCTTTGCACAAGCGTCTATTTATCTTTGAGCAGCTTCATTTGTGGTTAAAATAAGTTAAATTTTTTAAACTACAAAGTATTAGTCCTAATACTTCAGAATATATGCATAAATTTTAATTGAGATCAGAATATAGATAATATACGATAGATGTCATTTTGAGTGTCCACATGCATAATTTGTATGAGATAATCAATAACAAAAATTAATTTTTTTGTTTTTTTGGGCAATAAAGGTTAAGTTTCACAATAAACTCACGTTTTTGTACATTTCAAGCACTTTAGGAGGCCTAATTTTACTTAACCTACTATTATTACGTCAATAGGTGTGGTTTTCATCATCATCTTTATTTTTTTTTGACTCAAAACTGGCTTTTAGAAAATTGATAATAATTTAAAAACATTAGGAATATTAAGAATAAATTAAAATATTTACTTAAAACTTTAAATTAAAACACTAAAACCATTTTTTTCCCGAATATATACATATAAAAAATTCTTCTTCTTATAGATTTAACGGCACCACTACAAATATTTATAACCAAACTTTCAAATCCGTTACCTCTAAAAAATAATGCGCTAATTTATTTCTCCGGTAACTTAACGTTAAAAAGTAAACTACCCAAAGGCATTTTCGTAAAGTTCAGTTTGGCTAGAAAAGTATTAGAATCTTGGTTGAGGTTGCCGTGCGTAGGATGGTAAGTATAAAAAAATTTTGTTTCCTTTATTCACGACCCTTTCAAAACCTTTTGCAATTACAGCAAACAGAAAAACAGAGACATTTTTCTACAACTATTACTGATGCACTACATTATGTTTTTATCAAACTTGAAAATCCTAGCTATGTAGGTTAGAGATTTTAGTCCTCAACCCTTGTCACATTTTGTTATTATAAATTTATATATATTTTTTATTATTGAACTTGTTGCTCCTCTAAATTTATTCTTAATTTTTTTTTTCTTTTTTTATTAGAAGAATCTATTAAACTTTAAACATTTTTAGCGACTTTGGAGTGGACTGCGATAAATTACCAGAGTTATGTTTTTTTCGTAACACATGTGAAAACTGTACAATAGGGGTGGAAAACTTGAAATTTCAACTACCCTCTGACATTGAGGAACAAATTCTCGTTTATATACCCAACTTTGTCTTAAACGTAAGAATTATATTTAAGTTTTTTACTGTCGTAAACCTAATCAAAAGTTATACATTTTTTCAACTTTATTTAAAATAATAAATCATTTAATAAAAGCTAAAAATCGTTTTTGAAAAAAAAAAATTATAATTTAGGGTGACTTTTGGGCAAGAGTGCAAATTGTCGATCCAGAAAAAGACGAGAAAGACAAGGATAAAGTCTTGAGTTGCTTCGAAATATACGTCACAATTAAAGTTTGATTTATAAATCATTCTAACAAAGAATATTCGAATAAAGTTCTTTTGATTAAAAAATTATTAAAAATCGCATCTTAATATCAGGCTAACTAAGAAACAAAGAACACGAAAATATAACAACAGAAATAATTAAAATTTTATTTATTTACAAAGTCAATCTAAAAATTTATAAAAAAGATATACACAAATATGCACATTATATGAACTTATTTTTTCCTTCAAGCATTATATGCTTAAAGCGCAGTACTATAAATATTCGTTTTAATGATATGTATTTTCTAGCATCATTTTACTACTAAAAATTAAAATAAAAATTTATTTGTAAATTACATTTAAAATGTAGGAGATTCAAAAAACCAACAAAAAGAACAAAAACCTTGAAAAAACAAAGATCAAGAAAGCAGTATAGGTTTAATAAATAAATATATATATATATATAAATTTAATTTATCCAATATACGATTATATATAAGCACAATGACTTATTTTTTTTCTCATTTTCTTGTTTTTCAAGCTTTTGTACGAAACCTGAACTGCTTCATGAAAAACCTCACTGACATTAACAAAAGTCTTAGCTGAGCACTCCATATATGATGCCGCTTTGGCAAATTTTGCCATTCTTATTCCCTCAGCTGTTGTGATTGGCACCTGCTTTATTTTCGCCAATCGTTTTATAGTGTTCTCATCATTACGCAAATCCACTTTCGTACAAACAATTATCAGAGGAGTATTCGGACAAAAGTGCTTCACTTCAGGTATCCATTTATCGTGGGCGTTATAATATGAATCAGGAGAATCGGCTGCAAAACAAACTAGTAATATATCTGTGTCTGGATACATTAAAGGTCTCAGTCTATCGTAAGCATCCTGTCCTGCAGTATCAAACAGCGAAAGAACGACCGTATGTTGTTCGACTGAAATTGTTTTAGTATAAGTCTCAAAAACAGTTGGAACGTAATTTTCCGGTACTCTGTTTTTAGCGAATGCTAAAAGAAGAAATGTTTTTCCGCATCCACCATCCCCAACTATGACTAACTTTTTGTACACTTTGGGTTGCTCTTTTGATTCTGTTTCTATCACCATACCTTATTACTTTAAAACAACTTAAACTTCTTTTTCTAATGTAAAAAAAAAAAAAAAAAAAAAGAATAATTATAACGGTACATAATGTTTATTTAGGATTATTTGCTTACTTAGTAAAAGAGACAATATTAATTATTTATTCAAAAAAAAGTATAAACAAAACAAAGTAAACTTTTGAAACAATTTTCCCATCATTATCATCGTTATATGTCAATAAAATTTTATTATTTGCTTTCATGAATTCATTTTATCGCGTTATGTTATAATCTACGGAAAACAACTAAAAACAATAACTTCGTCATACAGCAATAAAATAACAGTAATAAAAGCTTTTTTCTTCAAGAAAGTATAAAAAGAATTTAAAATCAGTCAAAGAAAATGAATGAACTTTATTTTCACAGAAGCGACTAATTGTCAAAGCGAGACTTATTTAAAAGAAAGCGTGAAGTAATGTACTGCGTAATTAACGTAATTACGATAACTTAGATAAGTATTAAAATGTCTTTAATTATCTAACTTTGTCATTCTTCAATGCAACTATCTAACTAATATTGATTTATGCAACAACAACAAAAAAAATGCGTAACTATTCTATGCAAAATTTTTAGTAAATAAATAGTAGAATGAGTTATAGTGTAACGAGTTTACCGATGTTGCATTTATTTTAATCGTTTTGAAACACATTTACAGTAAAAATATAAAAAAAATATTTCCTTATTAATTTTCAATGTGTAATAAAATCAAGTGATAAAATTTTAACAAAAACTTAAATACTTTTTTCAAAACACTTATTGTTTAAAGTACCGATTAACGTATATTTTTGTAACGCCTATTATATATTCATAACGATTATCAGTCACAAGTTTTTGAAAAAACAAATTTTTCTCATAGACTGAACTGCGAACTATTGCAAAACTTTTAAGTAAACAAATAAAAAAATAAACCCAAATGTTGCAAGTAACATGCATGTGAGTTATCCGACCCGTCAAAAACAAGTCTGTTATGTTTTAAATGTAATGTACTATTATACTGAATCTTATAATAATAATAATTATAATAATAATAGTTTATAATGACTGGGTAGATACCACTTTTTTATTTGAAAAGGATTATTTAAAAAAAGCAAATTATTTCTTTAGCGGTATTTATAACAATTTTAAATAACTACTCGAAAGTCCTAGTTTTTTAAAATTTACCGACTGCCATTACGACATTTGCCGACTGACTTTACCGACTAACCTATCGACAGGGTCTACATTTGCCGACTAACTAGTCAAAAAGGGTCACATTTGCCGACTAAGGGTCACCCCCACACCCCCTATCACGCCGGCATTGACTAGGATCCATTTACGAATTTTTGTGCATAACTTATTTCGCCTTGAAAAAATGTTTACATCAAAATATCGAAATTATTGATTTGAGCAAGAAGAAGGCACATTTTGCCTTATCGCCGAGCCCTACAACATACATAAAAAAATCTACATAAACGTAACAAATAAATATATATAAAAACATAAATCAGAATTAAAACAGAGAATAACTAAGAAAAGAAAGAAACTAATAATAGGAAATAATTAAGAGGTGTTAAAACGCTTACAACCGCTAAAATGTTTAAGAACGCTTAAAGAAAAATTTCTTAATAAAAAAATTATAAAAAATTTCATAATTAACTTAATCACTAGAAGAGCTTTTTAACATCATTACTTAAATTTGATTGGTCTAAAAATCTAAATAAATCTGTTTTTATTTGATTGAGCTTAATTTAAAAGAAACATTTAAAGCCAGATAAATTAAGATCCCTGAAGAGTAAAATTTGAGACTTCATGAGATTCTTATAATTGAAGTTTTTAAATCTGTAATGGCCTATGGCCGTATGATATATATAGATATATATATTTAATTCAAATCATTCTTTTAAGTTAAAAACTTCCATCAGTTTATTATTTGTTGCTAAAAAGTGATGGAACCACCTAAATGCTTATAGTACATAGATTATTACCTAGTTTTTTTTTTGTATGTATTTAGGTGCTCCCAGAAGTCATATTATTATCATAGAGCACCAAGGGAGAGCATTTAATGGAAAGTTCACGCCTCCTTCCGTACCAATGTCGCTTGTTAGGCTAGAGCTGGCATCGAACCTGGGACCTCTGGGTTCTGAGCCAGAACTCTAACCACTGCGCCACGGCTACTCAAAGTTAAAAAACTAAGTGCCTAAAAAATGATAAAAAATAAAATTTTTTATACCAAGATACCTAAAGTTATATTTAAGTTCAATATTATTAAATATCCAATAATATTGATGTTATATAAAATATATGATAATTATTAATGTTAAGTCATTAAAAGTTATTAACGCTTTCTGTTATGAATCTTTAACTATGTTCTTGTCATTTAAGTTGAAAGGTATTGTGTTGAAAAGATTTTTTTTTAAAAGCTCTTCTCGGGGTTTATTATGCCTAATTTAATTTAAATAAATTAAATAAATTTACTAACAAAAATAACAAACAAAAGTTTTATAAAACTAAGTAAATAATACTTTTATATCAACAATATTAAAATAATATCTTATAAATCAATTATTTTTTAAAAATATTTTGTTTTATTTATTAACCAGTGACAGGTTGCAACAAAGAAACTTTTCATTACATTTTTAAAGATTTTTTGAACACAAAAAATAAAGGGGCATTCAATTACTACGTGACAATTTTTATCACAATCCTCATTCCCATATGTGGCAGTTTTGGACTTCTTTTACACCTAAATCTATAAGATCTCCCTGCATTATTTGCAGGTATAAATTTATTATATATATATATATATATATATATATATATATATATATATATATATATATATATATATATATATATATATATATATATATATATATATATATATATATATATATATATATATATATATGTATATATATATATATATATATATATATATATATATATATATATATATATATATATATATATATATATATATATATTTAGGATTGTTTTGTTTTCCTTTAAAGAATTTATTTAAGGTAATTTAATAAATAGATTACAATCTTAACAATATTGAGTAATGTTAAAAGTTTTAACATTACATAGCTCTTACTAAGTTATTGTTTTTGTGTTGGTGCTAAGCGTTTTGGACTTCTCTAAGTCTTACTCATGGATTCCACTATTCTTTACTCTTCTCTAATATAATAAGATTTTATAGTCTTAGATATTCCAGAAACATCTTTTAAAGTCATACTTCCCTGGTACTAATATGTATTCTTTAAAAAAGTAAGCAAAAAATATATAAATATCAAAAACTCAAATATATAAAAACAAAAATATATAAAAAAAATATATAAAAAGTTCTTGCCAAAGTTTATAATAACAAAGTTTATAGCTTTAACATGTTTACTTTAGGTTAAATTTTTCTTAATTATGAAGCAAGACAAGATTACATTAGGTATAAAAAAAGACATGTTTACCAAACTCAAAAATACTTTGACGCCACTGTTTAAAACTCAAGATTAATTTTTTAACACAGTTGAAAAAACTGTGCAGTCAGGAGTACCAATTTAAAATAATCGAGTAATTGAAAAATGAGTTTTTGTTTTTACTATATTACCCGTTATATATATATATATATATATATATATATATATATATATATATATATATATATATATATATATATATTATATATATATATAACGGATATATATATATATATATATATATATATATATATTTATATATATATATATATATATATATATATATATATATATATATATACATATATATATATATATATATATATATATATATATATATATATATATATATATATATATATATATATGTATGTATATATATATATATATATATATATATATATATATATATATATATATATATATATATATATATATATATACAGGGCCGACGACACGGGTTTCTGGATGAAAAAAAAGTTTATATTTGTTATCTACTATTTTTTAATACTTATTTTAAATAAGTATCTAGTTATTTGTTTAATTTATTAGGTTAAAAAAGGGTTATAAAAATTGTTTACAGTATGTAAACAATATAAACAGTATTGCACCATTTTGTTTGTTACTCGGAACATATAAAACGATCTACCATTATACATCATTTTTCACAATTTATAAATTTTAACATGCACATGCGTGAATCAAAACGAAAAAAAAAAAACTTTAAAAAAATTACCTAACAGTCTTTTTTTGATTTTGAAATATTTAATAGTTATAAATTATTTTCTTTACTTTTTAAACGAACATTTGCAAACTTAAAAGCGATAGTTCCAATGGATTGCAGGCAGTTAAAATAATAATGCAGCATTTGATTTTCTTAAGAATATTTGAATAAAAACTTTCTTTACAAAGTTTGCCAAATCTATGTCGATGTTAGAAATGCCGAATAGACTTTTTAAGATTTTTAAAAATTTGAGATCAAAGTTGGGCAGTCATACATAAACACTTTTTTTAAGACTTAATTGGACACGAAAAATTTACTATCGCGTCAAAAACTATTTAGTATCTTAAATGTTATTATGACATATTGTGCCAGGTAACAACACATATTGCTTTAAAACATATAAATACGATTAGAAAACCAGACTTACAAAAACTAGCACGCAATTGTTGATTTTCAATTAACGAACAAAAGCTAAAATCTAACGGCTCAAGGAGGAGCAAACCACCTTAAAACTAATAACTGTCTTTTTTTTTTCTTCCTTTTCTTTTTTTTTTTTTTTTTTTTTTTTTTGTTTTTTTGTTTTCTTAAATAGAATTATTTACTTGCTCTAATTAGACGTCTAAACATTTTATTAATTTTATAGATTCTAGATGAATAGATAATTAGTTGATAGAAAATACGATAAAAAAAATTTGGTTTTTAACAACAATAAAATACAAAACAAAAATATACCAAGAACTACGCATTAATAGAATAGTCTGAGAAATTCATTAGGAAATAAGTTAATATTACTTTGCATATGCGATATGCAGTTCAAAAAGCCAAAAAAAAAAAAATTTGAATTAATTTGAATACTAATCAAACTGTAATAAAACTAAAAACAATATAAGGTTAAACCTCTTATTATATTTTTATAATGAGTCATTTATGATAAACAATAAAGAATCATTATACTTTGTCAAATACAAAACTTAGAAAAGATGTTAACTTTTTAATAACTTTGTAGGTTTCAGTGCCCATCCCATCATTTTGATAACTTTAGTTAAATCGCGCTTAAGGTTTACACTTATATTTTATTTATTCATTGGTTAGAAACAAAATCTTTTAACAACCAATTAAAGGCAGACAAATATTGATGTAAAAAAGTTGGTTTGTTAAAAGTAAGGAGTGTTTATAGCTTGGTAAAGCTAGAAACACTCCTTACAACGTAAGTATAGTTTATAGTTTGGAGGGGGGACTACTAAAAATAAAATTCAAGATAATTTAGATGAATCATTTACGTCACTAACTAATAATATAAAAGAATTTTCCATTTTACTAGTAATATTATATTATATTACTTGTAATATTATGTTATATTACTTGTAATATTATGTTATATTACTTGGTACTTAATATTTTACTTATTGTTTAAAATGTTTTATGTAATAAAATACAGTGAAACAGTAAATTAAAAGTTAAATTTGATTCTAATATATATAAAAAGTTAAAAAACAAATAGTACATAGCTTTTTTATTTAAAAAAATCTTATTTAAAAAAATCAATTTTTTTAAACCAAATTTAAAACGCTATACCACCCTTCTAGATACGATATCAGTGTAATATTGGCGCAGTATTATCTTGACCTATATAGACACAATATTAACTTGAATACGCCAATCTAATATAAGTTCATTAGCCAAAATATAACGCAACAACATTGGTGCAATAGCAAAACAAAATTATATTTTAAAGAACTTTGCCAATATTAAAATTATATATTGGTAAAATATTAACTTTAACATATAAATATGTTAAATTTTTAAATTTAATTTATTTATTACAGTAATCAGTACAACTTCTTGATTGAATTGATGAAGCGAAACTCATCAGGCTTTCCTATGCTGACAATAGAATTTGCTGCAGCCGAAGCAGCATTTTTAACGTGTTTTTCAAAAAAGTGCACAGCGGGTGTATCAACTACATTCTGAGCTAATTTGTTCCATCGGTTAGTAACTCGGTTTGTAAAGAAGTGCTGACGTTCTGAATTTCTTTTGATCAGTTATGGTTTTAAACATCGACTGTTTCTTCTCGTGAATTTAACAAAAAAAGCTGGGCTTGTGGTATGTAAATTTTAACTTCTTGTAACTGATGAGCAATTTTGTATTGCAGTATAAGGTCATTGCGAACTCTGCGTTTTTCCAGCGTGGTTAGATCTAGTAGTTGTAGTCGTTTTTTGTAATTAAAATGTTTTATTGACGATATAACTTTTGTTGCACGTTTTTACACACGTTCCCGAAGGACGATTTCCGATTTAAGATGTGGAGACCAGGTATGTACACAATACTCTAGATGCGGTCGAACGTATAGCTGGTACAATTTCTTCCAAAGCTGGAGGCTACGGCATCGAAATGTCTTTTTGAGGCGACAAAGCATTCGATTTCCGGCCGAAGCTGCTGCTTCTACTTGTGCTTTCACTTTGAGGTTGTCGGATATTAGTACCCTAAGGTCGCGCTCAATGCACGTTGGAGATAAGCTATGTTGGTTACCGTTGATGTCTGCCACGGTATAGGTATGTGTTGATTTATTTTTGAGGCAACCAACGTGCATTACTTTACACTTCTCAATGTTGAAGTGCATAAGCCATTTATGTGACCAACTTACAGCGTTGTCAATGTCCATTTGCAGTGTTTTATAATCAGAGAATGATTGATTATTATTTATAATTCCTATGATCTTGCTATCATCGGCGTATAACTTAGTATATTTGCTAATGCCATCTGGATAGTCATTGACAAAAATCACAAATAGCAGTGGTCCAAGTACTGATCCTTGAGGGACTTCACTTGTAACTCTTTTCCAATCGGAAATTTATTCCCCAATAACTACACGTTATTTTCTTTTACTTAGCCAAGCAGAGATCCAGTGGAATAGCTGACCTCTAATGCCGTAGGCCTGAATCTTGTGAAGGAGTCATTTGTGTGGTAATGTATCGAAAGCTTTGGCAAAAACTGTAAATATTATGTCAACAATGTGTCCACGGTAAGCTGCCTCCGTGAGAATGTCACGGGATTCAATTAAATTTGTAAGACAACCTCTGTGATTTATAAATTCTGCTGAGATTTTGAAATAAGATTGTGTAGTGTACAGTGTTTCATAATCCTCTCTTTTATAATTCTCTCCATTACCTTGCATGGTACAGAGGTAAGAGATACCGGCCTATAATTACAAGCTTTGAGTTTGTTTCTTTTTTTGAAAATAGTAGTAACATTTGATTCACGCCAAAAATCTGGGACATTTCCAGTTTGAAAGGATTGCTTGAAAATAAGTGAAAGAGGTATTGCAAAAGTTTTTACGCAGTTTTTTAGAACACGAGGATATACTCCGTCAAGTCCCATTGATTTAGTGTCGTCAAGGCAGAATAAGTAGTTTTGTACTGTAGCAACTGTAAACAAACTTTCGTCGATTTCGCAAGTTGATTTTGTTCTCTCTTCAAATATTGGTAAAGGTATTGGGGGTTCTTCAACAAAAACTGAATAAAAATAATTGTTTATCGTTGAAGTTATAAACTTAGAGTCTTCGGTGATGTTATCATCGCTAGTTTTAAGCATACTAATTTGATTATGTACTTTAAGTTTTGGGAATTCCTTGAAACAGCTTACTAGTTGATGTTCGTAATGAAGGACAGCCGCATTGACCACTTTTTTAACGTGTTTGCATGCAGCCTGATGTTCATTACATAATTTTGCATGAGAATCTTTTCCTGCAGCAACGTATTTGTTCAACGCCCAAGTTGAACGTTTTAATTTTACTGCTTCCAATACTTTTGGTGTGACCCAAAGATCTTGCTTAATTTTAAATGGAGTCGTTGTTGATGGAATGTGCAATTTACAGCTTCGTCATATACGTCAATAAACCAACTGTACAGATCGTTTGCATAAAGATTGGTTGGTATTTCTTTAGAAGTTATATGTAATGAAATTGCATCAAAATTTGCTTTATTCCAGATAAGCCGTCGGCGACTAGGAGATGTTAGTTTGTTTTTGTTGAAGTATACTGCAAAAAGACCGACTAAAAGACAGTGAGCTTTTCCGATTGGTGTATGTTCGAGCGAATTTCCTTTGTTTATTGAGATTAGGCGATCAGGATTATTAGTAATGATGAGGTCAAGCGTGCTACATGGAGTTGCAAGCATGTTATTGCGGTATGTTGGGAATGTTACTAGTTGAGTTAAATAGCAGTCTTTAAGACGCTCTTGGAATTTGATATCGCCGGGACGTTGTTCAGTAACATGATCGATTGTTTCTTCACCACCACCAACATTGCATGATTTATAACTGGTGTGACTAAAATTAAAATCACCATACAAAAGCATTGTTGAAAACTTTAATTTTGGCAATATCTGTTGCACTGCTTTAATAGAGGCAAGAATCTGAGTGAGCGTGTTATCGTTTTTATCTATTGGGAGATACATACAACCAAAAAGTGCTAATTTGTTTTTAAAATGTTTTATGTGCCAGATTTGTTCTACGGATGTCGAGGTGAGTGTGACGTCGGTAACCTTGCTGTTAGCGAAGCCATCTATGATGTAGATTGCAACACTCTACCATCTACCGCCTCCTCTACCATCACGGTCTGTGTTATGCAGCTGATAGCCAGCAATAGTAGTGTCTGACATAGCACTGAACCAAGTTTCAGAAAAGAATATTACGTGTGGCTATTCAGATTTGTCAATAGAAGTAAGTCTTGCTACAAGTTCATGGAGTTTTTCGCTGTTTAATGAGCATGGGTTATTTGCCCAGAAGCGGAAGAGGTTTATCGAAGGTAACTTAAAACGTGGCAAAGTAGCCTGTGACTGCAGGTCTTGTAATGGGTTATTTGGCAAATGTTGTTTACGTTTTGCTTTGGTTTGTGGGATTGGGCTTATATTATGTGGTTGCAGTTCGCACGGTTGTGAGAAGACGTTTGCGGTGCGGTGCAAGGGTGCTTGCTGGGGAGGCAAAGACATATTAATGTAGTTCATTTGACTTTTGAATATCAATGCAGCAGATTTCTCCGTTACGCTTGTGGACAACATTCCGAAATGGTTTGTCAAGTACATCCGCAGCATATAGTTCACCATTAAGTTTTTTCATTTTACTTCGTAGCTCATTGAATGCCTCCTGTTGTGAACGAGTTCAATCTTCACCACAGAAAATTCCTTTGAATTCAGCAATATTATGGTGACTACATTTCTGAGGCACTTCTGATCGAGATTGTTCATTTATTAAAGAGACCTTGACTATGTTGGAGTTATGGATTGTGTTGTTTATCTTGCTAGATTTTATTCTGCTGAAGTCGCCTATTTTGGCACTGTCAACTCCACATGCATTAAAAAACTTGTTTGCAGCTATTATATCGTCGTAATCATCTGATTTGGGTAGCCCTACGATTATGACATTACGATTATGCCCGGTTTTGTCGATTTTCAGATGTTGATTAGTCGATGGCAATGTTGGACTTCCTCAGCTGATTTAACTTTAAGTATGGTTGCAAATGATTCCAAATTGTTGGATAATGGTACACTCTTTAGCTTTTTGCTAAGCTCGTCTATCCGAGTGTTTAATGTACGTACAGATTCTATATTTGTATTGTTCATTACCTCGACATTATCGTTATAAGTTTTTATCGTTCCTTTGCTTAAAACATTATCCTTCTCGTGAGAATCAGATAAAGTCTTTATTTTTCTATCAAAAAGTTCTTCGTGGAAATTTAAACTTTCTACGATACTTGCTACTTTATTTTCAAGCGACTTGATTATTTTAGCGTTTTTGTGAATATCCTTTTTCAACCCTAGCCATTCGATTATTAGTCATTTTGGTATTTGCATTTATTATGCTTATCAAGTTTTTTTCTTGTTCTTTAAACATTAACTCCGTTTCATTTTTGTTTACTGAATACATTTCTTTCAATACTTTTTTTCTAGTTTCATTAGAAAGTTCCATTGCTGCCGTAATTTCATTATTTTCTATAATACTATCTTATTAACAAAAAAAGGTTTTATCTTAACTGTGTATACTTTCCGATATATATATTAAATTATTAAAATTCTATATTAAATTATTAAATTTTTAGTTATAAAATACTAAAAATTAAAAATACTACCATTATTTTCTTTAAATTATAGCTCTAGCAAAAACACCTCTTCTCACAAAAAAATACTCAAAAGATGTTTCTTAATAACTTTAAAAATTTCAATACAAGTTAACTGGTTAAAATGACCCATATCAATATACTCCTGCAATTCTGCATTTAGGCTTTCTGCGGCTAGAATGGTTTAAAATATAATATAAAATATTAATAATAATTGTAATAATATGTATTATAAGATTAGGTCCTCAAATTAAAAAAAGGGAATGGTATTTTTTTAAAAATTTTGAGATTTTATATTGACATGTTTTACAAATAACAGACTATATCAGCATAAAATTTGAAGAGAAAAAAAAATGTCCAAAAATAAAGGGTCCAGTTAATGAAATAAAGAATATTTCTGCTTTGAAAAACAGATGCATTACATGTATTACCGATACGGTAGCAGGAAGTGTATTGCCACGGTTGTGACAAAACAACCGTGGCAATGCACTTCCTGTTACCGTATCGGTAGTGACAAACGGTTCTAACAGCCGTTTTGTCACTAGCGCTCATCTTTAAAATCATTTTTTAACAGATGAAGAATTATGTGATTTGGAAATATATACCCGACGGGCATTTGTTTTTAAAAGTTACGTTCTGAATGTGTTTTAAAAGTCTTTTAAACGTCTTTTAAACATTAATGTTTAAAAGACGTTTAAAAGACATTTAAAATACATTTAGATCGTAACTTTTAAAAAGAAATGCCCGTCGGGTAACGAATAAAACAATTGAGAGAAAATTATTTATCATATTTGGTTTGAGTATTTATTTTTTATTTTATCAGCTTACATAATGAATAAATCTTAAGAAATTTTGAAAATACTCTGTTCAATTCAAAAAACTAAGTTTTTAAATATATTTTTTCTAAAGCCATATGTATGGCAAGGGCGAATCAATAGAGGAGAGGGCGATGGGGTAGATTGCCCCTTCAGACATTTTGGAAAGATTTTATTTTCGTGTTTCTATTAGGGGTGCACCAATGTCTACTTTAGGCCGATGCCAATTAGTACAGGACGATACTAATGCATCGGCTATAAATTCATCTATGTACTCTTTACTTTTTTACTTATATTTAAATTTGGATTTTTTTTCAAATATATGTTAACGGTCAATTTTAATGCTTGCTTATTTGCTAAAATTTGCTCAATGCTAAGTTACTTTGCTCGTTGTTGATTTATTTTTTATTATAAGTTTAATTTCTAGAATATAGTTAGAAGTTTTATTATATATATATATATATATATATATATATATATATATATATATATATATATATATATATATATATATATATATATATATATATATATATATATATATATATATATATATATATATATATGTATATATATATATATATATATGTATATATATATATATATATATATTTATATATTTATATATATTTTTATATACTTTATATATATTTTTATATACTTTATATAAAAAATATAAAGTATATAAAAATAAAGAAAATTTAATGATATATAAAGTAAAAAAAAAAAACAATCTATAAAAAATCTTTGTATATTTTATTTATCTATATACATATATAAATATAAAACACATATGTTATCTAACAATTATCTAAAAAGTAATTGTGACTCTTCATACGAGAATCGCCATTATTAAAACACCTTATAATAATGGCGCCATTATTAAAACACCTTTGTGATATAGTGAAAAGAAGAAGTCGCGTTTTATGAGTATACATCAACTTTTATTGACGCGTCAAACTTTAGCGGTAAATACATCAGTACTATGACAGTAAATAAAATAGGCTTTTATACTCATACAGTAATATAATAAAAAAATTAGTTAATCTAAATTTCATTATTTTTATATGTATCTAATATGATATTAGATACATATAAAAATAATGAAATTTAGATTAACTAATTTTTTTATTATATTACTGTATGAGTATAAAAGCCTATTTTACTTACTGCCATTTATATTTTAAGTATTATAGTTTTTTTTTTTTTAAACGTAATACTTAAAATATAAATGTCAGGAAATAAAATTATAAAATTAAGATTTTATACTCATACAGTAATAATATAATAAAAATCAGTCAATAAATCTAAATTTGCATTATTTTTATATATATTTAATTTTATTTTCTTTGAAGTTAACAGTCAATAACCTAATCCCTGTTACTATATTATAGATACATGTAACTATATTATCTATCATAATATGATATATATGACAATATGATATATATGAATCGATTCATATATAATATAGTAACATACATATATAATTATTATAAAGGTATGTTACTATATTATATATGAATCGATTCATATATATCATATTGTCATATATATCATATTATGATAGATAATATAGTTACATGTAATTTTTTTTACTGTTATATCTTGTTACGATATTATATTATAATATCGTAACAAGATATAACAGTAAAAAAAATTATATGTGTACTACTAATAATAATCGAAAGTACTTTGAGTTACAGGAAAGTTTGAGTTATCTGAGGTTTGAGATTTTGGGAGTTTACTGTATTCTTATGATTATTATTTTTACATTTCATCTACATAGAATTTTGAATTTTATGCTGAAAGTTGCACTTTTATATATATATATATATATATATTTTAAATTTTAATTTATTATACTTTTGCAACATTTAATAAAAATACGACGATAAAGCTTTATTAATATATCAATGATTTATTATTTAGTTAACATTATACATTTAACAATCATATTCTAACATTTATAATGTTAGAATATGATATGTTTTATATTTTAATGGTGAAAAAATCAAAGTTTTACATGATATTTTTATTAGAAAATTTTATAAGGATTTTTTGAAAAAATAATGACAAAATTGATAGTTTTTCGTAACTTCAAATGTTATAACTTTTCCAATTCTTGTCAAAATGTATACAATTAGGTATAAAAACAAATATATGAAAGAGACAAGGCACCTACAACACCCAGTAATATGTTACGAATGTATATTTGTTAATGAAAGTTTTGTGTTTTTTATTGAAATTCTGGATTTTTATTTTCAATTTTTTATATCATTAAATATGATAGATAAACAAGTAGAAAAGAATATAGTATTACATAATACTCTCCTCATATGTAATGCTCTCCTTAAACGTAAATCAAATTGTTTAAACTGGATATGATGATTAAATGTTGTATCGGCATGGTTTTATCTGACTACTTTGCTTTTTCAATTTGGTTGCCAGCTTCAACCTAATTCTTGATTTAGAACTATGATTTTGAACTAAAACATTTCCGTGTTGAATAAAATACTATTTATTCTTAACTGTATTTTTTTTAAGGCTTCAGTTATCAAATGTTGGTGGTAATTTTAGTTATGCCACTATGAAAGCGTTGATTGTTGAGTATGTGTTTACTTTTTGTATTTTGTTTTGCTATGCAAATAATTTTTAATAATAATTACTTAATTATTAACTAATAAGTTTTGTTTTGTTAAATTATTTATTATGATTATTGTTCATCTGTATACATTACACTATAGAGTATATGTAAATGCATGTGCAATAGCATAGGTTGTATTTTTTTATGTATTCACATAAGACATTTTCAAGCACATTGTCCAATCTGCAAACTTAATTATTTTTATCCTTATGTCGAATGACAATGTTTTCCCCTTTCCCATCCCTGAATGTGAGGGAAATGAGTTCTGTAAATAACAGTATTTTATTTAATATTAAATTAAATTTCATCAACAGGTTTGTAACTTTATTAGTATTTTAGCTTTCAAAAGTTTTGATCATATAAAGATTAGTTTCCCTCCTTAAATGAGGAGGTTGCAAAATGTACATCATAACTTTTGAATGCTAATATGAACTCATTTCCCTCATATTCAGATATAGGAGAGCAAAATTTTTTGGGTATTTTAATTTTCAAGCACCTATGTATTATTTATAACAAATAATAGATTATAATTTATTTTTTTCATTGTCATTCCAGGTAGATATAAAAAGTTTGAAGTATGCACAAAGCCTGAAAGTGTCAAATATGGAACCTAAAAAAACCTGCCTTTGCCACTGACTGTATAAAGGTTTTTTAAGGTAAGAGCTTAAATAAATTAACAGAAAAAAATATTATAACTTAAACATTTTTATACTAAAATAGAATAAAAATATATATTTGTAGTTTCAGTTTTTACTGTCACAAATATTAAATATTTGTGACACAAAATACAGATATTGATGTCTGTCTTCTTTAATGTCATTAATGCTTTATCTACTGTTTTCTTTTTGTGCATGACCTAATTTCTTTTCATATCCATATTTTTTTAGGTCTGTTTGTTAAGCGTCAAGTCAGGTTATCTTGCTACTGATACCATGTAGTACATCCTGCCTAAGCAGGTTATACGCCATCCATACGACGTTTGGGCATCTGTTTGTAAAATATTGCTGCAAATCTTTTTGAGAGAGCCATTACTATGGAGAACCATCTAAACCATACAAGTGTGAAAACATGGATGTAAATCTTAAACACATTTGTGATATATAATTGTAGAATGTTATATGTTTGGAAATTATATTCTGGATGTAAGATTGGAAATTATATTCTGCTAAAAAAACTTTTTAAATGTATTTTAGCAGAACATACCTGGCTCGCATTTGATCCTGAAAAACTTTCTTTTTGGACCAAATGCTGGCTGGGTAATTTGGACTTGTAAATGAACTTATATTCATAATTTTTAAACTGCTTATGATCTGATCTGATTTTATTTTTGTCATTTGTTTATTTAGATTAATGTAAAATAAACTGATGAGTTTATTTAACTTAGCTGGTAAAAAAAAGAGTTTTCGTGAAACAAATTTAATGAAGACAATTATAGGTATACCTGTTAATGTAATATATTTTGTATTTATTTTGTATGCTTAGTTTTGACGAATTTTTAAATACTGCAAACTCACACTCGCACAAAAATCAACTGTGAACTCTTATATAATCAGTTGCAAAAGTTGACTTTGAAAATTTTGTATAAGATATTATAGCTTATTTATTAGACTGTGTTTTTAGAATGAAGTTCATTCATTTGCTAGCAACATGTTTAAACGTGGTCCAGATCAAAAAAATTTGGTGCTAGAAATTGTCGATAGTGGAAGTGATAGATGCATCGAACCTAATTTGTAATTAATTTCTGTAAATAAATTTCACTTTACTAATTTTTGTGTTGAATTTTTGTTTTTCTAATGGTATTTGAAATTATTAAGTCTAAAAATTAACGTATAAAAAAATACGCACCAAATAAGACCTATTTATGGCATTCCATACCTAATGTTTTTCATTATTTCTAAACTGTAACTTAAATTAAACTCAATTCTTAGTCCTATCGGGACGTCTTTTTTATGTTCCTCGTAAGGCTTCTTTTTTACGTTCCTCTCGGGACGTCTTTTTCACGTTCCTTCTGGGACGTCTTTAAAACGTTCCACGCAGAACGTCTTTCTGTATTTCCAAATCCAACCAATTTAAGACGTCCGATCGGGACGTCCTAAAGCCGTCCGCGTGCCCACTGGGATATATATATATATATATATATATATATATATATATATATATATATATATATATATATATATATATATATATATATATATATATATATATATATATATATATATATATATATGTGGGCAATTCCGCGAGAGTGGCGGTCGTAACATTTGACGTTCTTTAAGCTATTAAAAACGAACCAAAAATGGAAATTACTTGAGACTTCCCAGAAATGTGGAATACTATTACATAATTTAGTATGCAAAAGTTACAGCATATAAAAGTTTAATATTGAAGTATTAAACTTTTTTCAAATATTAACTCTGCGTTGCGTGACGGTCGTAACGTTTACTTTTTACCACTTCTGAACAAAACAACTTTGTCATACTAATTGCAGCGAACAGCACGGTAAAAAAAAATAATTTGGTGTGCGTATTTAGCACATTTTGATGTCATTATATGCTGAGTTTCATAGTTTTTACTAGATGTTTTATAAGCATTTTTATGTTTTTTTTCGTGACAGTCGTAACAAGAAATTAAAAAAAAAAAAAAACAAATAAAACAACACAATCAAAAAAAAAAAGATGAAGAATTATAAAAACCATGTAAACTATGTAAAAGTATAAATTTTATAATATTATCAAAATTTTCAATTATAGTTTTTTGATACTGGGTTCGTTAAATTTGAAATAGGCAACTAAAGACAGGTTGCTATATTTATTTATACTTTATTATTTTATTAAAGTTTAAATGGGTAATGCTCCCTGTTCTCAAAATAAGTTTATGAAATAGTTCTTTCAGAAAAGTAAAATTATTAATTTTTAAGTTATTTTACAAGCTTTGGTTGCGAACTTGGCGGACCTGTACACAGCGTACCCTAAACTCGGTGAAGTTCGTAAACGAACTCGGTAAAGTTTGAAACGATAACTTTGCTGTTTAATGATTGGCTAATATTAACAATCGAAAATTTAGCATAAAAGTTTTTAATTCGCGCATCCTGAGCCCATTTTTTACCGCCTTTAAAATAAGTAAGGTGACACATTTCGCTGAATTCATTGAAAGTATAAAAGAAAAAAAATTGGTTGATTTTTTGCAACAAAAAAGGCTAATGCCACTCCAAAAACTATGTCTATGTGGTCAACTATGTCTATGTGGTCAAAGGATGGTTGTGCAAAATTGTGAACGTTGCCAAGTATGAATACTTAACATTTTTATTATTATTTGCACAAAACAGATTATCCTTTGTATCTTAAAAATACTTTATTTAAGGAAAAACATGTTTAATGATAGGTATCCTCTGTAATGTAATGTAAAATAAGTATTAAAATATAATATTTACATTGAAAATGTATTATAGTATTTATATTGAACTTGTTTTTTTTTTATAATACAATACAAAATATACGCTGCAAAAACTAAAAGAAGATAAGCCACAAAAAAATTTGTAAAGAAGAGAAGCTACCTTTAGAAGATCGATTAAAAGAAGATAAGCTCGAAAAATATATGTTAAGAAGAGAAGTTACCTTTAGAAGATCTATTTAATCTAATATTTAATGTAGATATGTTGATAATTTGCAAAATTTTAACTTTTTATATCTCTTATAGCATGTTTATATGCGCAATTGCTCACTTTTTTTGCTAGCCTAAATTAAGTGAGCGTTTTTAGAAAACGATGAGGGAAAACGAAGATTAATGAATGATAAAGTTGCTGACCCATACCAAAACCTCAGTCAATGTAGCAACACTCCACTGCGAGTCAGGCTATTTGTCAGTCATATATATATACATATATATATATATATATATATATATATATATATATATATATATATATATATATATATATATATATATATTATATATATATATATATATATATATATATATATATATATATATATATATATACATATATATATATATATATATATATATATATATATATATATATATATACATACATATATATATATATATATATATATATATATATATATATATATATATATATATATATATATATATATATATATATATGTATATATATGTATATGTATATGTATGTTTATATATATATATATATATATATATATATATATATATATATATATATATATATATATATATATATATATATATATATATCCTGATTTAAGTACTACATAATAAAATACATCGTTGTACAGTCATTTTGATGGTCGTACATGGAGGGTGTGAACAAACTGCTGCTGCAACAAAAACAGAATTAAATGGAGAAAGAGTAAAAGTTTTCAACCGCAATTTCACTAATTCAAACTTAAGATGTCTTACTGAAAATAAGTATTGCATTAGAGAGAAGTAGCTATCCCAAGTCAGATGAAGAAAATCAGTCTGAAGATCAAAATACAGCACAATTTCTGAGCACGAGTTAATTATTTACTATGAAAACAAAGATGTCAAAGAGTTGTATCATTTGAACTAGCAGCTATGTTTAAATAATATAGACTGAGTAAGCTGACTGGTTATGATGGTCGTCTTTGAGGCTTAAAGGATATGATGCTAAAACACTTGCTTTGAACAGATCAATCATAAAGTGTCTACGCTAAATACATAGAGAAAAAGAAGCGACTAGCATTATGTTCATAAGAGTGGGATACTAATGCCGGATTTGACCAGCACAGAGAAATTAGACAGGCTGCCAATTATGAAAAGAAGATGAAGTTCATGAAGAGAAGATGAAAACAAAGTGTTTGGAAATTCCAAAGATTTCTGCAGATTCTAGTCAAGCAGAAGCTTAATTTGTCTACAATGTCTATCCGAAAATGGGAGCTGAAGAACTTGGTCCAAAAGTTGTATTTTGATACAACCAGATTGAATACTGTTCCTTTGTCAGGTTCTTGCATCTTTCTAGAGAAGCTACTAGATAGGCCTCTTTTTCATTTTGTTTGTCTTCATCATATTTTGAAGTTGGTATTGGCTGCCGCCATATGAGTTTGTATGTGCTCAGGTAAAGTACAGATAACTCTTGTCTTCAAATAGTTCAAAACATATTATTTGTCAATTGACTAAGAAACATATGAGAATGTCTTTTCTAATGAATCGGCCTTTATTGAACTTGCTCATCTAAAAGATAAAATGATTGAATTCTGTTAATAACAGATCATGTTAATGCAGGATCATCAACCACGTGATAACTATTGCTGCTGCTTAAACTAATGCTCAATTTTTTGGAAAGAATATCACAGAAATGGAAACTACAGAAGATTTTCAATGTCTTGGGTTAATGTATCAGACTCGCAAAATGGCAAATGCCATTTATAGTATCAAAGCTTGGCTCTCTGGGTCGAAGTTCAAGCTCACAAAGTAATAATTTCATGGCCTTCTACATGTCATTATATTTCTGGTGAAGTTGTATATCAGTTTTTGATATTTAGCACACCTGGCATCTAAAACTGCTATGATTTATCTGAAACTGCTTTAACAACTGTGCGCATTATTGATAAAGATATAGGTGTCGCAACATTAAGCAAGATTACTGGTCACATACAGTATTTATCGGAGAACTTGATCTCATTGATCTTTTATCCTAAAGTAAATGTATCTGCAAAGCAATGGTAAAATTGTCAAAAGAGAAAGAGGGAGAAGTGAAACCCTTAAAACGTGTTCAGATGGATTTGGCAACTGTGCAGCAAAAGATACTAATTGATATTGATTTCAAAAGAAGAAGAAATTTTTTTTCTATGTTGGGCATGCCCAATGCATTACTAACCAAAGACTATCTCTTCTGTTCTAGGAAGAATCGTAGAGCAGTAAAGTAGATTTTAGGACAACGAATGCTATAAGACCTCGGTAGTTATTAATAACCGTGCAGAACGCGGAGTCGCTTTGATTCCAAATGCTGTACAGTCTGGGCAATGACAATTACGGATTATTTGTGACTCACGTTCCACAGTTTCTGATAACTTATTATAAATTATATATTTTTCACTGTTACAAATAGTTTCCATTTAGATTATGGTATATTAAAGAAATTTTGATTGAAATTTTATAACTGACTGCATTACTTCAAACATAGTCAAGTTTTTTGCTATAGGTAAACCGACGACTCAATTAGGTAAACTTTAAAGGCTTTGAGCCTAGTGGTGGGTTTTAGAGGGGGGAAATAGGGATAGTAGCCCCCCCCCACCCTCCTTGGGAATTTTTTTCAGAAATAATCTTTTGTAATTTGACTATTATGCAGAATTGGACTATTAAACTGACGAATGAAATTGACTATTATACAAAATTATACGTATGTGAACTTGATTTTTATTAAGGAAAGCTACTTATTAATAAAAATATGGAACCTTTTTTTATATATTTTTTGACCTTTTAGCCCCTCCTTGGCGCGTGACAAAACCCGCCCCTGTTTGAGCTACCCCTAGTTATTAAAATTTTATCAAACTTTCCATATAATTTTTTTTTAATATGTTTTTATGACTAACTATTGTTATTAATTATTTTTAACATATAAAATATTAGAGATATAGAATTGTTGAAATCTACACAAAATATAAACATGAAACTTTTCCACAATTTTTACTAAAAATTGTATCTGTATTTTTTGTTTTTGTGCTTCAATTCAGTTCCATTTAATTACACTAGTAGTTAGTATCTCCTGAGGCATATGGATAATTAGTCTTTGCCAAAATGTGTAGGAAGTCTTTAACAAACTTTATATCTAAAACCCTGCTTATTTAGAGCTTAATGTACTTTTTTTTTATTTATTATTGAAATATCGTAAGTAATTTATTAAAAATTTTTGTACTTAAAAGAGGTTATAAAATGTGGAGACAATAAATGAAAAAGATGTTTGGCAAGGTTGTGGTTATATGTTCCGATTGTTGATATGATAGGTCGAAATATTAAAATTCACTTTAAAAAATTACTTCAGATTTCCACATGTTTCATTTCCACAGTTCACATTTTCTAATTGACAGAATATATTACGATCAAACAGATGATGTTGCTATGGGTTCTTCTTTAGCGCACATCTTAGCTAATATTTTTGTCGGATTTCATGAACAAACATGGGTCTGTAATTTCTCCTTTACAGTACCATTTTTTTATAAACGGTATGTGGATGATATAATTGCTGTTTTTAATTCTGAACATGAAGCTCAAGAATTTTTCAAACACCTCAATAAACAACATAGAAATTTAAAATTTACTATAGAAAAAGAATAACCAGATTGCCTTTTTAGATGCTCTAATCAAAAAATCCAATTTTGTTTCGACTTCAGTTTATCACAAAAAAACGTACACAGGTTTTTGACAAAAATATTTTAGTTTTATTCCCTCTTGCTACAAATTTGGACTTGTTTGTTGTTTGATTGATTGTACATTTAAGAATAATAATACTTAAACAAGCTGTAATGTCAGTTATATTGTAGAAACCTCCAGACAATTGGCAACTAGAATAAATGAGCACCTTAAAAGCGATAAACAATCTCATATATTTAAACACTTAAATTTATCTGTTTATGGCAAAAATCAGGCTAACTGTGATTCTTTTGAGATTTTGGATAATGTTCTAACCAAACGCAAATTAAAGATAAAAAGGTAAATTCCCTCACTTAAGAAACAAACTTTACAAAATGCTATAAACTTATTTAATTAATTATTTGTCAGTTTATTTTTTGTTTGTTTTGAAGTTGTTTTGATTGGTTATTTACCGAGTTATTTTGTAATAAATATATTTGTTGATTATGTATAATTTTTGTCCGTTAATATTTCTCTGTAAAGACTTCTATTATGTGATATTTATTTCCTAGTTTTTTTTATTGTAAAATAATTTTTTAAAAAAGTTAATAAATTTAACGAAATATGTCAAGAATATAAAACATCGTGTTATTTTTAAAAATAATATACAGTATTGAACAAAAATTTGCAACCAACATCGAACAATGCTAAAATGTGATCCAAATTTTGCATGTCTTAAAAACGAAACGAACTACACTACCACAGCAAACAGTTCAGGAGTCTGGAGTCATAGCATGCCATGACATGAGCAATCAGCTGACAGGTGACAGCACACAGGCAGAACGTTTTCGTTGACAAGTGTCATTTTGCAGAAGACAAAACAAGTACAACTTGTTTGTTTTGTTTCATTTACTTAAGTCTAGTCCATGTCAACGTCACGGAAGTTTTTTAATAATCAAAGGAAGTATAAAGAAATTTTCAGAAGCATGCAGAAGCTTCCAGAGGTTTCCAAAAGAAGCATCTGGAAGCATCCAGAAGCATCCAGAAGTATCCAGAAACATTCAGAAGCATCTAGACGCATCCAGAAGCTTCCAAAAGCATCAAAAAGAAGCATCTAGAATCTTCTAGATCAGGTTCACACAGGTTCGTTTTACTATATAAGAGACATGTAAACTGACATGTAATTCAGTCAGTATATGGAAGTCAATCAGTCAGTATTATCAAGACAGTTTATCAAAGTAAGTTTTATCAAAGTGTTTTATCGAAGAACATCAATACAAGAAGTGAAATACAACAATTGTTTTATTATTTCAATACAGTCCACATCCAACCAAGACGTTGTGTTCCACAGAGCATTATTGTATCATCACAAGGTAAATGTAACACAATAAGCCTTGAGAAGCGTGATTATTTATTTTTATTATTTTTATGACTTCAAGTGCGAAAATGGCTCCAGACAGTCTTGGCTAGGAAATAAAAAAGAAAATTATTGGCGATTACGTAAGTGGAATGCCACAAAAAGTATTTGTGATAAATATCGCGTGAAAAAAAGGACCGTATCAAGACTATGTTCAAAATATCGTTCTACGGGCAAGTTGGCAGTAGATAACAAAGGTGGAAGACCGCGTTCCACTACTTTTAGAGAGGATTCTATGATTGTCAGATCCGTCAAGAAGGATCCCTGGATATCATCAGTCGAAATACAAAAGCAACTAGAGCTGTCGGTATTGGACCGAACAATCAGACGCCGTGCTGTTGAAGCCGGATTGTTTTCTCGACG
>NC_061160.1:48028372-48085872 GCF_022113875.1 Hydra vulgaris | reverse complement strand
ATAAAATTCTTCAAATAAAAATAAAAAACACAGAAAAAAAGCCTACAAACAAATATTATCTTATTATAAAAGTGTTGTGGAGTAAAACTAAAGCAAAATTAAAATATAATTTTTTGAAAAAAGTGATAGTATTATAAAACAATACTATTATCCAAGTAATACTTCAATTTGAAAAAAAAAAAATTATTTTTATTTGCAATTTAGTTAAAATTTTTACTCTTACCAAATTAATGTAAATATCTGTTTGTAATAAATAAACAAAAAGTAAATATATATTAAAATTCTCCTGCACCATAACATAAACTCTCTTCTTCCTCATCTTTGTCCAAAAATCCTTTACGAATACTCCGTAACTGCTTTCGCCTGCTTTTTGTTTCTTTGTTACATTTTTTTTAAATATTTTTAACTCTTTTCAAATCAGAAGATGCAAAAAAACTTGAAGAATAGTGTCCTGGTTTTAAATAAAGTTTTTCAAAAACTCTAATAATACCATTAATCCAGCCGATCCTTTGTGATCAATTGAGCAAACATGATTGTCTTTAAACGCCATATATATTGGTGAATCTTGGTGTGCATTCCATTACTCACAAGATTTGCACTTCTTAGAAAGCTCCGTCCCCTGAATTGTCCTTATTAACTACTGTACAATCATTATAATTTTTTTTCAAACTAATTATTCTTACTTCTTTAGCATTCATGCTAGCTTCGGCAATGTAATTGTAAGAGTTGGCAACTTCTTCACTTAATGAGTTAAAAGAAGATTTGTTCATAGGATCAGGCATATTCATTAAACCGCAGAATTTTTTTTATACTAGAGTATCCTTTACCTATTTCTCGAAAAGCTAATATAATTCTTAAAATAATGTCAAAAGTTTTTGGACCGGTTGTTACTAGTTTGCTTATAGTTTTACTTGAATAAAATTATTGTTTCCATTGGCAAGATCCACATGAAATAAATATACAGTGTGATAAACCTTTTTTAAGTTTAGCATCATGGTTAAAAGTAACATTTGCAGAACATTTTGGACAGCAGCCAATGGTAGTTATTATTTTTTCTAAAATGTTAGTGCTCATAAAAATATAGCAGTCATTGTACTGATCACCATCAGCAGAAAAATTATTTTTATTTACAAAATTATTATTTAAAATATCTACAGAAGATTTACTACTAGAACTCGATGACATTATGTTCATTTTTTTTGCTGAGCTACATTTGAATTGTAATCCTTGTAAATTAGATAGATTTTCTTCAGCTACAATATTAGGTACGTGAGTAAAAATTTCAAGTTGTTTGAATGCTATATTGTTATATATCATTAGAAAGAGGATTACTACAGTATTTTAAAGGTGAAAAAATTATCAAAATCGAACAATCGGTTCAAAAGTTATGACGGTTTAAGTACCGATTTTTCTATAGGGGAGACCGGGGCTAGTTGGCAGCAGGGGTAAGTTGACGAATTGCGTTTATCTGCAAAGTCTTTCATCAAAAAGTGCCAATAATTTCAGGAAACCTTCTTAGTTGACCATTTCATTTTTCACTGTAGTATTGTGGGGATTTGCGCATGCGCATAAAAGATATTGTGATTTATGTGTTTTTTCCACATTTTTGTAACTTTTACAACTTCTTTATTTTTTCGATTTTTAAAAGCAATTTCATCAAGTACAAGTAAACTTGATTGGAGTTATATCTTGCATGGTTCAGTAAAATCTGTCCAACCATTATTTTTTATTTATATACGTTTTTCAGGGATCGGTAGGGGAGTTTGTGACCAAATAGCTGTCGGGGTTAGTTGGCAAAATTTTGGCGGGGCAAGTTGGCCGTATATATCAACTAAACCCGGTTGCGATTGGACATAAATTTTAACTTTTTCTATAAATTTTGATTTATTTTTTTAAAAATCGATTAGATAGATCACATATATTACATGCGAAACTATAAAAGAAAAACAAAGAGGGCTATAACTCCTCAAAATGTTATAAAAAATGCTGTTGATGCTGTTTTATTAGAAGGAAAATCTATACGAAAAACAGCCAAAGACTTTAATATCCCTGAAAAAAGTTTGTCCCGATACTGCAAAAAGCAACAACGTCATAGTCAGCAAATATCAGGTTACATAAAATCTAGACAGGTCAGTATATATATATATATATATATATATATATATATATATATATATATATATATATATATATATATATATATATATATATATATATATATATATATATATATATATATATATATATATATATATATATATATATATATATATATATATATATATATATATACATATATATATATAAACTTAATATGTTTTGTATAGTAATTATTATCTCATATATAAGATTTATATATATATATATATATATATATATATATATATATATATATATATATATATTTATATATATATATATATATTTATATATATATATTTATATATATATATATATATATATATATATATATATATATATATATATATATTTATATATATATATATATATATATATATATATATATATATATATATATATATATATATATATATATATATATATTTACAAATAGAGTTCTCAATGATCTTAAAAAACATATAAGTTATATTTTATAACTGTGTATTAGTATGTGTTATAACACATACTAATACAATGTGTGTGTGTATAACACATACTAATATATATTAGTATGTGTTATGCACACACACACACATATATATATGTGTGTTATATAACACACACACACACACACACACACACACACACACACACACACACACACACATATATATATATATATAGTGTTATTTGTTTTAATATTAATATTGTTCATTTAGGTCTTTACTGATTTACAAGAAGGTCTGTTGGAACAATATGTGACTAAAGCTTCTGATATTTATTATGGGCTTTCTCCTAAGGAAGTGAGGAAACTAGCTTATCAGTATGGAAAAGCGAATAGCATAAAAATGCCTCATAATTGGAGTGCAAATGAAGCAGCTGGAGAAGACTGGTTCAGTGCTTACCTCAAAAGGCACAAAAAACTGTCAATAAGAAAACCTGAGGCAACAAGTCAAGCACGTGTTTCCAGTTTTAATCCAACAAATGTTCAAAAGTTTTACAACAATTTACAAACTATTCTTAATCGTTTAAAGTTGGAAAATGGAGATATTTGGAATATGGATGAAACTGGTATTACCACAGTTCAAACTCCAGATCATATTGTAGCAAGAAAGGGTTTTAAACAAATTGGGCGTGTTACTTCGGCTGAGAGAGGCAATTTAGTAACTGTGGCAGTTGCTGTTTTTGCCAGTGGAAATTCAATTCCTCCATTTTTCATATTTCCTCGTGTGAAATTTAAAAGCTATTTTTTAAATGGTGCTCCTGATGGAAGTGCAGGCGCTGCAAACCCATCTGGTTGGATGACTAAAGTTCAATTTTTGCAGTTTTCCCATCATTTTGTCAAATATGCCAGAAGTACAAAAGAACGACCTGTTTTGTTGCTATTAGACAATCATGACTCTCATCTTTCAGTAGAGGCTTTAGATTACTTTAAAGAAAATGGGGTATCGGTTTGTTCATTTCCTCCTCATTGCAGCCATAAACTTCAACCTCTAGATCGAAGTGTATTTGGACCTTTTAAAAAATACACAAACACAGCTTGCGATGCGTGGATTACAATGCACCCTGGTTCCACAATGTCTATTTACAGTTTACCAGGTATTGTGGGTAACTCATTTCCATTAGCATGTACCCCTAATAATATCAAGGCTGGTTTTGCAAAAACAGGAATTTACCCACTAAATGTTAACATTTTTGGTGAACACGATTTTATGCCAGCCTATACCACAGATAGACCACCTCCGAAACAAGACTGTGCTGTGGAAAGTACAGTGCTAAATATAAGTAATGTAATGGATGTTGACTTTACAATATCTGAGAATGACATGTTAAATGCTGGTTGCTCAAAAGATATAGAACCACGTCAAGATATTTCATATTCAAGCAGTAATGATGAACACAGTACATCTACAGAGTCAACTGTAGTTCTATCGCCTGAAGATTTAAGACCATTCAAAAAAGCTGAACCAAGAAAAAGAGTTAGGGCTAATAAAAGAAGTAGAACCACATCAATTTTAACAGATTCACCAAATATGAATGTTTTAAAAATAGAGAAAGAATCAGCTAAAAAGAAAAAGTTAGCAATTGAAGAGAGAAAACAAGCAAAAAAGTTAAACGAAGATAATATTAAGATGAGTAAAAGATCAAATAGTAAAGGAAGTTTACACTTAATGGAGAAAAGTTTGAATTGTCCAAATAGCTCTGTTGTAGAGGAGTGTTTTTGTTTGGTTTGTGTTGGAATGTTTTCTAAAAGTAAAGCAGGGGAAGTTTGGGTTCAATGCACCCAATGTCACCTTTGGGCTCACGAGTCATGTATAATCGGAAAATCTTTGTTTTTCATTTGCAATAATTGCTGCTAGCCGATTTGAAACTCCATTAGTTAAAAATATTCATGTAATAAAACAATATAAGTTTTAATTCTTATTGTATAACCATAAATTGGGAACACTGTTTTGTTTTGTCACTGTATTTTTTAATTATATTTACTTTCTATTGCTTAAAATGTTACAATGACTTGATCCAAAATTTTGATGATATTGATAAAAGTATATTTCTGCTATGATTCCTTTAAAAAAAAGGGGCTCGGGGTAAAAATATTATTGAAATACACTTAAATAGGACCTTTAACTTTAGCTTTTATTATTGCGAGTCAACTTACCCCTTGAGTATAAGCAACTTACCCCATGGTGGGGTAAGTTGGCGCAATTTTTTTTTTTTTTTTGAGGGCCCAGAAAGGCCCCACAATATTTTTTTTGTAAATGAATACAACTTTTATAAGTTACCCAAATTCATAGTCTTTGAAACTACACTTTTATGTTTTCAAAAAAATGTTTCGTTAGGACTACAGAACTCATAGAGTAAAAACCGAGTCAACTAGCCCCGGTCTCCCCTATATGGATTTGTTGAAGAAACTGTGGTCAAAATAATGTTTTTCTTCACTTAAATTGTCATAACTTTGTCAATTCTTATCAAAAAACAAATATCTTGGCATCAAAAGATAGGTGTAAGAGTGGGCTACAACTTTATATTAAATTCTAACCGCCGGGCGTATCGGATGGACAAAGGGGGTACCAAACCACCACCTTGCCCGTGTGAAACTGAACACTTTTTTAGAAAAAAAATTTTTTTTTAAGACATAAGCAATATAAATATACAAAAAAATTGTTTTAAATTTATACTAAACTAAAATATATGAGAGGTGTATGTTAGCAATAATAGTGTGTGTGGTGGTGATGGTTTGATACACCCTTGTATCAAAAACGACTTGATTTTATAAATATTTATCTTTACTAAAATGAGTAAAACTAGTATACAATATAAAATTATGTTATACAAGATCTTATGTATACAAGTGGTGTTTCTATTATGGGAGGGGCGTATGACCTCCCCCCCCCCCCAACCTAAAAAAAAAAAGAAAAAATATGCAATTACTGTTTTCAAAATTTGAATAATAAATTAAAAAAAAAATTATGAAACTGGAAACAATTTAAAAAATAAATTCATACCAGACAACCACCAAATATGAGAGATGAATGTAAAACTCATAATAGATATGTTGATGATGTTTTAGTACTATAATATCAAAAACATTTTTAATTCTTGAAATACCTTAATGAATATTTAAAGTACAACAACAAAGAAGTAAAAAACATATTCCACTAGATTAAAATATACATTAGTGGTGCATCCATGGTCATAAGAGAGTGTAGTATAAGGAAGGGCCTATCCAAATATATCATAAGGGAAGGGGCATTAGAATGCCTCTAACCAAACTAATTGGATATATATTACTTAAAAAATTATACAACTACTATTGTGGGGCTATAATTATAAGTCAAGTGGCTGTAAAAAACATGTCATCTTTATAACCAAGTATAGCAACTACCTATATTAAAGTCTTTCATGTGATTATTACATTAAAAGAAGTAAGGACCATACAGTATGGTTAACGAGCTAGCCATTCTGTTTGGTTAACAAACAAATTTCTGTTTCAAAATAAATAATAAATAAAATGTTAACATTAAAAAAAAAAAATTTTAATTATTTTAAAAATAATTTAATATATTTTTGTCTTGGTTTTTAGTGAATGATTAATATGATTAATTCCAGTAATAAAACTATATTTTAATTATTTTTAATAATAGCCAGCACACGAGGGTAAGCCAGAGTCGTCTATCAAAAAATTTAACAAATTACAACACTTGCTATATAATTTAGGCAAGTCACAACACTAGCTGTATTATTTATGAAAGTCACAACACTTGAAATACATTTTTGGCAAGTCACAGCACTTGTTGTATTATTTATGCAAGTCACAACACTTGCTATATATTTTAGGCAAGTCACAACACTTGTGTTTTTAAATTCATTAAATTGTAACTCACCAGAAACAACATCGGCAGCATGCTGGGTCTTTTTCATGCAATAGTCAGCAGCTTCAATATCAGTTTCATCATCTTTCCAGAAAGAAATGGTGTAAATGAAGTCATTTTTTCTTTTATTAACTTTGCCACTTGATTTTTTGTCTTTGGCAAATCTCATCTCTTACTTTGCATCGATTCAGTCAATATGTAAATTTGTTTTTACGTGCTACATTAATTGACCATTTAACAATCTTTTCTCCTAAACTTAAATCTGGAGTGTCTAGATAGTCAACAGTCCTATTCTTTTTTGATCTTAGTTTGCAAGTGATATAGCAAATTGTTGCATTAGGAAACCATACTTTTGCATCACTAAACATACCCATTAATTCCTCACTATCTATATTGTGAAGCTATGCACTAGCTGTTTCCTCTTTAAATGTCTCCATCACAGTAAGAGAAGCTAGTAGTAAATGACTAAATACTAAATTATTAAATCATATAATAAGGGTTTAACTGACTGTTCCTCTCTAAAGCAACTTCATCTAAACAGAAATTAAATGAACTTTATTTTTACAAATATATATATATATATATATATATATATATATATATATATATATATATATATATATATATATATATATGTAAATTTTGTTATATATATATATATGTATATGTAAATATATATATTATGTATATATATATATATATATATATATATATATATATATATATATATATATATATATATATATATATATATATATATATATATATATATTATATATACTATATAATAACTACTAAGCTATTAAAAACAGAAAGTAACTAACTGATGTTGTCGGCTACAACTTCACTATAACTTTGAGCATCTAAAACAGCAAAAGAAATATTTAAGTTATAAATAAAGATTAGATAGTGGCCAAATAATAATTTGAAACAGTTTAATAAATTTATATTAAAATAACTTATTCATAAAGATATTCCTTAATAAATAAACTTTATTTATTAAGGAATATCTTTTCGAATAAGTTATTTAAAAGACAAGATTCTTTATTATAAAAACAACGTTCAAACTTCAAATTAGATATGTAACACCTTTAGTGTTTATTAATAAAGTAATAATCTTTAGTTAGCGTGTATCATTAAACTATACCATTGAAATTGTTAAAATTTACCAAACTTACATATCGCCTGTCTGAATTCACCTAAAAGCCAATTTTAAATTACGAACTTTATTATAAAATTAAACTATAACACTAACATTGCAAAAAATAAGTTTAAATGACTAAATAACTAAAATAGTTTAAACTTTACTTGTTCTAAATTGTCTATAGAAAAAAACAACAATGACTCAATAAAAAGAAAGCACAAATTAGGAATACATAAATAAACAACTGTAAAAAAATTTTGTGGATAATTGTAATAAAAAAAATGAATACTGAAAGCAGATAACTAAATACTAAAATAATAAATCATAACAAAGAAACTGACTTATCCTCTCAAAAGCATCTTCTAAAAAACAATTGAAAAACTTTTTTTAACGAAATAATACAAACATTTGTCTAGACTATATCTACTGATCTTAAGTTAAAAGAAACTAATGGGTATGGAATGTGTAAAATAACTAACTAATATTGTTGGCTGCCACCATTGGACTGCTTTGAGTTGCTAAAACAGTATAACAAATGTTTTTCATTATTATGTTACATGTATTATACATAAAAGTTGAATAATTTCACTAACATATATAAGTTATATATGAACGTATTTTATTTAATAAATAAAGTACGATTCAACTGTAATAAATAATATAAATAAAATAAATAAAATTCAACTGTAATAAATAATATAATTAATTTATATTATTTATTATAGTTGAAAGATTAACAGTCAATTATTAAAAAAAAAAAGATTACAACACTCTTACATTGTAATACAATGTAAGATATAATATGTTATAATATTAATGTCTTTAAACTTTAAAGTAACATTAAAGTAACATTTCCTTACTAAGTAAGGTAAGTAAACTAATGTTTTCTTACTAAATAATTTAATACTTTAAAGTTTAAAGTTTAAAGTATTAAAGTTTAATTTTTTTTTTTTTTTAATTTTAAATAAATAGGAAACATTATTGAAAACCTTTATCATTATTTTGACCTTTCATTTTATTTAATCTAAAAAAAAACTGAAAATGTTATTCAATCTAAATCAAATCCGTTAAGCAATTTAAATAATGCACATCAAATATAGTATTGGAATTACATCTTAAAAAAACCAACAACATCAAAATCTTCCTATGGGAAATCAAAGCTTAACTACAAAGCCGGAAATTATCAAGAAATGAACAATTCATTCCATAGTGTGGGATGGTCACATATTTTTTCTGGTAAAAACGTTGATGAATGCTACAAAATTTTTGTAAATAAATATCAAGAATTATGTGACTGTTATATACCTAAAAAAGTGCATAAACACATAGCTTTAAAACCATATATTGACAAACAAATTAAGACTGAAATCAGACATAAAACAACCTTATGGAACAAATTAATATCAAATAAATCCAAATCACCCATTTTGGTTCAGCAATACAAAATACAAAGTAAATTAGTTAAAAACATGGTGAGGTTAAAACGTATTGAATATGAAAAAAAAATCAGTGAAACATCAAAAATAAATCCCAAGTTATTTTATAGTTATGTAAATTCTAACAAAAAAGTTAAAGGAGGAATAGCTTCAATGTCTAATGAATATAATAACATTGTAACAAATAGAGAATCTATAGCAAATATTTTAAACAATAGTTTCAATTCAGTTTGTGTTAACGAAGATAAACATAACATACCAAATATACCGCAGAAGACTGAAATTATTCTAGAAGTAGATATAAATAACAAAATAACTTGCCATACTATTGAAAAACAATTAAAAAAATTAGATGTTTACAAAGCTATCGGAGTAGATGGGATAAGCCCATATGTTTTAAATAAATGCCATAGTACTCTCTGTGAACCATTACATTTAATATATATAAAATCGCTGACTGAGAAAAAATTACCTGAACTCTGGAAATTAGCAAATATAACACCAATTTTTAAAAAAGGTAATACGAACATTGCATCTAATTACAGGCCAATCTCATTGACTTCTATCCCATGTAAAGTTTTAGAATCACTCATTAGAGATGAAATTATGGATTATCTAATAAATAACAGCTTATTAAATGAAAATCAGCATGGGTTCAGAAAAAATAAAAGCTGCACAACAAACCTATTGGAAACTCTTGATATCATAACAGATGCACTAGAAAATGGCCACTCAGTTGATATGTTGTACCTAGACTTTGAAAAGGCTTTTGATAAAGTACCACACTCGCGTTTGATCACTAAACTTCAATCATATGGTATTGTGAGAAATTATCTGGGATGGATAGAGAACTTTTTAACTAACAGAAAACAGAGAGTGGTCCTTGGCGACACTGTCTCAGATTGGCTACCAGTTATTAGTGGTGTACCACAGGGGTCAGTTTTAAGACCACTGCTGTTTTTGATTTTTATTAATGATTTGCCAGATCAAGTCAAAAACCCTATTAAACTTTACGCTGATGATAGTAAAATAATAAATATTATAAAAAATCCTAATGATTCAATAAGCCTTCAAAATGATATAAATAACATAATGGCATGGTCATCTATTTGGCTCACAAAATTTAATTATGAAAAATGCAAAGTTATGCATATTGGGAAAAAAAATCCAAATGCTACATTTATAATGACTGATATTGATTGCAATTACAATTATACATTGTGTAACACAAAAGCTGAACGTGATTTGGGTATAATGGTTCAATCCGATTTAAAATGGCAATCACAAGTTGATTCAGCAACCAGCAAAGCAAACAGAATGTTAGGTACCATAAAGAGAAGCTTTAAATATTTAGATGTAAACATGGTAAAAATGCTCTATACAACGTTCATACGTCCACATCTTGAGTTTGCGGTCCAGGCATGGTCTCCCTTTTTAAAACAAGACATAGACAAGATTGAGAAAATCCAAAAAAGAGCAACCAAACTAGCACCTACAATTAGGAAATTATCATATGAGGCTAGGTTGAATATTATGCAATTAACGTCACTGGAAGAACGTAGACTACGTGGAGATTTGATTCAACAATATAAAATTCAGCATGGCCACGATAAAATAAATTGGGTTGCTAACGATTGTGGAAATGCATTGGAGGAGGGTCCATGTCTGCGACAACACAAATTCAAAATGAGAAAGCCTTTTAGCAGAAATACCTTCAGGTATCATTTTTTCCAAAATCGAGTTGTAAATGCGTGGAACAGCTTACCATCTGAAATAATAGAAGCTACTTCAATAAATAACTTCAAAAACAAACTAGACAGAGCTAGATTTTGCAGAAACTATTTGTTAAAACACAAACTAAAGACAAAATGAGCTGTTACAGTGCAATATCTTATGTTATTGCACTTCGCAACTGTTTAAAACAGTTGTTACAGTTATACCTTATTATTATATTATTAAATATAAAAAATGTTTGATTAGCCCCTCTGTCTCCCGCGCCCATTTTAGCAAAATGAGAATTAGGTACCAAAAGTGCGACAAAAAATAGACACCCTGCTACAACTTTTTTTTCAATGAAATTTTCCAGGTGCATAGATAAATGAAAAACTTAAATGAAAGAATAGTATAGAAAAATGAATGAGCAAATGAATGAGCATATCTTCGACATTAATTTCATGCCCAAAGTACAACAAAGTTTTAGACATCAAAAAACTTTATAAAAAAGCTATCTAGTAAAATAATAAACCTAACAGTAACAAAGTTTAACTATTCTAGTTTCTAAAAATAATCTATATTGATATCAAATTTTAAAAAGTTTTCCAACTAAACACGTCTTCCCTACACTAGCTAAAAAAAATTCTAAAAAGCGTGGCACAGTTTTTTAGCACAAAAATCGGTTCCGTAAAACGCAGATTTCCACGTACCTAACAATATTTGATGTTTTATGTTGGTTTCCTCTAAAAAATCTATGTTTTTTGCTATACCTTATTTTATTTGTTTTATCTTTATTTCCCATTATTTTAATAATTATTTAACCAAGGTATGATCCAAGGTAAGAACACATAGAATTAGCCAAAGATTGATGTGGTTGTTGTTAAGTAATTAGACATAGAGTGAAGAAATCCGTTAATAACCATGTAACATACAGCACCAAAAACATTTATTATTAAACAAAAAGTAGTTTTAGAGTAGCAGTTGCCATGTAGTTTTTTTATGAATTTTTATGGTATTTTGAAAGATAACTTGCTTTTTAGTTACATAGCAACGGAATAAACAATCCGTTGCTATGGAAAAATTTTAAAAATATCCTAAACCACATTATTAAAAATTGGTTTTTAATAGGGTTAGCTTTAATTTTATATAAAACTAATTTGAAATTCCTAATCTACAATAATTATATTACTTAAAAACTTTAAAACTGAAAAAACGATTTTTTTGATTTTTAATAGTGGTCTACCACCTTAAAATGCGTTATAAATATAATTTTACGCTCATTTTTTTTTTAACGGGTTACTAATTGAGACGTAACGTAACGTTAAAAAATTCTGTTTTAGACGTAATTTAGTTACGTCTCAAATCTAGATTAAGATACGTTTTTGTCTCAATTGGTTATACGCTGAAAAGTTAAAAAAAAAAAAAAACAGTTGAGACGTAACGTTGCGAATTGAGACTTTTTTTTTTTCGTGGCAAAGTAACCAATTGAGACGAAGCTATTTTACAATAAAAGTAAAGATAGTATTTTGCAAAACGGCAATGATAAACAAACATATACTGCATTTTTAAGTTTATTTACTTAATATTTAATTAATAATTAGAGAAGTTAACCTTGTTACAAATTTTAACTGACTGAGACGTTTTTTGCTGCATGCTTTTTTCACGAACAGACGTGTTTTTGCAGCGTAAGAATTAAAAGAGAAAAAAAATCTGTATTTTTAAGTTTTTGAAAGTGAAAGCGTTGAATATATTATATATATTAAATAAAATAAAATATATCAAAATAAATTAAAATGAGCAAAGCTGAAGTTGTTTCAATGGTAATGATGAGAGAGCTTCTAAACCTACAAAAAGAGACATTGACATCTTGTCATTCTTAACAGAAACAGTTAACACAATAAATTTAAAATTTGAATCAGTTCAAAAAAACATTCAAGACGTAAAAAAGGATCTTGATGATATCAAAGCTGGCCTAACATTTGTTGGTGATGCCTGCGACGATAAGGTTAAAAATGTAAATGAAAAAATTGATAAAGTTAAAGAAGAGTTATCCAGCGTAAAGATAATACAGGGGAAAATTTCGACTGACAACAACGACCTAAAATTAAAATCTGTTGACATAGAAGATCGAAATCGAAGAAACAACTTGCGTATTGATGGTTTATCTGAGAGTAGTGATGAAAAAGATTAGGAAAAAACTAAAGAAAAAGTAAATAAACTCTTTGCTGAAAATCTGAACATCAAAAGAGAAGTCAAAATTGAACGAGCACACAGAGTTGGAGTTTTGAACAATAATCGTGAACGAACAATTGTTTTGAAACTGCACAAATACGAGGTCAAAAAAGTGATCACTGATAACGCATCGAAGCTTAAAAGTACCAATATTTTTATTAATGAAGATTTTCGTAGCACTACTCGAAAAATTCGAAAAGAGTTATTTGCTAAGGCGAAAATTCATAGACAAAACGGTTTTTATGCTAAAGTTGTTTATAATAAACTAATTGTCCATGAATTCCGACAAAATAAATGTGCAAGCACAGAAAATGTAATACCTCGGGATAAATAATTTATAAATATATTTATAGGTAAATTCTTATATACTTACTTAAAAATGGATTCGAATAATATTTTTCAACAAGGTTTTGAAAATATAATTTTTGATCCTTTTGAAGACAATTTAAAAAATATCACAAATATTTTTCAAGAAACTCAACGGAATTTAATGAAAACACCGTATTTTGATCCTTATGAATTTAAAAAAAAAACAAATTCATTTTCTATATTACAAATAAATATTAGGAGCATAAACCAAAACTTTGACAAGTTTAAAGAATTCTTAAATATTATAAATTACACGTTTGACGTCATATCTCTTTCAGAGACCTGGCATGAAAATACACTTGATTCTAATTTTATTTACGAATTGCCTTATTATAAATTAATTAGTCAACCGCGAGAAAGTAATAAAAACGGAGGAGGAGTTGGTGTTTATGTTTTAAACAAATATTCATTTAAAATAAAAAATAAACTATGCTCATCAAATTTTAATTATGAAAGTCTATTTATTGAAATAATAAATGACAAAGATAACATTTTAGTTGGGTGCGCATATCGTCCACCGAGTGGAAAAATTAAATTGTTTGAAGAATCCATAAAAAATACAGTCTCAAAAATAATTAAATAAAAAAAAAAATTGTGTATTGCCGGCGACATAAATTTGAACGCTCTGACATATAAAAATAATCCAAAAACAAAATATTTTTTTGACATGCTTTTTAAATATAATATCTTACCAGTTATAAATAAACCAACTAAGGTAACTAAAAGTTCGACAACTGCAATCAATAATATCTTTATTAACAATTATATAGAAACGTCATTTGAGACAGGTATTTTTAAAACTGATATTAGTGATCACTTCCCAATATACGTTAAAATAAATTCTTTCAAAGCCCTATCCAACGGGGATCCCAAAGTTATAACTCTAAAAAAACGCAACCTATCAGAAGTTAATAAGAATAATTTTTCCGATAAACTAAAGCAAGAGACGTGGAATCAAGTTTTTAATTGTGATAATACAAATAAAGCATTTAATATTTTCTTAAACACATTTCTTGACATTTATAACGAAACGTGCCGGTATGAATTCGAAATAACTAAAAAAACCAATATTGAATCCTTGGATGGATAAAACTCTTATAAAATGTTCAAGAAATAAACAAAAACTTTACAATAAATTTTTAAAAAACAGAACTGAAGTTAATGAAAAAAGTTACAAAAAATATAAACGCTTTTATGAAAATCTTCTCAAGAAAGCTAAAAAATATATATTATAGTAAAGAAATTACAAAAATCAAATTCGATGTGAAAAAAAAAAGGGATTTAATTAACGATATAATGGGAAGAAAGAAAATAAATACGGCTTTAATACCTCAATAAATAAATATCAATAAAACTGATATCTATTGTCCATTACTAATCTCGAATGAGTTAAATAAATATTTTACAAACATTGGCCCTAACCTTGCTAAAAAAATCATAACTACATCAAATTCTTTTCAAAAATATCTTAAATCTTTAAATGGCGCGATGCTGCAAGATCGCGAATTTTCTCATGAAGAGTATGAAATTGCTTTTTTTTAAAAAAAAAAAAAGAATAAATCACCTGGTTTCGATGATGTTTCTAATAATATAGTTATTTCAAACAAAAAATACATCTCAAAACCTTTGTTCCATATTATAAAACTTTCAATAAAAGAATGAATTTTTCCTGAAGCATTAAAGTTGGCAAAAGTATGTCCAATTTACAAAAATAATGATCAATCTGAAATCTCTAATTATAGACCTGTATCAGTACTTTCTGTATTTTCAAAAATATTTGAACGTGTAATTTATAATAGAATCTATAACCATTTTAATGAAAATAATTTATTTTATACAAAACAGTTTGGTTTTCGGAAAAAACATTCAACAGAACGCGCAATAATTGAAATAGTAGACCAAATTACTAAAGGATATGAAAATAATAGCTTCACTTTAGGATTATTTATTGACCTATCAAAAGCATTTGATACGGTTGATCACCTAATTCTTTTGGAAAAAATAAAACACTATGGAGTGATAAATAAAACCTATGATTGGTTAAAAAGCTACCTCACTGAGAGAAAAAAATATGTTATTCGTAAGGAATCAGGTTAACTTAATATTTTGTGTGGAGTTCCGCAAGGGTAAATTCTTGGTCCATTGCTTTTCTTGATTTATGTAAATGATTTTAATAATGCATCAGCTAAGCTTAACTCAATAATGTTTGCTGACGACACAAATCCCTTCCTTTCAAACTGTGACATTAATCAACTGTATTCTGACATGAACTCTGAACTAATGAATGTAGATGAATATTTTAAGGCAAATAAACTTTCACTCAATGTAGATATAACAAAATATACTTTATTTCATAAAAAATCACAAGATGAAAAACTTCCTTTAAAATTACCTGATTTGATTTTAAATGATGTACTAATTAGTAAAAATGATTTAATAAAATTCTTGGGAATTCTTATTGATGAAAATTTATCATGGTTTCCCCATATTAATTATATTCAATCAAAAATTAGTAAAACAATTGGTCTAATGTACCGTATTTGTCCACATGTAACATCAGAAAGTCTGAAATTAGTATATTTTGGCCTAATACATTGTTTCATATACTATGCCAATATCATATGGGCTAGTACTCAACAAAAACATGCATGCAGACTTATATATATATATAAAAAAAAAAATATAAACATGCAAAACCATTAATGGAAGAGTTGAAAATGATAAATATATATGAAATCAACATTTACCAACACCTAATTTTTATGTATAAATGTAACAACAGCTTGATTCCAAAAAACTTTAATGATAAATTTACAATAAATGTAAACAAAAATTATTCTCTTAGAATAAACCAATGGAATACTTATAAATTACCAAGAATTAATAGTAAGTATTCTGAATATGGAATATCATACCGTGGACCAAAACTATGGAACACTTTTCAAAAAACAAAAAATTTAAATACTGTAAAATTATTAAATTCCTTTAAGTTTATAATAAAAAATGAAATTTTTAAATTAGATAAATAGTTTTCTTGATTTTTCGAAATGAAAAACGAGTTCCATCATTCTTAGTTTTTTTACTTGTTAATTGGCTCTTATTTTGATACTTAACAGAGTTGCCAATATATTTTAATGAATATTGATAAAACTATATGATGTTATTTACTTTCTTGATTTAATGGAAATATTTATGCAAGCTTTAACCTTTTTATTATATTGGAGATACTATTTTTTTTAACTTGTAAAGCCCACCTAGGGGCTCTATGAAAAGATTGTGGTGACTTTAGTCACCCGTATCTTCTTTGAGCCCCTGCCTGTTTATTATAAATTCACTTTTTTTTGTATGTAAACGTTTCTTTGTAATTATATTTCTTATTATATAAACAGCAAATATATATTAAATAAAAAATAAAAAAAGAAGTAACGTAACTTAAAAAGGTTATAGAGGATATATATGTGTCCATGAGAGTATATATGTGTGCATACACAAGTGTTTGTATGAGTATACATGTAATTATATTTATCAATGTGTGTATGTGTGTATATATATTTATGTATATAATATAGACAGATACATACCTATTTATATGTAGATATATGCGTATGTGTATGTTAAAATGTATACATGTATATATATATATATATATATATATATATATATATATATATATATATATATATATATATATATATATATATATATATATATATGTATATATATATATATATATATATATATATATATATATATATATATATATATATATATATATATATATATGTATGTATATATATATATATATATATATATATATATATATATATATATATATATATATATATATATATATATAAATATACATACATACACCGATGTATTTAGGCTGCCATTTGATGCATTGGCATCGGCCTTGATAATCATCGGACAATGTTTATTGTTTTGAAAATTTTTAAAATTTATTAAATTCTTACTAAATAAAACTTATTAAATTCAAAACTTTTTTACATACAAAACATTTTACATAGAAAAAGATTTAAAAAAATCATTCAAAATGTACTGTAAATTAATCTAGTATATGTAAAATCAAGATATAGGTAAAATATTGGATTATATTAGTGAGATTTTGGATCTTGTTTCCTTAATTGTACCAATAGCATATTTTTTAAAATTTAGTTCTCTATCAAATACCAACGTTTAAATTTTGACATATTTCAATTTTTTCAGAACAGTTTATGCCAAATTTATAAAATACAATAAAGTCTCATTGTTTCTACTTTGTATTTTTTCCTAATTTTTCTCTATCTTACCCTTAATGCAACATATAAGTCTAACTTATTAATAATAAGTTATATATATATATAACCACTAAATATATATATAACCACTATATATACTAAATATATATATAACCACATATATACTAAATATATATATAACCACTAAACTGAAAATATTTGAACTGCTTTTAACAGGGTTCCCTACTTGTTAAGTGTTTTCTTATAATTTATAAGAAATTTTTAATTAAATAATGATAAATTATAAAGAGAAAATTACTTTAAACAAAGGTTTTTTTGAAACCTTTTCTGTTATTCTTTACAATCAAAAAGTTTCATTACATTTATATTAAAATTAAATAATAAAAAAGTTTATTATTAAATTGAAAGCGTTTAATAAATAAGCATTTAACATAAGTATTATTCTGTCATTTAATTTCAAAAAAACATTTGCTAAAAACTTGCCAAGTATTATTGGGACATCAAAATAAGGGTGTTACATCTAATATCAAATACACTACTGTCTACAAATACACAAATATCTACTGTCAAATACACTAAGGGTGTTACATCTAATATTCTTTCAATAGTCACAGCATCTTTTTACTATCTATATTTATCATACTTATAACGCATGCCTCACCACGCAAACTATTTATAAAGCGAATCATTCCACTCCAAATGTTATCACTTCTATTCATCAGTCAGACCGAACACTAACATCTTAGCTAACCATAACCATTATATTAACTGACTAACACTGTCACCATAAATGTTTTAAAAATTTTATTATTCTATACAAATTACTCCAATCCCCTTTTTTTATACTTACAAACTGATAACTACTTAAAAAACTCTACTCCAGCTCTGTTACATACACCCATAGTTACACCATTAGACCATACATCCCTTTACAGAAGATAAGTAATAACACTTAAATGAATTTTAAATTTAAATACATTTATTGTTAATGTATTGTTTTCACACTGTTAAAATATTAGAATAATGCTCATAAAGAGTTGTTAAGCTAATAAAGAATAAAAAATACAAATTTCACATTATTAGATACTACATTACTTAATTTTTATAACCAGCTTCTAACGACTAATATTATTTTGATGCTAAAAGATCATGCTAAAAACACAAGCCATTATGAATATAATTAAACACGAAACAGACCACCCTATACTTAGAGTTTTTTGTAATGTTAATGTGGTAATGTTACAGTCACGTGACATATGCACAGGTAATCTTGTCACTTATACAAAATACAAAACACACTTTTGTACTACATACATTTACCTGTTAGGCTACATAATTCTAAATGATTTTATATTATTAGTCGTAGAATATATATACAGATTATTAGTTGTAAAATATATACACAAGTTAATGTTGCTATATTGGTGTAATTCTATTTTAGTATTCTGGACTATCTAGTTATAATAGTTAGTCATTTTTAACATTTTAAAGGACTACTAGCATTCAAGTTTAATTGACGTTATACCAGTTTCAATGGCTTTCAACTAATTTTGTACTAATAACTCATACTATCAAAACATGCTACTACAGTAGACACACACACACATACAATGCATTGTCTATTTACATTACATACACAGCAATAAGAACTTAAAACAGTTTACAACTCTCACTGACCCTTGTTATACTGCTATAAACCACTGGACGTTTAGTATTTTATGAGACCAAAAAAATTTAACTATTTCAATATACTGCAATGCAGTTGCACGTGAAGTTGTAATTTTCTTAATTAAATGACTTCCCAACGAGATATGTTCCACTAGTTGGTCATTTTGATAACACAACAGCAACCAGGTGTGAATGTCTGTCATGTATTTTTATCTAACTTGGATATTATAAAAATATAAATAGCCCCTGAGATAACTGCTAGTACTGGAGCTTTGATGGAAAAAAAGTTAGTTAAGTTTATTTATGAGTGGCTCGGCGTCAAGGACGGAGAATCTTGCAAGTCTTTGCTTTGAAACGACTACAAGTAACATACACAAGTCTATGAGTTGAAGAGTATTCAGCCTTCCGAAATCACATCTTTGAAATCTGAGCAAATACAGTACTTTATGCGTTTTTTTAGTACCAAATCGATTAAGCATTAAATTTTTTTTAGAGTAAATACTTAGCGAAGCTAATAAAGATTTTACAGTTTAAACCAGGGCTGTGAAGTCGGAGTCGGAGTTGCGGAGTTACTACATTTTTAGCGGAGTCGGAGTCGGAATCGCTAAACAAAATCGCGACTCCGACTCCTATAGTAAAACTTCTCGGTATTGCACATGCATATACAAAACATTCAATCAACCTTATGTTCATACTAAACCTCAAAGAACGTTTCATAAATTTGTCAAAAAAAACTTTTTAACATATTGCGTAATACTTTTTAAAGAACTCAAAAAAAAAAAAAAAAGAATTCACTATATAGTAAAATAATTTAAAGAATATTTAAAGGACACTAATCCTTGCAATAATTATATATAATATTTAGAAGATTGCTCTTATCTTTTTGGGAGAATAAGTAAATAGAAATAAATAGTAAAAGAATAATTTAGTAACTAGTTGCATTCCTTGGGCTTACCATAGTACAAAATAGATGTACTAAAGATATATAATGTTTAAATACTTTTGTCATTACTTAAATGTCACCACAAAAGAAATTGCAATTTTAAGAAAAATATGTCTCTTCATAGCCACAATATATGTATGTGTAATCATTTTGCCTCGATATAGAAATCGCTAGAAGCTTTAACTACGTTTAATTAATTTCTGTTTTAATAATTTTTAAAGTTTTCTTACACTTTTTTATTAGTAGTTATTTTTTATTATCTTTAAGTGGTCTTTAATGTCAATATTTGTGGATTACTATAATGCATAAATTTTAACAAAAACTTTGTATGAAAAGTTTTTATTTACTAAAGAGATCTGTAAATTTATTAATGCATTTATTGACTTGCGAAAAATCTGGATGCTAATAGAGGATAGGAATCAATTGTGAAAAAAAAATTCAAAGTTAAGAGGCGCGTGATGAGATCATCTTGAGTTCTTAAGTTTTTTGTTAAACTTTTTGAAAAATACGATGACGAGTTGGTTGCTGCAAACCAAGGTGGTCGCAGATATGCAAGATACCGAGTTAACAGTGCTTTATCCAATGTTGCAACGAAGTCTTGCTTTCGCAGTTTACAAAAAGTATGGTAGAGAAGAAAAAGAAAGGCGCAAAAAAAAAATTGAAATTTTTTTTACACCTTTCTTTTTCTTCTCTTCCAAAAAAAAAGTTTCGTTGCAAGTTTCTTCTTTAGATTCCTGCACGACATTGAGACGGGTGAAATTTTTATTTGGTAATCGGGTGGCATTATGGATTGCTAGAAGCAATGTTTTAGAGATCTTGATCAACAAAAAAGACTACTGACGTATTGTTACTAAAAGTAAGCGCCGCTCTGAATTTTGAAAGTTGAAGTTATAAGAATGAATGTCGCTGCTACCTCCACTTACTTAGTCAAAGTGTGAAGAAAACTATTAGATTGATTGAGAAAATATTTATTTAAGATAAATTAGAAAACGATAGAAAGATATTGTCAATGTCACAAAGAGAAGATCAGTGTTTGGCTGAACTACGACCATTAACCATATAGCTAATCCCAAACAAAAGTGTAGGAGTCAATATAACCCAACCTGTTAAAGACACCATTGATGTCTTGGTCTTCCAAGGGGTTTTTATGCCTTTTTTTTACCTGTTATAGGAAGAGTGATATAGGAAGCTGTTATAGGAAGAGCTATTGAAGGAAGAGTGATAATGGAAAGGAATTTTTTGATATAAGGTAGTTGGTATGTTTTAGAATAAGCAGCATAAATATTATTCATTGAAATCAGGTCGCCAATATTTTTTAGAAAATCTCTTAATTATATTATCAACAAAAGAAACATTTTCCTGATGAATGTACATTAATACGAAACCGTTAAGTCGATCTTCTGACATCGTTGTTCTTGCATAGTCTTTTTACAGACGCATAACAGAAAAACTCCTATCACATTAAGTATCCTTAAGTTATCCTAATATTTTCAAATCCAGGAAATGATATTGATTCAGAGTTAAGGACATATTGTCAAGAGTAGTCCCAGAGAAACTTTCTCAATAGTTTTTCAAAAGAATTAGTTACCATTTAATGCACTGATGTTAAGGAAATCATCTTTTAAAAAATTACAGAACATTTTAAACTGCTACCTCTAACAAAATTGGGTTTTGGATCTTTTAAGAAAAGAAATCATAAAAAATGAAAAATTTGCTTACCCTTTATCTGCAGCTACCTTTATATGCAGCTTATCATTTGTATGCAGTTTATGGTTTAAATATTGTAGATATAGATCTTAACACATAATAATAATAATAATAATAATAATAATAATAATAATATTAATAATAATAGCAATAATAATAATAATAGTATACACTCTGACAATTGATGAAATCAACTGTAGAACACAATAATAGATGATGTTGTGCTGTAACAGTTTTAAATGTTTTTATTATAGCATTGTTTACTTTTTAATGTGTATAATCTTTATTGAATTTTATTTAATAAATAATGTTTCCAATAGTTACATTTATCAAGTTTATTTTTGAATTTATTAATTGTTATTGGTTCTATAACATATGGCGGTACCCCATTCTAAGCTTCGACAACTCTACATGAAAAGAAATTAAGTCTAGCATTACTCTTACAGTACGCTTTTGTTAACTGTTTGGTATGACCCCGAAAATTATAATGCTTTAATTGCGCTTTACATATTGAGTCGTTTATCTAACTAATCTCCTCATAATCATTTTGTACTTTATATTGAAAAATTAAATCTCCTCGTAAACAATGCCCTTCTAATGTTGTTAATTTCATTAACTGCACTCTTATTTCATAAGGCATTTTTTTAAAAGCTGGTACTAGTTTCTTAGCTCTTCTTTGTACTTTTTCTAACTTTAAAATCTCTTGTTTTAGATAGGGACACCATGCTTGAATATCAAACTCAAGATTTGGTCTTACAAATTTGCATATAATTTTTTTTACCATTTTTGAATCAAAATATTTAAATGTTCCTTTAATAAATGCGAACATTTGATTTGATTTTCCTACAGCTTTATCAATATGGTATGTCCATTTTAAATTAGATTGCATCCTTATTTGTAAGAAGGATACATGATCTATAAGAAGGATAGTAGCAGCTCTATTGTAGTATTGTGAAACAGACTCTAATTTTTTTGAAAACCAAAATGTCAGTTTTATTTGAAAACAAACATTATGCTTCGTAGCATAATGTTTGCTTTCAAGTAATTATATATATCATTTTCAAGTAATTATATGTATCATTTCTGATGGTAACGAATTTATTTTTAAGAGCTGTAATAAGGTGAAAACTGTTTGAGACCTTAATTAGTTTTGATTGCAGTAACCAAGTATCAGGTAAAGTAAAATCAAAGACACGTGTTGCAACGAATAAAGTAAAATCAAAGACATGTGTTGTGACATGAAATAAAGATAAATTAAAAAGTGCTAGAGGAATTTTAAAGTAGAAGATTTATTTTGTGTGTTTTTGTTAACAGAACTCTCAGGGAGAGCCATGATACACAAAGCATAAAAAATTAATAAATAATGTTCAAGAAAAGTATTTAAACCATCTATACGCTCAATCCATTTAGTTCTACAAACATCATTTAATTTTTTTTATGCCTTTGTGGTTCAAGCTCTAAAACACTAGCTTCTAGAAACATCGTCTATTTTCTGAATAATTAGAATAAATTTCTGAGACTAATTGGACATTACGTGACTCACAAACAGATAAGTTCAGTTGAAGGTTATAACAATGTGTATACAAAGCCTTCGAGTTTATAATTAGAACCTTAGCAGAAAGACCATTTATATACCCAGAGAAAGAACTGGCTTCATCATATCCTTAACCCCTACAGTTTTTTATATCTAGACTCGAGTTGCTTACACAATTAAAACATATTAAGTTATTGTTTTCAAATATAATAAGATAATTATTTTTGAAGAAAAAGTAAAGCGGCTCACCTCATAGCAATACAATGCTTTTTATTGTTTTTTAAGTAAGACGATATACAAACTTCTGCACATATATTTCTTCTTATTGTGCCATCAACAAAACAATTTAAAACATTATTATTATTATTAATATATATTTGTTAAAACAAGGAGATACATGTTGTAAAGGGCACGTAGGTCCATGCAAAAGATGGACACTAACAGCGTGCCTTTACAAAAACTAAAAATGTACCATCACAAAAATGCAATCATAATAAACAATTTTTTTTTAATTGAATGAGTTATTTTTTTTTTTAAATATAGAAACATTTTTTGAGAGTACAGCATCCAAATTATTCCAGATGTCAGTAACTCTGTAAGAAAAACTATACCTTTGAGTGTCTAAGCGACAATATCGTTTTCGAATTTTATAAATATGACCGCGAGTGTAGTTATTGCTGTCAAAATCGAAGAAAATGGAACTTTTAATACAAACAAAATTTTTAAAAACTTCAAAACTTGTTACTAAGTCTTGTTTTAGGCGCCTAACTTCAAGTGAGTCCAAACCGAGCAATTGGAGACGGTCATAATAAGTTTTATTTTTAAAATTTTTAATTTTTTTTGTAAATTTTTTTTGAACACTTTCTATTGATTTATTTAATCCGATTCGGTATGGTGACCAAACTGGAAAAAAATATTCTAGAATTGGTCTAATATAAGTAGTAAAATCTCTAACTAAGATAGAAGGTTCGCGAGTTTTAAAACACTTTAAAATTAGGTATGCCCTGGAGTTAGCTTGATGTACAACATTTGCAATATGTTTATTGTAGCTAAGATTAGAGTCCATCGTCTTTCCTAGATCATTTGGGTTTGAAAATCAAACTAAAGTATAATCCCCTTGACTATAGTTTCTTTTTATACCTTTGCATAGTGAAGGAGGTACAATCCTGTGTGCAAAACACTCGTTGCTCGCAATTTTTAGTTACCACGTTTCAGCCCAGAGTACGAACCTATTCGGAGCAAGAACAAAATCTCGGCTATGGTCCATGTCACAATAAGAACTATATAACTTGATATTGTCCGCAAAAAGTTTTAAAGAATAATTAAGTTTGTTTCTTATGTTAGATAAGCCGTTATTATATAGTAAAATTAATGTTGGTCCTAACACACTACCCTGTGGAACGCCACTAATAATGCGGATTGTATTTGATAGTAAAGCATTGATTTTTTTAGTAAACATTTTGTTATTGTTGTTAGCAAATTTATCTAATAAAGTTTCACAAAAAATATTTACAAGACAAAATTTACAAAATCCTAAAAAATGATCCTCAGTTTTTAATATTTTTAGAACATCTTCAATTAAGTTATAAGCCATACTTAACCATTATAATTCAAAAACTCCATATTACAATTTAAAGAAAATACTTTGTCAATAAAAGTATATTTGAAACCAATCAAAAAACTGCTGCAAAGTATAGTTTACACTGCGATTTTTAAAAAAAGATTTTTTTTAAAACGAACCAGATTGCTACTTTTAATAGCGTAAACCAATTAATTAATCTAATTTTCTCATATTCTGCAAATTATAGTTTCCATTAGCTATTTTTATCAAATCATTTTTTCAATACCTGCTAAGCATAGCTTTAACTGTGAAATTTTTCCTAATAGATATTTTTTATTATTATTATTATTATTTGAATTACACATAACGAGCGTGTTCTGTAGGCACCATCAACAGCTAGCCGAGCTAGCTTGTGCAAAATTGCCTGGAAAATGATGCGCTGTGGTAATTATGACAGTTTATTGAATTTTGCTTTGAAGCGGTCGACGCTGATTGCACTGACTAATTTGTTTAGTAATGCGTTCCATGGGTTAGCAACGCGGTTAATGAAAAAGTTGAAACGAACGAGGCAGTTGTGATCCATTTCATGGTTAAAGCACTTGCGATGGCCGTATCTTGGAGGGATGCTAGGTGGAACAATATGCCAGCTGACTGAACCGTGTAAACATCTGTCGTGTAGAAAAGTGAGGCCGAGTTTGATGCATCTCGTATTGTAGTCGAAGCGCTTTAATTTGTGTGGTGCTTTGATAGCCCAATATTGGATGCGTTCTATGATGTCTCTGTCTTTTTCGAAGTAAGAGGACCAGGCAGTAGCTGCAAACTCGAGATGTGGGCCTTATAGATGGTGTAAAGTTGTTTCCATACTTTGGCATCACTGCTAATGAATGTGTTTTTTAACATTCCCAGAACTATATGAGCCTTGGCAGCGGCAACTTTTGCTTGCCTCTCATATTTAAGGTTGTTTGATATTTGAACTCCAATGTCCTTTTCGCAGGTTGATGATTCGAGTTAAGTTCTAGTGACATTGTCGTTTAGTAAATGTTTGGAGAAGTGTTATACTTGCTAAAATACATGACTTTACATTTCTTGACGTTGAGCTCCATCAACCAGGTTTGAGTCCAGGTGACGATGCTATCCATATCGGATTGCAGACAAGCTTTGTCTTCAGCGGTTTTGAGGACGCTCAGGATTTTGGTATTTTCTGCATACCGAGCCTGGTGCCTTTTTTGAACAGTGGCGTCACGTTTGCCAAAAACCAGGCTTTTAGTAATACACCTTGATCTATCAATTTCTGAAAAATGATGGCGAGCCGTTGCATCGTACATAATTTAAGCACAAATGGACTGATACGGTCATCTCCAGTTTTTGTTAACAGAATTGTAGCTGAAAACGGAGCAGATTAAAGCGGTTGTACGGTTGACAAAGGGAGGTAGCGGTTGACCTGATGGTTCGTTTGTGAATACTGACTGAAATTGACGGTTAAGTATATTCGCTATGGATGCCCGGTCTCTGCTTATTTCCCAAGAAGGTGAGCACATAGAAGTTATTTGGTTACTGACGGCGCGTTTATTGTTCACATAGGCGTATAGACGCTTGGGGTTCTATTTATTGTTTGCTAAGTTACGTTCAAATGATCTAATGGCAATGCTAAAAGCTTTTTTCACAAGGTTTTGAGTTAGTTACTCTTTAACAAGAGTTACTCTTTAACAAGAGGGATATTTCGCCATTTACTATTGTGGTTTAGGTATCAAACTTTTTTCTTACGTTTAATTAGTAAGAGAAGTTCACTAGTTATCCAAAGCTGCCTGCGTTTGGTTGGTTTGGAGGTGGCACGGGGAATAAATTCTTCACAGCATTTGATATAGTTATCGCAGAAGATTTGATAGCATTCGTCGGCATATCGGTCTTTAAATAGACTGATCCAATCAACTTAGAACAGTTTCTTGTTTAGATTCCCGTAATTATCTCTCCTGTTTATAAATTTTGAGCTGTTAAAATAGGGAGAGTTGTAGACGTTTTTGGCTAGCTGGTGTTGCCATGTCAGAGTGCAATGACCCTGTGAGGTACTACCAAGAGGAGGACCAATAGTGATGTGGCTTGTTCGCTGGGTCGCTTTGGTAATTACGAAGTCTACAGTGTATTTTTTTTTCAGGTCTGTAGTGTATTTTTGTATTTGTGTATTTTTTACAAGTCTTTAGTGTATTATTGAACAGACCGTTAGCTTGGATGAAGATGGGATTGATTACGTGCTGGTGTAAATGTAGGGAAAAATCATTTAGGCAAATTTAGTGCTAAAACTAATTTCAGGTATAGGTGGTATAGGTCCAATCGTTATGCCATATGACGTTGGGAAAGTTAAAGACACCGATGATAATTAGACAGCCAATTAAAAGAGATTCTTGCAGCCAATTAAAAGAGATTCTTGTGGGAGCTTAACTTCAATCTAAATCTGTTCTCAAAAATTGTTTTGGAAACCGTTGTGAAGTTAAGAATAGTTAATTTTGCAGGTGTTAATGGTATTCTTGACGTATATGGCTACTCCTCCTCCATGACTAAAGCAATCTTTTATAAAGATATTGTAGTTAGGAAGAGCAGGAGCTGAGGATTCGTCAAACCAGCTTTCAGTGATGAAAATGGTAGAGGGGCGTTGCTAATTCAGTTTCGTTGAGTTGAGTAGGATTTAGAGATATGGCGTATGTGTAGAAGCAATTTAGTAACAGTTTGGAAACATTTTTTGTGAAGTGGGAGAAGGCGAGCTATTGGTTATATGGGAACGGTCAGGTGTTGATTGTCACAACTTCTCATTGGTTGGATTTGATTGCAGTAAGTGCTTTTTTCCAGTTGATGAATAGGTGTTTTTCCAAACCGTTGATGTTGATTTTTTTGCTGACATCAAAACATTTGACTTTGTTGCTGTGGATGACAAAACAAAAGAGCTGGTTGAGTGTACTGTTTGCTTTAAGGCCGTTGTTAAGCTTAAACTTTTCATTGTTTAACTTGTTTATGAGATCTTGCTCTGAAGGAGTTCTATCTGGCCGTATGAAAACACTTTTGTATGGTGGCAAGGTTTTTTACGGTTCCTAGAAGGCCGTTACAAGTTTCATTAGTTGCGAACTAGATAACAAGAGACGGTGGAGCTGGTTGAGTTAGGGCAGTGGCAGATAAAGAAGTAGATGATCTAGTATTTTGCGGCAATTTGTTATTTTTGTTAGAGTTAGCGGCAGGAATGCGACCTACAACTTTGAAGAACGCAGGGTAATATACATGTAAAATATCCTTTACCGATTGATCGACGACGGAAGCATCGGTACTAGCTGCGTTGGGATTTCCGGTGATTATGGCTCTCTTAGCTTTTGACTTTTAAAGCATGGCGTTTATGTTCACGGCATTTATAATGGCATTATTTGTGGTTGATCCCGTTTTGCTAGTTGCGAGGCAAAAGATTTTAATATTGGTTGAGAAACGGACGGATAATCTGCCGATGGTTAGCGGTTGGTAAGTTGAATTTGCAGGTTGGTGTTGGTTTTTTCAAGGACTGCTACTTTTTTGAGCAGTAGCTTGGCTGTTGTAGCTAGGAAGCGGATCATGGCGTCACATCTTTTAGGCAGATCAGCAGCCTTGCCTTTTCCAGGACCCGGCCAATATTCAAGCAGGTCTATTGGGTTTAATGAAGGTAAAATGGACAATGTTTCGTACAATTCGTTGGAGGACATTTCAAAATGTTAAGATTCTAATTAGATGGCTGATGTTGGACTTAAGTTACATGCTTCAGATAAGTGTTAAAGTTGGTTAACTAACTACTTCGGATAAGTGTTAAAGTTGGTTAAACAATTTAATGGATATTTTTGATTGACTTTTAATCGATGCAATATTTTGTAATGGATACTTATTGATAGTTAGAAGACGAAAAATAGTGAGTAGGAATAAAAAAATTAAAAAAAAACAAACATATATATATATATATATATATATATATACATAACTTTACTTGCTTATATCTTTTTTGAAATTTTGCATTATTTAGTTTAACTCGACCTCTTTCCAACCATATTTAGAAAGTACTATGTTTTATATGTATATATGTTTTATATCTTCACTTATAAATTATACCTTTCAGAGTTTTAGAGAAAGACTACGTTCCAACTTTCTGAAATAAAAAACATGTTGACAGATAGAACTGCACAGTTTTCTAAGGACGAGAAGAAAGTTTTGAGCAACGTAAAAGTTCAGATGAACTTAATGTTTTGAAAAGAAAAGTTGTAAATGGTGATACCAAATACATCAATTTTGTATGCTTGAATTTAATCTTTGTAGTTTAGGGATCGTCCATAAATAACACTCAATTTCACCAATAAACGAAACAATAAAGATTATACGTTTTCCCTCACAGACCCTCAAGTCATATAAAAAATCAATTCAGCTCATTAAGTATAAATAAAATCGCCGCGTAAAAAAGCATTTTTACATATGTAGATTTTCAACAGACAATATATTGTCAGAATACAGCATGAATGGTTTAAAGAAAAAGGAAAATTTTAGGAGTTGACAAGTCTATAAAATATTATCACTGGTATTCTCATTAGCTTAATGCTGTGTTGGATTAATTTTTAAATTAAAAACGATGTTTTAATAAAAAAATTAATTTTTTTAAATATCTTTGACAATGGAACATGACATCTATTTAAGTATATTTTTTTATATGATCTTATTGAACTATGTGTTGTTGTTTTTATTAGATGCTGCTTTAAAGTCAATCAAAAACTTAACCAAAATGGGTGCTATGCAAGTTATTGGGAGAGTAATTAGGCATTCTTCTGAACAATTAAAGAGAACATCCCTGATATTGATCAATGATGGTTTAACTAACTACAACCAACTGTTATATTTTTTTTTTATTTTAAATTTTTAATTAATTTTCTTCTATTTATAATGTAAGATTGATTATACTCTACAGAATATATTAGTTTTTAATTTGGAAAGTTTAACTTTGTTCAAAGAATTTTTGTAATTTTTTGTAAAATCATTGCATATTTAAATAACTTTTAATAGAATGGCTAGGTAAAATTAGGACGTTTTGGCAATTTTAACGGTAACTTTGTTATTATTATTTTTATTATTGTTATTATTATTATTAACATTATTATTTTTTTATACAAGCTTTATACCATCGTGATTTACTATTTATAAACTTTTACTAGAGGAAAAAAAAGGATCCAATCTTAGCCGATCATAAACTTAGATTATCCGCTGTAATGCAGTGGCTGGAGTTCTGACTCAACGCAGAAAGGTCCGAGGATTGACCCCAACTTTTGCCTATTAAACGACATTGGTAAGTAAGGAGGCGTGAACTTCCTAGTTAAATGTCCTGCGCGGTGCTATAAGATAAGATTGTAAGGACAACATCATAATCACACAGAACAACAACAAATCTCCTCCGCTTTGTTTTAAATATTTGAAATATTTAAATTTAAGTTTAGATTTACTTTATTTAAACTTAATAAGAAAAAATTAAATTAAACGAAACATTTGTCTCAAAATTTATATTAAAAAAACTAGTAAAAGTACGGTTTTTAAAAACTCTTAGCATTTAGATATAAACTACTCTAAACTATCCAATTCATGAAGCGCAATAAGTCCATCTTTGTTTGCATCCATATGAAGGAACCAATTTGGTATGTAGTCAGCACTCTTTTTTGCCATTTCAACTTCATTAATGTGGAGTTTGTTATCAGCTGCCAGAAATTCAGCTGCTTCTAAAACATCCATAAAACCATCTTGATTTTCGTCAGCCTCCTCCATTATCGATTGTGCAGTTCTGTAATGTAACAAATAATTTTAAAAATAATGTTTACTTTTATTTATAACAATTTATTGTTATTAACACTTATATTACTTTTAAATTATTATAATTAATGATGACTAAATTTTTATAACGTGCAAATAGGAAATAAGCGTTAAATACCTCTCTCTTAGATATGATACGTCACGTCTCTTTTTTCCAGCACGTACACATTTTATGCAAGACGTAATTTTACCTTTAGCACATCCAACGCATGAAAAAACTCCGAACATTGTTTGAAATAGAGTTTTTGTACAAGAAAGACAACCACGGCTGTCGTTATTGCAGTTGCAACAAAATATGTTGCATCTGCCGCTTCCACAGCAGCGGAAATTTCCGCAACAAGCATGTTTGCAGCACTGAAATACATTTTTAATATTATAATTTGATATTATACAATAGTGAGTCAATATTTTTGGGTATTACAATAAAACCAGTGAGAAAATAATTTACAGTTTTTCTAAAACAAACAAAAAAAAAACTTTCACTGAAATAAAATACCTCTGAATCTACTGAATTGATCATTAGACTACCAATTAATACCAAAACAAATACAAATAGTTTGATCAAATTCATTTCAGTAATAAAGATAAAGGAAACAAAATATCAACGTTCAAAAATTAAATAAAAGATATACGTTTTAAACTTGCTTTTGATGTGTTTGAAAATTGTTTCCAAAATTGTTACAAACAAAATTTATTAAAACTCATGTTTGTTTAACTTTTAATCTCTGTCACAACTTAAACTAACATATGGAACTACAAATAGGCCGGCCTAGTATTCCGGAGTCTCAAGAGGCTAAACCAAACGAGTTCGAAACTAGTTATTTGACATATATAATGACACTCATATATGAAAAAAAAACTTATCAACCTATACGTAATACTGTTTTTAAAATTATTACTACTACTAAAAATAACAGCAAAAGTAAAGCATAAAATTGCAAATGCATCTCAAGTATTATTACTCAGGTTGATAAATAATATCGTCAACTCTTCTTTAATAAAATCTCTATATATTACTTATGTAAAGAATATTTATTTATCCTATTATTATTTTTAATGTATTTACCCAGCAAAAATTCGGTCTAAAAAAGACGTCTTTTAAGCGTAAAATTTGTCAAATACGTTTAAAAGACGTATTAGAAACGTCTTATACGAAGTAAATGTTAGTTTAATGGGTGTTCAATAAAAATCTACCCTATTTATTCTTCCGATTTTTTGATTGCCAGTTTTTTTCATAGATCGTTTTTCTAAAAATTCTGCTAAAAACCTCGATTAGGCAACATTTTGAGATGATTTGTGGGTTGCCCAGTTTGGCCACATAATTTATGGAATTATATTTAAAGAATGACACCACTGTTTTGGCATAACGCAACAAAGCAAGGTCTGGCTTAAATGAGTGTTTCTTAGTTTTACTTATTATATTTAAAACTTTTGTTTCTAACTTTGTTACAAAGAAACAAAAGAAAGCGGCATCATTTAAATGTTTCAGTATTAAAAGTCTCAAAAGAGTTTTAAAAACTTATCACTTTAATATAGGAAACTTCAAAAGGCAAATTTAGTATAAAATGCGTAACTGAAACGTGGTGTAATATTAATGACGCAAAATCTTCATTTACCAAGATTCGACATAATCCCAATAGCGCGTAAAGCAAAAAATTACGGTAGTAGTTTACATTTTTAACGTGTACGTTAAAAATGTAAACCTTAAAATTAACGTTAAAAATATAACCTCAAAATTCAGGTTATTGAAACTTTGAATCTTTTGTTTAACATGACAATTATTTGCATAATAAAAATTTGTTATCTGCATTTAATAATTTTTATCTGAATACAAAAATATCTTTGATAGCTTTATAATTTTGTTTAACTGCTAAGAAGTTTATATTACCATAACACTGTACACAGTATCATAAATATTATTATATCACAGCATCATTATTGTCACTGCTAAACAAAAGATTCAAAGCTTCAATATACTGGATTTTTAGGTCATATTTGCGAGCTTGTTGACGATAAGAAAAATACAGAGCTAAAAGGCTTTATCTTAAAAGATTTTTGAATTTACTTTGTTTAAATCCAGTTTTATTTTAAGAAACTTATGTTTAGATATCTAATTTAGAATAACTTTTTTTTTCTTTATTGATTTTTAGAAAGAATTTTCTTTTACTAAATTATGGAGAACTTCATTTAAAAAGTATTTTTAAATTTGGTAATGGCCATTTCTATTTTAAAGACTTTAGTATCAGAGCTTGATCATTCCAAAATTCAAATTTCAATTCAAATCTTCTATAAGAGGAGGAAAGGAGGGTCCTTTTCTTATAGAAGATATTATTTTATATTTTGGGATTTAAAAGTGAGAAATACTTGCAATTGATTTGTCACAAAAGTTTCTGTTCCGCAACTTATTTATTGAATAAATAATTGCAATTAATTTGAAAGTTTTATAGTTTTTCGAAATCTTATTTTTAATACTTTTTATATCTATCTGTATAACCAAAGAAGTATTTTTTTTTTTCAAGTTTTTTGAATTTCTGTTTTGAAATATTTAGAGTAGGTTGCAATATTTCGTATTAAAAGTTGCTTCAAGCTGGAGTAGATAGTTTATAAGCAAATCAGAACTCATTTCAAAAATAAAAAAGTTTATAATTAAAATATAATCTTAATTATATTTTAAATTTGATTTTTGAAATGGTTTTATATTAAATAAAAATAATAATTGAAACTACCCGTTTTTACAGGACCCAAATATGCCTAAAAAATTATAAAAATTAAAAAACAAATTATTTACATTTCATTATATATGAAAATACGCATAAAATGCTGTACACCAACGCTCGTTTTAAAAATTCGTTAATGATAATTCACTTTAGTTTATGTTTCAAAACAAATATGTAAAAAAAAAAAAAAAAAATAGAATACACTTGTAACTTTCAAACTTTCCACTTTATTGTTTTATGGTCTAATAGAGGTCTCATGCTTGAAGCAAATTATTTTTTAAAATAAAGTTAAAAATCGTTTGTGTCTAACAATAAGCCAAACGAGTTTATTTGCGTTTGTTTAAAAAGTTTACTTTTGACGTTACAAAATTTTTTTAGTATATTATTTACAGTTTCTAAAACATATAATTGAAATTTGTTTTCATCATTCATAAAGTCAACGAAACTTTGTTTGCTTGGTTAAAAGTATACACTGCGCCTTATTTTAAAATATAAATATTTTTTGAAAAGGTTAAGTGTATTCTAAAATGACGTGTTTAAGTTTGCTGCATCATTACTTCTCCCTTCTTTTTTTTTATTTATTTAAATATATATTTTTAAATTATAAAACTGTATACAGTTTTCTTTTATATTATAAACACTTAATTTAAACACGTCATTTTAAAATACACAAAACCTTTTCAAAAATATAATAACTATAACAAAATGCGGTTAAATAAGTTTAAAAAATATGAAATATCATACTTTTTAAATTCATTTAACCGCATTTTATTATAGTCTATTAAAGTAATAAGGGAATAATACAGGATCTAAGTATGTATCTTAATTATATTTTAAATTTGATTTTTGAAATGGTTTTATATTAAATAAAAATAATAATTGATAAATTAAATTTTCATAATAGATAAGAAAAGAAAAATTAGATTTTTTTGTTAAGTTGTTGAGTTATTTTAGTAAATAAAGTTAAATTTAGTAATTGATTATTGGAATTTGATATTAAAGAAATTGTTAATAAGAAAATCTAACATTAAATTTAGGAGTAATGGAATATGGCGCTAACAATGGCATAAAAAAGAAAATCCAGTTATCACCATTACAATGACAAACAAACTAAGTTTGCTTACGCTGCACTTTAAAACCTCAATTTGCATTGTACTTTAATTTAGTTTTCTATTTGTAGCATGTATTTGCTCAAAAGAATTTTTTGCCTGGCCTTAGTTAAATCAGTTATATTGATTAACAACTTTAAGGTAACGATTGCACATTATGAGTGTTTTTCATAATTTATTTCTTTGTTAAATATAAAAATCTTTTCTTACTCAAAAACTTTTTGTTTTTTTGTTTTTATTTTAGATTTATAGTTGAGTCGAAATGGAAAAGGAAGGAGAGATTGCATTTTTCTGTAGCTGAGTTGATTTATTTATAATTTGCAAAACCAATAAATATTACTATAAAACAAGTTTTTAAGTATAGTGGAGACCGGGACTAGTTTGCAGCATGGGTAAGTTGACAAACTGCGTTTATCTTCAGAGCCTTACATCAAAAAGTGACAAATACCACACAGAACCTTCCTAATTGTTGTGGCGCAGTTGTTACAGCGCTTGCTTTATAAGCAGGAGATCCAGGTTCGAAACGAGCTCTGGACATATATTCGCGTCAAGGTCGGGAGGAGGCGTGAACTTCCAGTTTAAATGCACTTCCGCGGTGTTCTGTGACAAGACCGTTAGGTCTTCTTGGGACACCTAAATAACAAAAAAAAAAAAAAAAAATGTACCATTTCATTATTTACTATAGTATTGTTAGGATTTGCTCATACGCATGGGAGATATTAAGATTTATGTATTTTTCGGACAAAAATGTAACTTTTGGAACATCGCTTCCAATTTACTTTACAAAGAAAATAGTTTGTCGTATGAAAATAAAAACTCATTGAAAAAATTCCAGTCACAATTGGTTTATTATTTCCAGTCAGACTTTTTTTCAAAGTTTTTCAGGATCTATAGACTGTTTATTAAAAAAAGGTTTTCGGGGTAAGTTGGCAAAATTTTCACAGGGTAAGTTAGCTCAAAAATAAAAAATATATTTTTATAAAATAAATTTTTTTATTTTTTTTACTTTTAACTTTTAACCATATTGAAAAAATTTATTTTTGAAACAAGTTTTTGAAAAAATTATTTTTAAAACAAATTTTTGAAAAAATTATTTTTAAAACAAATTTTTGAAAAAATTATTTTTAAAACAAATTTTTGAAAAAATTATTTTTAAAACAAATTTTTGAAAAAATTATTTTTAAAACAAATTTTTGAAAAAATTATTTTTAAAACAAATTTTTGAAAAAATTATTTTTAAAACAAATTTTCAAAATTCAAAATTCAAAATTCAAATATTTTTGGCTTAAAATCTTTTTTTTTTTTCTTTGAGGGCTTGGTTTTTAATCATAGAGTAAAAACCGTGTGTATATTGTATAATGTATATTGTAAATGTATATGTACACGTGTACCCCACGCTAAATAGGATTCTTTATAAAAAAAAAGAAATAAAGATTTTAAAGAAAAAAATATATATATATTTTTTAACATTATATTTTTGCCGTTTAATAAGTATTACAGTTTACAAAAATTTACAATTAAGTTAAAGGCCGAAGCAAGAAGAAGGCATTAATTTGCCTTATCGCCAAGCACCGTGTTACAATTTATAATTTTTTACAAAGTTATAATTATAAGTTTATTTATATTTTTACAAAAATAATTAAAGAAGTTTTATGCTAGCTCCATAAAGCCAGTTTCGGGTACGCTGTTCTGCATTAATGTTTCTAAACGTAAAATACCTTCAGGAAATATTTGATTGTTATCATGTTTTGGCAATTTAAAGGAAATTCAATATGACCTTTGGCAACAAAATTATTTCTTTCTGATTGGAAAGGAAATTCTGCTGTGATGAATCCAATGTCAAGTTTTGTACTTGGTTGAATGAATTTGATGAAGTGAATCACTCCACAATTTAGAATTTTCTGTAGCACCAGTTCCAGGTTCTGAATCAATATCTATGTCAATCATATTTGTAAAAGGGTCTAAGTTTTTTATTTCTTTTTTTTTTCTTCACTAGTTGCTATTTTATTTTTGCCATGGCTAATTGGTTCATAAATGCCATTTTCATTTTTCTCTTTTTCCAAATTTATATTAGGATTTATTTCTAATTCGTATTCAGTATTTGTTTCTAATTTAATTCGTTTTTTCTTTTTGATCTAAATAAAAAAGTGTTTTCTTTTTTCGAGCATGCGTTTCTTTTTTTCTTTACTTTTTTGTGCTCCCGATTTATGCATTATGATATTTCTTGTACGCAGAAGATTCTGCATACAATTTAAGGTTAAAATATCAATTTAATAAACTTAAAAAAAAATTATAAAAATAATTTTTCTATTATAAACTAAAAAAAAAAAGTTCTTTTTTTTAATTTGCATCCACCACCACAGGATTAAAAACATGGAAATCAACAAAGTAAGAAAATTGTTAAAAAAATAACAATTCAAAAAGATTGAAATAAAAATAAGTTAACTTTCATGGTCATTTAAAAGGGACAAGTTATTATACGCAAGCGCAGTAATAGTTAGAAATAAATTGAATATTAATAATGGCTACGGATCGTAGTTACAAAGTGTTTTTATTTATGGTACTTTTTAAATATCTACTTTTCCATTTAAATAAACATTTTTAAATTTTTCTATAACTGAAATCACAATAGAATTAACTTAGATGATTGAAAAAATTACTAAAATAAGATAAAGAATTCATCAAAAAGTTTAAAGTTGTGCTTTTCTAAGAAAATTACCATTCTAGATTAGGCGCCATTTGTTTATGCTTTTAAAAACAAATTATCTAAAAATCTGAGCGTACAAATGATTTAATTTTTTTTTTTTTTAAATCAGATAAATTCTCAATGCATTTTATTTTATTTTCAGACCTTTGCACTCAATTTTTTTTAAGACGATTTTTTTATATGTCGTTTTTTTATGTCGTCTATGGAATATATATATATATATATATATATATATATATATATATATATATATATATATATATATATATATATATATATATATATATATACATATATATATATATATATATATATGTATATATATATATATATATGTATATATATATATATATATATATATATATATATATATATATATATATATATATATATATATATATATATATATATATATATATATATATCTATATATATATATATGTATCAAGGATGCGGAGTCCAAAAAAGGACTCCGGGATTTGAAAGTCACAAAAAGATTACTTCATCCAAGTTTTTGATATCCAAGAGCTCTAAAAATACAAATAAATTTATGGACTACTAATAGGAAAAAAATTAAGACTTTTAGGTTAAAGAAACATCCAAATAAATAATTTTTCATCTGAAATTCCGTTAATTTCGCTTGCAAATGCATAGCGTGCATTAATAATTCGTGTTGAATTTCGTTCTTCTAGCACATGCACAACACGTTTTCTTGATAAATCCGAGCGTTTGAGTTTTCTTGAAATAGTAGGCTGAGACATGTTGAAGCCTGCTGCAGAAAGATTTTCTTTTATTGTTTCTTGCGTGCAAAGATTGTTTTCTTGTACGCATAATTCGATAATATTATTTTATTTGAGCGTTTATAGGTCTTTCACCTCGTTTTTTATCAGAAGACGACTTGAATGCAGTCATGTCGTCGAATTCTCCTCTGTTTAACTTAACGACAAGATTTTGAACTGTGCGCTTCGATAAATTAAGAAAAGTGGAAATGCTTGTTGTAGATTGATTTCTTTCAACTAAATGTTTAAGCATTTCAATGTGCTCTTTTGTAACATTTTTCCTTGTTTTACGATTATTTTCTATTCCATCCATAGGGCAAAAATTTGATATTAATAATTTTAAATAATTAAATAATAAATCTAGAAAAATAAATAATTAGATAAAAAATAACTTAATCAATCAAGAAATTTAATACAATAATACAATTTAATATAATGTAATAAAATTAAACTAAAAACTAATACTAAGTTATAAATAAACCATCATCGAATGTAAAAAGTCTTTGTCTTATAAGTATTTTTAAACTCGTTTACCAGGAAATAAGAAAAATTTGATTTGAAATAATAAACTGTTTTATCAATGATTTTATTAAATGATTTTTTTTGGTACAAATTTTGTTTTATTACAATTGCTTTTGTAAACCACATAAAAATGAATAAATGCGCATATAAGAATGAATAAATGCGCATTTAAGAATGAATAAAGGCGCATATAAAAATGAATAAATGCGCATATAAGAATGAATAAAGGCGCATATAAAAATGAATAGACGCGCATATAAGAATGAATAACCCTGTAACTTAATTCTCGCCCTGGTTACGCCTCTGCGACGCTAATCTTGGTTTCTAGTTAGACAATATTTATATTTAAAAAAATATGTAAATACTTATAATAACACTGTAGCTATTTTATTGACAATAAATTAAGCAGCCGTAGCATTTGGGCTCTCCCGCCTTGGCACAAAAACATTTTTGGTAAGGTTGAAAAAGGAGAGCCAATCTCTTAAATAGTATTCTCCATGGTGCTCTGTAATAAGATAAAAAAAAAAAACTTAATCGTTAACGCATTTTTTTATGATTTCGAAATATTATTTAAGCAAAGAAAACCAGCGGATTCTAAATATATAAGTACTTACAAGAGGCTTGCGTCGTTTCAAAACTTCAAAATATATATATTGTATATAAAAACAGTAAATACGCAAAATTATATATATAAAACCTAACCTTGGTTAACCAAATGGGTATTTGAAGACTAAAAAAAACCTCGATTTGTGATATCAACATTTGTAGCCCTTTTGCAACTGAAGGCCTGGGCCAAATAACTTTCCTAATCCCTTCCCAGTGATTTGAATGTTACTCAATAAAAGGTTTTGAGGGGAATAGATAATCTAATTTAGCGAATATCCGAGTTAAGTATAAAGAGTTCTCTATATGCATACTTTCGGAATGTATGTATTTTTTGTATTTTGTTTAAGGAGAATGGAAAATCTGTCTGACTTATCCAGGATCCGAGTCAACGGGATTCTAATGAATATCCAATGTCTGGTATGCATGGGTGTGTTAAAAAAACAATAAACTGTTTACCGCCGATTAAAATTTATTTTATACTAAATAATGCTTTTAATATGTTCAAGGAGAATGGAAAATCTGTCTGACTTATCCAGGATCCGAGTCAACGGGATTCTAATGAATATCCAATGTCTGGTATGCATGGGTGTGTTAAAAAACAATAAACTGTTAACCGCCGATTAAAATTTATTTTATACTAAATAATGCTTTTAATATGTTTGTGGCTATGAAAATAGCCGTTTTTCTTTGTTCTTCTTTCGGAGGCTTTTAATTGTTACACATATTGTATGAATAAGATGATCGATAAATCGATACTCCTTTCTTGGCGAAATCATTTAGGAACTTTCTTACTAAATATTCTTTTTTTCACAGGGGGCTTAAGACGAATATTCTCTGGGTTAGTTTTTTGATAATGAGATTTGAGAATACTTTTTAATCGGATTGTCGGGCAAGGAATCGATTGATAAATAGTTTTGAGTTTGTTAAACTCCATATGGATCGATTCTCCGCCTTGTTCTCCATAAAAGCCGAATCCCGCTCCCCATTTCTTCAAAAACGGAACAGCATGATGTTCTAACATATGCAACTTAGGTGTAACTGAAGCCTCGGGCCAATTCGCACGATAAAATTGCATTAAACTTTTTATATTTTTTTCTAAAAAAATTTAAAAGAACAATTATAAAAAAACCAATAAGTATACTTAAACACTTATTTCAAAATATTTTATTTAATGAAACTTACTTAAAAGAATTAAATCTTCTGGTGTAACTATACTTCTTGAAGAAAATATTTTGTAGCACTAGGCAAATTTATCAAATAGTTGTTTATATTTATTGCTAATATCAACTGCTAACAGGTGCACGTTTGTTCCTGAATATCCTTCTTTATGAACAAGCTTCGGTATACAGTTACATAGCTGAAGTATTGAAGATTTCTAAATAGCAAATTTATTTTTAATCTTGTTTATAAACAGTTAAATATTTATTATAAGTTAATTATAAAAATGCTAAGCTACTTTGCTTAGGAGCCGTCCATAAATGATGTCAGAGATTTTTCCCGGTTTGTCGACCCCTCTCCCTTTCCCCTTTAGTCATAAAAATGAGGCTTTTTAGTCGTGGTGAAGGTAACTTACGTATGAGAAGAAAATAATGGTATAAAATCCTTAAAACTTAAATGAAGGAATCATGAGGGAATGGGTGGAGGAGGATATAAGGAGAGATATAACAGAGGATATAAGGAGGAGGAGGTCACAAACCTCTAGTGTTAATTTCAAAATCTCTCTCGTGATGATATCAGAATAAAAATACTCAGTCCTTTTCTGTAAAAGTTAATAGGTTAACTTCAAAAAAGCATCTTGCTAAAAGCATTTGCCTTTTTTGAAAACATTAAATATCATAATTAAAGATTTATTTTAATTTCATATAATTTTTTTTTAACTAAATATTTAACTTATTGTGAATAAATTTTATTACTTCATTAGCTCTACAAATATAGGCCCATTAATTAAGTCAACCAAATTTTTACCTTTAATTTTTTTAAATTACGTCAAATTATGATCCCCCCCGTCCCGAATAAAAAATCTACACTACAAACGCAGCCTAATTTTCCGTTTTTTAAGCTATGCAACTAAGAAAAATAATAACTATGTCATCGTTAACTTTACTTGACCTCCCTACCTCCCCTGAGTCAAAAATTGTCAAAAAAATTCAGAACACCCCCCCCCCCTTATTTTGTTGACATAATTAACGGACAGCCCTTATAGAAAATAATTTATGAAAGAGATAGTAGTTCATGAAAATTACTTTTAGCATTTTATGCACATGGTTTCCCACAAAATTTTTTCTGTAATACGCTTGACGTTGTACTTTCAGCTTTTGCAGTATAGTCTCGATCATTTTTGTGCATGGACTCTGGTCCAACCCTAATGATTGCTTTCCAAGCAGAGTATTATATAGAGTCGTCTAAAAAAAAATAAAAAAAGTAGGGATAAAATAAACCAAAAAAACTGCATAAATTATAATATTGTATATTCAGTAATAACAAGACTATTCTGTGTAGGAAAGGATTGACATTTAAATCACCAACTTAGTGAATGTTGATCTGTAAACTGTTTACCTAAACTCACACACAAAATGTGTGAGTTTAGGTGTACAGTTTAGGTGTACAGCAAGATTCCTTGATTAAAAACTTGCAAACAAGTATCTTAAATACATTCACACTTGTTGATGTAAAAACATTCTACAATTAATTTCCAGCATATAGATGTTTGCAAAACTTTTTTGTTTTAACCAGTTTACACCATTAAAACTTTATTCTATTTACAAACACAAATACCCTTTTACATAAACCTCTAAACATAATAATACCAAATCAATAAATCATAATAATAAAAAATCAATATTGTTAAACCTTTTTTGCTTTTTCACTATTAAGCAAATCAATTTCTGTGAAGTATAGAGATTGAATATTTTCAAAACTATCAGAATTGTTAACAGCTGCTAACAAAACAACATCATTGATTAAATGGATTTGATCGTCAAGTTTAAGAATTTCAGCTTGTAGATTTAACAGCTGTTTTTGTTTTGATACAAAAACTGTATATTCTTCTGAAAAATTAATGTTGCTTTTTAATGTTTCTGCAGCAATTAAAATATCCAGCTAATGCACTTCTTCTTCAAACAAATTAAAAAAATTTAAATAAATACCAAGAGCCATGTGGAGACTAGGTAAAGATACCTAAAAATATATATCGAAGGTACATGACTAAAAACCTACTATTACAAAGCCATACTGCAAAGTTAATATAACAAATAAAAACAACATTACTTGATCAAGGGGTATTTTCAAAATTGGTTTTTCAATAACATTGTCAAAAATTCTTAACATTTTTCTTTAAGCCTCCACTTTCTATAAATTTTTTATGATCAGAAAATAAATCTTCCAAGGTACGATCTTTTATTTCAGGATTTTCATGTTTACCACATTTCATTTCACTTGCTGTCGCATAACAGAAAAGACAACAATGCCTCCCTTAAAGTAAAATTGATAAGAATTTCTTATTAAGAAATAATTACAAACTAAATAATAATGATTAATTACAAAAGTTATATATATATATATATATATATATATATATATATATATATATATATATATATATATACACAAATAGTATCAGAATTGTTAACAGCTGCTAACAAAACAACATCATTGATTAAATGGATTTGATCGTCAAGTTTAAGAATTTCAGCTTGTAGATTTAACAGCTGTTTTTGTTTTGATACAAAAACTGTATATTCTTCTGAAAAATTAATGTTGCTTTTTAATGTTTCTGCAGCAATTAAAATATCCAGCTAATGCACTTCTTCTTCAAACAAATTAAAAAAATTTAAATAAATACCAAGAGCCATGTGGAGACTAGGTAAAGATACCTAAAAATATATATCGAAGGTACATGACTAAAAACCTACTATTACAAAGCCATACTGCAAAGTTAATATAACAAATAAAAACAACATTACTTGATCAAGGGGTATTTTCAAAATTGGTTTTTCAATAACATTGTCAAAAATTCTTAACATTTTTCTTTAAGCCTCCACTTTCTATAAATTTTTTATGATCAGAAAATAAATCTTCCAAGGTACGATCTTTTATTTCAGGATTTTCATGTTTACCACATTTCATTTCACTTGCTGTCGCATAACAGAAAAGACAACAATGCCTCCCTTAAAGTAAAATTGATAAGAATTTCTTATTAAGAAATAATTACAAACTAAATAATAATGATTAATTACAAAAGTTATATATATATATATATATATATATATATATATATATATATATATATATATATACACAAATAGTATTGCGTACTAAAGTAAGCAATCTGATGTCAAACTGAAATAGCCTGCTGCTGGGGGCTTCAGTACATACATCAACTGACAAATAGCCTGACTTGCTGTGGAGTGCTGCTACATCGACTGAGGGTTTGGGATGGGGCAGCAATTGTTTCATTCATCATTCTTCATTTTTTTTCTTGCTGTATGGATTAAGGTAAGCAAAAAAAGTTAGCTAATGCTTATAAAAAAATATATATATATATATGCAATTCAGGGTTGCAAAGTCGGAGTTTGGAGTCCTTGTTTTTATCTGGAGTCCCGCCAGTCATAAAAATTTTATACTTAGACTTTTATGACCCGCCAGTCATAAAAATTAAAATACTTAGACTACGGGATTTTTTAAATTTTTTATCAGTATATAAATGTTTAACAAATCGTTATTAACTTCTTTAAATTTAAGAATTTAAAATTGTTTAGCCTACAGTTATATAACTTAAAATCAGTGAACAATACAAAAAACAGATTATTAATTATTTATAAAGATATAAAATCACCTGTAGCTCCTGAAATTCCGCAGAGTGCACATAAAAACTCATGGTCTCCAAAAACAAATACTCTAATACTGTTATCCCTGTAGCATAAAAATGTTAAATATAAATGCTGTATAAACAATATATGTAATATTAATATTTATAATAAAGCATAACGAAAGATGACACAAAATTTAAAAAATTAATTTAAAAACAAAATTGTAAATTATTGGTTGTTAAAATCACCTTTCTAATTGATCAAGATGTCTTAATATATGCATTGGTAAATTTTCAATATAGCCCCAAGATACGTATTTTATTTCATATGTTCCTTTCTCTTCTTTTTCAAAAGTAAATGGTGCATTTTCTACAATTAAGTCATCACCAGATAATTTTTCAGCAACTAATCTTTGTGAAGAATATGATGCTGTATTTATATTAGAGCTCTTCAGCCACCTTGAAACACAGAAACAAAAAAAACTATATTCTATGCTATAAAAAATTAATATAAAATAAAATTCATATAAAAATATAACTACTTTGATATTGTTTTAAGCTTTTCCCAAGGTATGCACAAATCTGCTTTCATTGCTACCATGTTATTTGCAGTAATTACTACTGCTTCAGTATATAAATTATCCAATATCAAACCCTTTGTCTCTGTTTGAAATGATTTTATCAGCTTTGATGATTGGCAGCATATTGCATCATTTGATGTACCAGACATAACCTCCATGTGTTTTTTAATTGAAGAATTTCAAAAAACACAACTGGCTAAAAAAAATATTTATGAAAATTAAAAATTGCTTAACTTATAACTATTATAAATTTAGCTAAAATTGAAAAAAAAATTAATTACTCTAGATCCTCCACTTTTGAAATCAACTACTTTTCCACCATCTTTAGCCATCTTTTGCTTAAGAATATGTAGTGCAGCATCTTCAACTATTCTAGGAATATCATTACCTGCAGTTAGATTGAAAATATCAGAAATGTTGCTGTTAAATAAATACAATGATGATGATGTCAATGATGATGGCAGTGATGCTACTTTAAAAGTTGACGATGAAGCCGAATTATCAGCAAATGAAGATAATAATGATGATGATATCATTGGGGTTGATTGTGCTATTGTTAATGATTTAGCAATGCAGAAACTCTTATGATTAGTGTATAAGTTGTATTCTTTTAATACATTGAACTTTTTTTTAGATATTTTTTTTACATATTTTTACATATATAGTTTGTTTTAACACTGGTTACTAAATCTTCAGGTAAAATAAACACTTTACATTTTGGACATAATGTTTCCTTCAGAAGGTTTATCTTTATATCTTCTACTAAACAAAAAAAACAAAATAAGTGTTCGCATTTTTTTAAAGTTACTGGTTGTTTTGGTATTTTACCACATAAATTACACTGACAAAGCTGTTAATGTGGATTAAACTCCTTTTTTTTAGCTTTTTTAGAGTCGTGTACTACAACAATGTTTTTTTTAACGTCAGCAATCATTGAAAACAACCAAACTTTTTCACAAACACCAGCCTGGTGAACAGGGCGACCAATAAGTCTTTTATTCATTTTTCTTGATTTAGTAAAATTTACACCTTTAGTAAAGGCTTTACTGAGTTTTTCACTTTTAGTAAAGGCTTTACTGAGTTTTTCTGCCTGTTGGCAACAATAGCATTCATCAGAATGAGGTTTCCAGTTCATATTTAAAAGAAGTATTGTCGATGACATTGTTTATTGTATCATAACATTTGTGACAAATGTTAGATGGATGAACATTCTTTATCTCATCTGATAGCAAGACATGAAACACCTTTTCAATTTTATTTCTCTGGTTTGTTCCAATAGGATACTTTTTTTTCCCAACTAAATAACCACAAACCCTGCAAAGAAGAATCAAATTCTTATTGTGAGTCTCCATCTATAAATCATAAAAAACGCCACGAGTTAAGAAAAATTAGTATTCATCTAAAAACTAACTTTGTAGCGAAGGTCCGTGCCATTTAAAAACTCTAAAAAAAATTTTAACCTAACTGCACTTGCGTACAATAACTTGTCGCTTTTTAGGTGAGTTTAAGCAACCGTGCTTTGCGTATTGAATCGATAAATCATTGTTAATAACATTATTTAAAATATAAGATGTTGTTAATAACATTATTTAAAATATAAGATGTTAAAGAAAACAAAAAAACGTTTATTTCAGGTAGTCGGTAACATGCAAACTGCATACTGCAAACTGCGAACCAGTAAAATTTTTTGCGAACCATAGTTCTAATGGTTGTTAATGATGTAACATTTTTCATTTTCCGTTTGCTGTTAAATTGTTTATTTTACAATACATTTTATGGATTTCAAGCAGAAATATAAATTATATTTAATCTAAAAGAAATACTATCTAATTTAAATAAAATAAATAAAATAAAATTCGCATTTTTACTTATTTCATTAATTTTACATTCCCATATTTTATAAAGTTCTTTTTCATTTATTTAGTATATAACACATAAAATACAGCTAAGTACTAATATTTAATTTATTTATGAAATATTTTAGTCTGATTAGCTTAGACCGTCATAGAACGTAAAATAAAATACAATAAGAATCTCACAAAAAACGTAGGTAAAAAACCGTTTAAAAGACATTACAAAGATGAGTTGACGTAAAGTGAGAAACTATTTTGAAATTTCTATGATTTTTTTAAAAAGGGGTCGCCAGCTATTTGACGCAATTTTAACTTCGTTGTCTTTGTTCATAAGCGATGGAAAGTGTCTTATTTCATAGTTTGCTTGGGCATAATTAAACTCAAGTGACCCTCTCAGCGCCGGCCTTAGCTTTTTTGACAGGTTGGGCAAAACTTGTGAACGCGCCCCTAGGTATATATGGGTGGGTTGTTACCATTAACAACGAGACCAATGCTCTAAAATGATGAACAAGAGTGCTAAAGGGAATATATAGTTTAATGCAAAGAGATCCATATTGTCCATCAAGTTTCTTATATAATTAATTTCTTATTAAAATTATAAATTTAGACTTTTCATGATATGGGTTTATAGAAATGAGTGACTAAATAAATAGACAACGCAACGCTGCTTTTAAAATAACAAATGTTTTTATTAAACATATAATAAAACCTCTAACTATATAAACAAGAGTTATTAAATTTTAAAATCTAACTTTTCTAGCTTTTTTGTCCGCGAAATCTCTTATCAAACTAGAAAAATCTAAATTTTCAACTATATCTTGCTCGATTGATAACATAGATAGAGAATTAAGTCGATCTTGCAACATGGTATTTCTTAAATATGTTTTGATTAACTTCAGTTTAGAAAAACTACGTTCTCCACTAGCAACAGTAACAGGTATTGTAAGAAGAATGCGCAGAACAATCCTTGTATTTGAATATAACTTGTAGATAATGTTTTTTAATAAAATTCAGTACAAAAAGTGGTGTCATCTCTTTTGTATTTATTTCATTTTCAACATTGCTTAATTTATCTTTAATAAAAAACTGCACACTTATTAGTTCGTCGCATAGCAAAGCACCATCAATTTCTGATTTTGTATTTACAGTTAATTTTTTTTGTAATTGTTTACACAATTTTAAAAGTTTATTCTTGATGGGCAAATTATCCAAATTAAATAAAAAACTCCATATATTTACATATTCATTAAGTTGTTCAAATCTTTCATTTATTGACGACAGACATGTATCTAATAAAGGGTTTAAAAATATCACTTATAGTTTCTTCGCGGGATTTTGAATTGGTTCGTCAGCAGCATTTTCATCATAATGACGTTTCACTCGTCGTACTCTTTTGAGCGGCTTAAATATTGCATTGATGTTTAACTCTTCAGCTAACTCTTTGGCATCAACCGTTGCTTGTTTAAAGTCAAACGTTCTGTAATTTTCCAAAAATGTGATGCATTTTTTCAACACTGTACTAGATCCATGTCTTTGGCTTGCATTGCTTAACTAACAACGTTTATTTGGAATAGTACATTGTACCATGCAATTAAAGTTCTGCTCTGCTAATATTTGCGCTTCGTGTGCAATATCGGGAGTTTTGGTTTCAGTTTCATCATAGTTATAAGAAAGAATAGTTTGGAAGCGAACAATAGCGTATTGTTTTAACTCTTTCATACTGTTTTTTCTCGTTTCCGGACTTCCGAACCTGCACAAAAAGATTGTTGTTGTTAGCATTTGCCCGTTATTTTATTAAGTTGTATTTGTGTTTTGATTGAAATTAGTTTTATATATATATATATATATATATATATATATATATATATATATATATATATATATATATATATATATATATATATATATATATATATATATATGTAAATATATATATATATATGTATATATATATATATATATATATATATATATATATATATATATATATATATATATATATATATGTATATATATATATATATATATGTATATATATATATGTACATATATATATATATATATATATATATATATATATATATATATATATATATATATATATATATATATATATATGTATATATATGTATATATATATTTATATATATATGTATATATATATATATATATATATATATATATATATATATATATATATATATATATATATATATATATATATATATACTGATGTAAGTATAATAAAAGTTAGAAATAATTGACCCTAACTCTAAGTTTATCATATCTGGATCATTGCAAACATTGAAGGATTATCTTATTATATAAAGTAACTATTAAGTAAATTTTTAAACAGAATTTAAGTAGTTTGTGCCATTAATGTTTTAAAAAGATATGTGGCTATGAAAATAGTCTTTTATGTTCAATTTCCTTCACCTGCTTTCTTAATTTCACATCGCAATGAACGAGTCTTACAAGATTTCTTTCTTATTTTATGCTTTTCAATAACATCTTTGGCATAAGAAAACGAACGAACTCTTACAAATAATGTAATTAAGTGCTCTAGCAAATTCTTACTTCCACATGGAAGGTAAAAAGCCAAAGAATTCAAATCTAATATTCGCTTTTGTAGACCTTTTTTTTTATCTTTCATATTTGCACCGTTATCGTAACCTTGCCCTCGACAAAAGCTTTTATTCAGCCCAAAATCTCTGGTTGATGTATCACTAAGTAGATGCGCAACATTTTCTTCTTCCTTTATTTTATTACAATCACTATTTTCCGATGTAAAAAAATTTCCAAGTTTTTATAATTTTTCTTCAAATTATCAACTTTTTCTGCGTTACGTTTTCTGTATTGAGCACCAGATGGTTTCTTATTATTATGAGTTTTAAAAACATTTTTTTCTTTATTATGAATACTCCCTATTGATTGCTGCTGACAGTTTCTATTTGTCTAAAATTTCAAAATAAAAAATTACTCGCAAGCTAATAATTCATAAACAATTTCATTATTTATACTTACCTGCTTTTTATTACCGCAAAATTTGAAAACTTGACAAAAACTGAATTTGAATCACAAATACAACTTTAAATTTCTTCTACAAATTAATAAACAACGCGCTCGCAACTCGTACCGAAAATAATGTTTAAAATTTAAACTTTAAATGAATGGAACGCAAAATAATTGGCGCCGAGAAAGATACAAGTAAAAAAATGAATTTAAGTAACAAAATATATGCTATGATTGAAACACTTTTAATCAAATTATTAATTTTGCATAAAGAATTTTTAACAGTGTAATGATACAATAAAGAAATTATTTAAAGAAATTATTTTTATAAAAAAAACAAACATTCGAAAAAATAACAAAAAATCGAAAATCGAAATCGAAAAAATTTAGGTTGACTTATTTTTTCTATTTATTATATTGATAAAGTTTGCATACAACGTTTGGCGCCCCAGTTTCCTGGCGCCCTTGGGCGGCGCCCAACCTCGCCCCCTCCTAAGGCCGGCACTGGACCCTCTTATTTTCCTTTCGTAGTAGTTTAAATTAAGTGCAAACGTTATCGGATGCATCTAATTAAATATACCGTGGCAGTCCTTGCAGTGTTCTGTGACTCCGGAAGCATGCCAATTGCCTTTCATGCTGTTTACCTGATGCTCAATACTTCTTTGTATAATTCTCTTTTTTGTTTCTCCAATATAAACGCCACCGCATGAACACGTAAGCTTATACACACCCGGCCTGCTATTTGGTAATAGTTTGGATTTGTTATTGCACTAAATTCTTTTTAAAGTTGGTGGTGTTGTAAATATAACTTTAGCACCGTATCTCATGAGCTCTTATTTTTAATGCTATTCTTGGAATAGTTCTTTTTTAAATTTAACGTTGCTTCAGCGAGTTAGCAAAGCATAAGCGAAGACTAACCAATGACGAGTTTTATAATTTGGGTGAAATGTCTTTCTTTCTTTAAGTAACTTACCAATACTTTGCATTTATAAAACCGAAATATTCTGCTGAATTCTGATCAGAAGTAAAAAAAAATTTTAAATACAATTTTTCTTTAAAGCGGTTTTTTTAAGAACTCTGTTTTTAAAAATAGCTAATATTATTAATAATATTAGTTATTTTTATTAAAAACAAATACAGTTTTAAATACAATTTTTCTTTAAAGCAGTTTTTTTATGAACCCTGTTTTGAAAAATAACTAATATTATTAATAATATTGTTAATAATATTAGTTATTTTTATTAAAAATAACTATTATTATTAATAATATTAGTTATTTTTCATAACAGGGTTCATAAAAAAAAACTGCTTTAAAGAAAAAATGTTTTTAAAAATATTTATTAGTAAAAATTATAATAAACTAATATTCTTATTATTTATTTTTTTTAACATATCACAACAATTGTGATGTTCTTATAATTATTATAAGAACCTAATTTCAATTAAATTAAATTAATTAAAGAACGGCTAATCATAAAAAAAAACTTTAAACTACATTGTTTTGTTGTTTTAAGGCCGTTTTCCACAAGACGAAATATTCGCGCAAAGCGAATTTTTTCGTCAAGACGAAACGCCGTTTTGATTTCCACATTTTCGCGATACTTTTTTCGCGCTACTTAATAATAAATAATGGCAGCTATAAATTTACGCTGCATGCTTTTAAAAAAGAAATTGCTTTATTTAAAGTTTTTATTGCATATAAGAAACAAATCGCAAAAAAAGTATAAGAAGCAATTTTGGATAAGAAAATTTTATTTAGATCGTAAACAGAAAGGAGAATATAATCTTCTTGTTAAAGATTTAAAATTGTTTGACCACAAACTATTTTTTCGTTATTTTCGTATGTCTCCAACAATATTAGAAGAACTTTTGTCTTGGGTGTGTCCGTTGATTAGAAAGAAATCTACACATATGAGAGATTGTATATCTGCTCCAGAAAGATTTTGTGTTACAATGCGTTTTTTGGTAACCGGTGAGGCACAGAAAACAATAGCTATGAACTACCGCATGAGTCCTTCAGTTGTCGGAAGACTAATAAGTGAAACATGTAGAGCCATATGGGTATCACTTTTTAAAAAGAAATACATAGACCATCTTCTGAAAAAAAATGTAAAAAAATAGCTACTGACTTCAAGAACAAATGGAATTTTCCCTATTGCTTAGGTGCTATTGATGGAAAGCATGTAGTTATGCAAGCTCCTGCATGCTCTGGCTCATCGTTTTATAACTATAAAAAGACACATAGTATTGTTCTTTTGGCTGTGTGCAATGCAAAACATCAATTTTCACTATTAGATATAGGAAATAGTGGAAGACAAAGTGACGGTAGTGTATATGCAAATAGTCAACTTGGTTATGCTATTGAAAATGATCTGCTTGACATTCCTCAAGCATGTAAAGTAAATGGTACTGAAACAATATTGCCCTACGTGTTTGTTTGAGATAATGCATTTGGTTTAAAGCCTCAAATGATGAAACTTTATCCATTTTGTAATCTTTCGTACAAAAAAAGAATATTTAACTACAGATAGTCGCGTGCCAGGAGAATAGTTGAGAATGCATTTGGTATAGCTGCATCCAGATTTCGGATTTTCAGAAGACCTATTATTGCTTCAACAAAAAAAGTCGTGCTTATAACAAAAGCTGTTGTCGCACTTCACAATTTTTTAATGTCAAAAAGGTAGGAAAGTCTTAATTTTGATTATTGTCCGAATACTTATATTGATCAGGATGGTCAAAACGAATAAATACCTGGCGAATGGAGAAAAGAAATTGGCAATGTACAAGGATTACAAGATATTTCAAGTTCTGCTTGTAATAATCATTCTAAAGATGCTCAAAAAATTAGAAACAACTTCAAAAAATATGGTCATTAATAAACAATACAATTGGCAATGGTCATTAATAACAACAATTGGCAATGGTCATTAATAACAACAATTGGCAATGGTCATTAATAAACAATGGTCAATAATAAACAATTATCAAAAAGACTAAAAGTTTTAAATTTAAAACCAATATTTTTCATTGTTTACAAAATAAATAACACAAAAAAAATATTTTTTATTCACATTTTTCATCAAATTCAAGCTTATACAACAATAGAGATATTTTAATTTTTGCTATTCTTTTTTTTTTAAGCGGTAAAGATTTCAATATCGGAAAACTTTGGCAGTATAATGTGTCTTCACATTGACTATCAGTCACAACTTTTTTTAGCTCGTTATCAAAGTTTGAAAGTTCTTGCATTATTTTTTTTTATCTGCCTCATAGTTAATTTTCCTTTTTTTGGCTTTTACAGCAATTGGAGTCGCAATCTGATCTTCATTTTCAGTTATAGTTTCTTCTAATTCAAAATTACTTTGAGTTGAAATATTGTTGTTCTTATCATGTAAAAATAACATTTCTTCATAGTATTTGCATTTAGGTAAAGCTGATGCACCAGCACCTGATTTAGTCATCTTATTACGTTTGTCGAAGCATTTTTTTAAAGTATTTTAGGTTTTTCAATTTTTTTGCAAAACTTCAACTGAAACACACAAAAAATAAACATTTAAGTGTATGTATATACAACTAATGTTTATCTGCAACCTATAATTACAATTTTTACTTACTTTCTGTTTTAAAAGATGTGGAAATTTCTTTTCAAGCGTTCATTTTAACACTTCTATCTTTGTATGACTGGTGAAGTTTTTCAGATTAGAAAGTATCCAAACATGGATACTTTCTAATCTGAAAATATGGTAAATAATTGAATTAAAGTATAATTTTTTAATACAATTTATTCAAAAATAGTATTTGATATAATTTTTCTTAAGAATGTTTAAAAAAATAAATGCTAACCTCTGATTAACCTCTGATATCAGAGGTTAGCATTTATTTTTTTAAACATTCTTATCTATCATGATAATCTATCATGATAACCATTCTTATCTCTAATTAACCTCTGATATCAGAGGTTAGCATTTATTTTTTTAAACATTCTTATCTATCATGATAGGAAAACATCTGCGGAAAAACTGTTACTGTATGAAGCAACAGATGTTTCAACTTTGAACGAAGATACCCTTCTTGTAAAGTGAAACTTTTGGAACTTTGAATTTTATTTTTATTTGATGAACTTAATAATGCTTGCAAATGTTCAGGTTGAATTTTTAGTAAATCAATAATAAGTTGAGCATTTTGTTCATTGTTGTTGTTGTTGTTCATTATTGTTGCTGCCAATTAAAAAAATTGCTTTCGATTTTTTTAACTGTTTACATCACGTGATTAATATTTTAACTTTGATTGGTTTTCGGTTATAGCGATTCGCAAAAAGTCGAAATGAAACCGACTTTTTTTTTCGCTACAGCGAAACGCTGTAGCAAAAAAAAAAATATCAAAAAATGTTTAATCTGCGCATGCTTGTCGACGAAAAAATTCGCTTCGCGCGAATTTTTCGTCTTGTGGAAAACGGCCTTTAATCAAGATCAGAAGAAAGCTGCAGAAACTTTTTTTTTTGTAGATGATAAAATGCTCTATCAAAGCGACAAAAGTTTTTATCCTTTTACCTTGAATAACTTTTTTAGCAGATGCGGAATTGATGAGGACTTTTTATAATTTATTTTGATAATGTCCCCACAACAGTTCCAAGGAGGTTTTACAAACAGGAGACGATGTAGTATATACTTAATATAATATGCGCTGAAGCCAGTTTTGAAAGTCAGCCGCCATATTAGTTAACCCAAAACATTTTAAAGTTTTGCGCGGAACTTTATATTTTTAGTAGAAAACTTCCTCTAATTCAAGTCAAAACATTGATATAAATGATTGAATAATTTGCCAGTTGTTTCCGAGCTTGTAATATACTACAAATAATTGTTTGCTCACTGATTATAACAATTTTTAAAACATTTTACATTTTAGATGTCAAGGATTATGAAATGCACACAAAATAGAAAATAAATTTACTTATTAAACATTTATAAAAAATAAAAAACGATGCTCTAAGAGTAAATTAAACAATGAAAAAAACAAAAAAATGATTGCAAATATAAGAGAGATTCAATTATTTTATTCACATATAAATAAAATTATTATTCAATCATAGCCAATTATTTAAATAGCAACTTTAAACATCTCTCTCCATAAGCTGAAAATTTTTTGTTAACCCTGTCTTTATCAAGAACCATTTCGGTATAAATTGACATTAAAGCTAGCTCATTCAATGACTTTTTTAACACTCTACTTCTTAAATAAGTTTTTAATCTCTTGGTATTGTACCTAGAATTAAACCTTTGAAATATTCAAGAATGTTGGGGAAATAAGTCATTGTCATGAGTTTCGTTTATAAAATACTAGATAGATGGTTTTGACTGATCTTTTTAAAGAGGCTTTCATAATCCAACACTGCATAAATAAAGGTTGAATGCAGAGTTGGAATGATAGATATCTAGAAATTCCTGAAACTAGATTTGTAAATCTGATTGATTTGCTTTCCACATTTTATAGTTTTTTTATTCTTATATTTTTAAAGTAAGAGCTAATTCAAAAGAAATATTAGACCAGTTGCAGCGATGTAAAAAATTCAATCCATCAAATTTTGGTAAAAACTAAAGTTACATTTAAATAAAATTCAAACATCAACTATGAGGAGACTAAAAGAAAAATACCTTTTTTTTGACTTTTCTGTTTTCAAACCCAACAAGTAAAACAAACATAAATAGCTTTGCTTTTTCAATAGAAAGATAATTATTTAAACATGCCTGTATTTTCTGACTAAGGGCACATTAAAATAATTAAGGACAGTTAACAAACCTTAAGAAATCTTTATGAGTATTATATTGCCTTTATATCTTACAACAATAATTTACTGTTTAAGATTGGCACAATCAGATGATTTATTATTTATAGTATTAACCTGTTTAATAAAATAATAATGTTTTAGTTAAATGATATAAGAATTTTAAAACAATAAGCACAGAAACAGCTGTATATAAGTAAACTAGTTACAGCTATAAAAGGCTAGTTATTTTTATTACAAATATAGTCCGTAAAAACATAGTTAAAAATATACCTTGAAGCTGCAAAAGTTTTGTCAAAACCTTGATCCATTTTAAAATATCGCATAAAAACATTTATATCAGGGCATTTTCAAGCCAAAAGTTCAACTACGAAATTAAACTGGTGAGATATTCAAACCATTTCGTTTTGTAAACAATTTTTTTCGCAACATTTAATGTTATGAATGTGAATCAATAGCATTTGAAACAGTTTTTTTTCAAAATATATCCGCCATGATTACCAACTTACTAAGAAAATAATAAAGACGCTTTAGGGCAAACTGACCAAAATCTGGCCACTTCTTACTTATTTGTTTTAAATATAAATTCGCATAGCGTAATATAAACAAAACAATTTTAATATTAATAGGATATTCAAAGATGAATATAATTACAATTTTTTTTTTTTAAATTAGGCTAGACAAGCATGCTTAAGCACCAATATTTTAGACGTACGCTAAAAGACCTATTTCTGGCCACTTGGATATAATTCTGGCCGGTTCTTACCTAATTCTGGCCATCGGCTAGATTAAGGCATAATATAGAAATAAAAGACCGAAACTAAGCTTGTTTACTTATTACAAGTTTAGTCAGGTATACTAAGTAGAACATAGCAATAACTAGGATATTAAAAGATCAATATTCAAGTTAAAGACAATAAACAAAATAAAAACGAATAATTAAAACAAAATAAAGCAAAATTTAAACGAATAATGATTAAAAAGAAAATGTTTATCTTCATTTCTTTTGCAGTTATAAATTTTTTTTTTTCACTTTGTATTTTTTTTTTTTTTGTTCTTGGAGTAATTTTTCTTCATTCTTTTTCTTTTTTAAAATAATATTTTCTTTTTTCTTTTCTTCTTGGAGTAACTTATTTTTAACTTCTGCATGTTTGTACTCCATAGCTTCTTTTCGATGTTAGCAAAAAATATTTTTGTTTTAATGATGTTTTATTTTTTTTTATGATTTGTGTTGGATAAGGTAAAACATCAGAATCTGGATCTCCTGGAAAAGAATGATTTTGAAATGGAAAATTTTGATAGATATCTAAAGCTCCTATCTCTTTTTTTCTTGTGACATCTTGATTATTAATATTACCAGAAATTAAATTAGTTGCTGGTGTATTAGAAATGACACTATCTTTATTATTAATATTAACAGAAACTAAATTAGTTACTGATGTATTAGAAATGGCATATGTATGATCAAAATTTAAAGGTGGAGATTTGTTAATTGCTAACGCTGATATAGAAAAGTCAACTTGTTCCTCATTTGTTGGATTTGATGGATATTCCATAAACTCTTCTATTTCACAATGATCATTAGATAGTGATGTTAATTTGTCTATGTTATTCAATATGTTCTCACTTTTTTGATGGCTTTCTGACGGCATGTATAGAGAATTAGGAATGTAAGCTTCGGTTGGAACTATATTTGGATCATATGGATAGATTCCACAAGCTCGAAAACCAGATTTAATATTATTTACAGTAACAGATTCACTCCAAGCCTGCTTCATCAAGCCACAAAAACTAACTTTCGAAACTAGTGTCCCAGGAAAATTACTAATCAAATTCTCACATGCTTTTCTGTAAGCTTTTTTGAGTGGGCCAAACACTGTCCTATCACAAGGTTGTAGCCAGTTGGAAGTGTGTGCAGGCAATTCAACAATGTGTATTTTGTTTGCCACAGCCACATCTAATAACTCAACAAAGTTGTGTGAGTCATGTCCATCTAAAATAAGTAACTGAGGTCTGTCAGAACCAATATTTGGAAGAAATGACTTTGTAAACCAGAGAAACGCAATGCCCTGCTTTCCCCAACCACTGTCTGAAACACTCCATGTGCTTCCTTCAGGGGCA
>NC_061160.1:47918372-48025872 GCF_022113875.1 Hydra vulgaris | reverse complement strand
AATACATTATGTTAAAAAAAACAATAATTTAGTCAGCTTATGCCGTAAAATCAGGTCGTTTGTGGCCACAAACCGATTTGCAATGACCGATCTTTTTTTTAATTCCGGTTTTTTTTAGTTTTAAGTAATTGTTTTTTAAGCCGCAAATAAAAATAAACTTATCTTGATTATTTATATTATTTTTATTTTGAAAATATGTCGGAGTATTATACTGTTTTGTATTTTGTTGATTATTTTAAGGTGTAGCCTTAGCCACAACGGCTATACCCTAGATCCGCGCCTGCAGTAAACACGCTATTAGCAGATGCCATATTTTACACAGTGTGAACATCTTATGGTATGAAAAAATGTTTCTAAGTTTTTTATTAAATGTTAATAAAATTAAATGTAAACATAAATAAAATCAAATATCTTAAATATACATATCAACAAATATGTTAAATATAACAAGAGAGAGATTGAAAGATATATATGTATATTTAATATATTTGTTTTTCTTTAAGTTTACATTTGATAATTAAATATATAATAATATACACATATATGTATATATTTTTATACATTTTATATATAATATATATATATATATATATATATATATATAAATAGAATATAATATAATATAAAAAATAGGAATTACTAAAGATTCGATGACAAACTTGAAAAAAAGGGTAAAAGAAAATAAAGCTTATAAAATTATATATTTAAACTAAAAGTTTTTCTTTTATCCTTTTTTCCAAGTTTGTCACCGAATCTTTAGTAATTCCTATTTTTTAAAATTACGTCAGCTAGCAAACGTTTAAGGTAGCGAGAATAAATCCTAATAACCTTGTTTTATTGCACTTTTATGCACGTTTTCTTCAGAACTAGTATTAAATCTTCTTGCCTTTTGTATTTTTGTCCGCATTTCGATCCCAGAAAGCTTTGCGAAAAGTTTATAAAATTTATTTTTAGAATCGCAACGTACCCTATTAGAGAAACGTCTACTTCAATGAATGTAATGCTTTGATACAAAATTTTTAATTTTGTATCAAAGCATTACATTTTAATGAAAGAAAGATTTTTTCATATAAAATACAGACGCATAATATTAATTTGAATTTACTTTAACGTTTTGCGTTTTGAATCGTCGTTCTTTCGTGAAATAAAACTACAAAAAAAAAAAAAAAAAATTTAGAGTTAAGGTGGTGAGCAATGAAAAAAAAAAAAGTTGTTTTACTTTTTACTTTTGTATTAATGTACTATTTCATCATTAATAATGTAAGTTATTTAAGACCGAATAAATCTTATATATACCAACTATGTGCCATTCGACAAAAAAATGAAACAATGCTTCACAGCTTAGATACTTCAAATCTTTCCTATTTACCACAAACATGTTGGAAAAAGGTTTTTGCTCTTAATAAAAACAACGTTACAGTTTCTTCGCCGCATAATGTACTCTGTTTATTTAAACCTGTGAAGATAAAAAGTAAAAAACAATACAAAAAACAGATTGTAGTTTTAGGCATCGGTGTTCATTTGGGACCAGCAGCCGACAATAAAGAGGTTTTACCAAAAGCAGGTTTCAAGTATATTAGTTGGGAATCCGGAGATAAGCAATTTAACGGACTAGAGAAAAAGCTAATTCATGGTTATTCTAAAGAACATTTGAAATTAACGCAAGAAACGTTTTGGAATGCTTACAAAGATGATCCTGAACTTAAAGAAGCTGATATTATTGTGTGTGGATTCGATGTATGGCATTGTTTAATATTTGCTCCATTTAATAAAAAAATCGTAATAAACAGTAATTACAGATTTGATGGACACTTAGGAACGTCATACGAAGATATGATTGAGTTACAAAAAGAATTGTATAATGCTGTACGATATAATCCTGATGTCATTATGGCGGGTGGTGTTCTTTATGATGTGATGTATCAACAGCATTATCTTGGTTCACATAAAATAATACCATTACCTGCATCATGTGAATATGTTCAAAGTCAAATAAAACAAGAACGCCGAGAAGAAGAAAACTGTACAAGTGAATGTGAAAAAACTAACAACAAAACGTTAGTTATAATATTCCCACAACGTTTGTCAAATGGTGGGAAAAAGATTGCTAATAAAATTATAAAAGAAGCAAGAAAAAAAGAAAGAACTTTTGAAATAAAACATTTTAAGGAATGTTTTCCAAAAGGATATAATTATTGTCAACTAGGTATGTAATAATTTGTGTTATTCCATTACCGGTGGAAAAACATTTCCACTGTTTTTTCACTGGATGTGGACTATTTATTAATGAATAAGGTTTTACAAAATGTTATAAAAAAGTCACTCACAAAAATATTTTAATGAAAAGAAATTTTTTAAATTATGGGCATTACTTACTTCGACAATGTTGGTAAATTTTATCTTTACAGATCAATTTGATGTTGCGATAATGTTAGGATATTCTGTGATGTCATATTTCAGTTGTGAAGCAGTTAATACAGGTAATTTAATATATATATATATATATATATATATATATATATATATATATATATATATATATATATATATATATATATATATATATATATATATATATATATATATATATATATATATATATATATATATATATAATATATATATATATATATATATATATATATATATATATATATAGTGTGAGAGAGAGATACACATTGTAGGAAATATTTTAGTTGTAGTGCTCAATACAGCGTATTATATAATTGATATATATATATATATATATATATATATATATATATATATATATATATATATATATATATATATATATATATATATATATATATATATATATATATAGGGTAAAGTAGGCTAATTTCGGCGTATTAAGCTATTTTGCTTTTTATAGACAACGGTTGCTTTAGTAATGTTAAAAAATCATCTGCAGATATATCTGCAGTGCATATCGATGCACTGCAGATATATCTATTAAATAATAGTTAAAAAATTGTTTCCAACTTACAAAGTTTTACGTAAAACCTGTTTTACAAAATACTCAAAAATGACGAAATTAGCGACCTAGTATGGTATTTTCGGCACTATGGTACGGTAAATTCGGCATAGTTATGAAAATTAAGAAGTTTCTTGAAAACGCATTAATATATTTAAAATATAATAAACAGCTATAAATCTGGATTGTATAAAGAATTGTCTCTTAAATAGAGTTTGTTACACCTAATTGGCACTTAATTAAGGGCGTTTCAGTTGCAAAAAATAATAATTTTTGAACCACCTATTTATTTTATTTAAGTATGAATGTCATGTATTTTTAAAGTATGAATATCACCTTTTTTATTAAAGTATGAATGTCACCCAAAACAGAAACCTTATTAAATATAAATGTGCTTCCAAAGTATAATTTTTAATGAAACGATTACTAATTTCTACGATTTCGATGATTATTTCTAAATTCTGTTTAAATAAGAATTTATGTTTATAAGCTCATAAGTAGTTCATAAAATAATATTTTACATAACTTCAATAGTTAAACTTAAAAATATAAAAATAAAAACTCAAAGGAAACTTTTTTAACAAGAGATTTATTTAAGAAAGTTAAAACACATTTTATCAATATATGACATATAACTTTTTTTTTAAGAATCAATGCTTTATAGAGTCATCACAAGTAAATACTTTTTTAGTATAAACACCACATATAGCAGCGCATGTTTTTTTTTTTTTTTTTTTTTTTTTAAGCAAAGAGTTTTGTCATATATTAAAATTTACAATGAAATAAATCGTGTTAATAAGAGAACTGGAGCAAGCAGAGGACATAAATTGTCTTATCATCAGACCCCATCATAAAATTTACACTAAAAAATCGTCAGTTGATATAAAAAATGAAGAGTAGCTAAGTACATAACAAGAATTTTAAATACGTTAGTTACAATATAACTAATAACGTAATATAAATATTAGTGTTGAAATATAACGCATTATATCAAAGATTAACAATAATTTAAAAGTATTAAAATTTTTCAACAAAAAATTAAATTAGATTAAAATTGCAACAAAAGATAAGTAGTGTCAATAACTATTTTTTTAGATAATTTATATTATTTGTGTATTATTTTTAAAAGAGATATTTTAAATCAAAGTCTTTTTGTAATAAGAGTTTCTTAGATTCTTTTCTAAATTTTTTCAAAGAGATGTGATGATTATTATTTTATGTGATAAATTTTGAAAAATGTTTCCATAGAAACGGCCCGCGGTATTGGATTTTGTAAGAATTTAGTTTTGAATTAGTTTTTGGAACAATAAAGTTATTAATTGAAAATTTAACAGGATACTTGTGCGAGATTTCACTAAAGTAAGACTGAAATACAATAGGAGAGAGTTCATGTTTAGTTTTAAACATGAATTGTAGAACTTGGTGTATATTAAGTTTATAGACACATAGGGCACCGAGCTTCCTTAAAAGAGGTTCACATTGAAAAGTTCTGTGGGCACCAAATATAATCCTGCATGCATGTTTTTGCTTACTATGAAGCTTTTTTAACTTACCATAGTTAGCACTACCCCATACAATATTGCAGTAAGAGATAAAACTATGAATAAATGAAAAGTATATTTTTTTTAAAGAAGAGGTGTTAAGATATGATTTAGTTTTATATAATATACAAATATTTCTTGGTATTTTATTTTTTATATATTTTATATGTGGTTTCCATGACAAATTTTCATCTATTATTACGCCTAGAAAATTAACGATTGGTTCCCTTTTAATAAATGTTTTATTGATTAAGAGATTGGGTAATTTTAGAGGAACATCATCACCTTTACTAGGTTTGGAAAATAAAATAAATTTAGTTTTTTCTACATTTAACGAAAGCCTATTTCTTGTAAACCAATCGTTTGTTTTGAATAGTTTTTCATTAAATATATTAAAGAGAGCTTTTATATCTTTGTTGGAATAAAAAACGTTGGAGTCATTTGCAAACAATATAACATTTAAAATATTTGATGCTAAGTATAAATCATTTATATACAATAAAAATAATAATGGCCCTAAGATTGAACCTTGGGGCACACCACATGTAATATGTTTTTTTTTTCTTTTTTATTATAAATAATACATTGTGACCTGTTCGCTAGGTAGTCTTCAAACCAAAGTAAATTTTTATTCTTTATTCCATATAGTTTTATTTTTTTTATAAGTATCTTATGGTTAACAGTGTCAAAAGCTTTCGACAGATCAATAAAAATGTTTCATGCCACCATCTACAGCATTTAAGGCATTTATCCCAATTATCTTTTAAATAAGGATCGACAGGATCACCATAACTGTATTGACACTTTGCACAAAGTTGTTTATTAATCTTACCTTTAGCATCAAGGTTTTTCAAACACGTCTTTTGATGAGTAGATATACTTTTTTTAATGCACTTTTTACGTGGCTGTCTGTTCTTATATTTCAAGTTTAAAGATTCCTCTAGCTGAGATTTATATGGTGATCCAGTAATTTGTTCAGCATGATTTACTTTTTATACTTGTTCGCTTTTATTTACCTGTTCCTTTTTATACCTGTTCGCTTTGCATTTTTAATGTCAAGTCCAGCTAGTGATCCAAATCTAACACCATAAGGTTGTGAGGTCTCATCGTGTGAGTTGGCTAATTCTGATGACTTTTGAAGTGTAAATGATGAATTTGGTGAAATAGATTCTAAATAAAAATTATTTAACTAAAGAGGGTGAATAAAAATAGGTAACATGCAAATTATAAAAAATAGTTAAAATGTTTTTAAAAAATTTGAATTTTCTTAAAGAAACCTTTTTTTAGGTTAATAAAACAACAGATGAGTTAATATAATTCTTGATTTTAAAAAAGTCATATTTGTATTTTAAATAAAATGCGGAAGATGTTAAAAATAACAACATTTATGACGATTTACCTTTTTGAGTGCCAATAACACAATCTGTAACAAAATCAATATTATCTAATTTTTTAGCAGAGTCTAACCCATTGTTGAGAGTAGGGTGCATTTCAGAGGTATTATTTGGTTTAGAAATTTTTGATACAACATACGAGTGGTCAGTAGTCTTGGCTGCAGCAAAGTCTTCTTCAGTAAACAAATTTCTATCAAATGTATATATTCCACATTTTTTAAACCCTGACTGACAATTTTGAACAGTTGCAGCTTTCCCATAGGCTTTTCCAAATAATTCACCAACCTTTAGTTCAGTTACGGGACGACCAGAATGGTGACAAAGCCAAGTACTAACCTCCTGATCATAGAATATTTTGAGGCTTTTAAAAAAAATAAAACATCAAGTGGTTGCAGTTTGTGGGTGCAGTGGGATGGAAGTGATAAAATAACAACATTTGAGTGGTGCGCTTTTTACAGGGGTGGGACCGCAAAATGTGAACGTTTTTGTTTTATTATAACTATTTTCTCGTTAGATGTAGTTGTACTCTCTCACTCATCAGAAAGTGTCTAAAGAGTTGTTAAGTATGAACTATTTTAAATAAGAATGTCCAACCATTGGACATTTTTATTTAAAATAGTTCATATTTAACAGAAAATTAATTATTACAATCAGAAAAGTGTTCACATTTTGCGGTCCCACCCCTGTAATAATACTAAGATTTTTTTTATGTCTTGAATGTCCATCTAAAATTAGAAGAACTGGTTGGTTTCTTGACTGAGGCTGGACTGCTTGTTAAAAATGATCAAACCATATTTCAAACAACTCAGTTGTTATCCAGCGATTTTTGCTGCCACCAGAAATATAACCTATTGTGGCTTTATCTAAGAATTCAGGTTTTTTACTAGAATACGTGGATAGATCAACATCGGAGGGACAAAAAACCCGCTTGCTGATTGGCAACAAACTATTGTGATTGTTTTACCTCTTTCGGAGCTTGTTAAGCCACCAACACTGTGTTTTCCCTTAAGAGCAACAATTTTTTCTGGTTTATGGCAAACAGACAATCCAGATTCATCTACGTTGAATAAGTTTGATAGTGGAATAATCTGCATCCCATTAGCATTATGGCATTAGCAATGACGTTGACTCAGCAACTCTGACAAAGAGTTCATTATGGCGTTTCAAAAAACCCCTAAACCATTCTTTTCCTGCTGACTTAGTTGCACAATTAAATTTGTGATTAATTCTATTTTCTTCACAAAACTGAAATACCATTTGTTTTACATCTTTTGGAGACCAACCAAACAATCTCTGTGACATGGTCAGAAGAACTTCTACGAGCTCTTTTTCTTGAAAAGCTGAGAGTGTTGTTGGATGTCCTGCACGTAACTTTTTAACAAAATTATCAACAGGTGCTCTTTTTATATAGTCATGTAGTGTTTGTCTTGGTATTTTATATTGTTTAGCAGCAGAATATTTTGAGCAACTATCAACTAAAACTGCATTTACTGCCAGTTTTAATGATTCTTGTGACCAATTACCATATTTTACACGTTTTGAACTCATTATATGATGCTGTAAAATAATGTTTACATATATATATATATATATATATATATATATATATATATATATATATATATATATATATATATATATATATATATATATATATATATATATATATATATTATATATATATATATATATATATATATATATATATATATATATATATATATATATATATATATATATATATATATGTATATATATATATATATATATATATATATATATATATATATATATATATATATATATATATATATATATATATATATATATATATATATATATATATATATATATATATATATATATATATATATATATATATATATATATATATATGTATATATACAGTGGTGGCTCAAAAAATTAGAGCCACCTCGAAATTTAGACAATATTTGAGTTTCGACTGTGAAATTAATTAAAATACATACGGATGTCCAGTTTTTGTCATTGTTAATTACTTTGTTTTGAACATATTTTTACAATGACAACACTATTGAGCGGTTTAGAGTGAAGTTAGTTGCATTATTGCAGAAGATGTCACATTTTAGCACGTGTTGTACTGGGCGATAGTTGTGTTTCTGGCGGTTTTTATTTGTTGATTTTATATTTTTACACCAAAATTTGTTTATTTTACTGTTCAACACTTATTATATATTCTATTTACAAGTAAGTTATCATTATTTTACAACTGTTTTATCATATTTAAGTAAATTTTGCAATTTTTTAAAATAATTGGTGTTTTTAAGGTATGGGCAAAGAGAAAGACATTTCTCCCACAAAACTAGGGCTTATTCAAGGATATTTGTCGAGTGGAAATCATTCCAACAGGCAAATTGCCAAGTATGTGAATGTTTCCAGAGCAACAGTCGATAGGATTAAAAGAAAACTGGACAATAATCAATCACTAAAATTGAATAAAAGAAAAAATTGTGGACGAAATCGAATTACAACGCCTCGCACCGAAAGAAAAATAAGTTGTGATAGAAAATAGGAGAAAATCGAAAAAAGTGCTCAAGGAAATCACAAACAATGAAGGTATAACAATATCCCTTGCAACACTTCGGAGATGAATGGCGGAGCATGGGTTTAAGGCCTGTAGACCAGCCAAAAAACCAAGGCTCACCCAGGCAATGAAGGATAAACGTCTCCAATGGGCTAAAAATCATCGCCATTTTACCACTGATGATTGGGAAAGAGTATGTACTCAGTTTCTCTTCATAAACACATTAAAATTTAAACGAATACCATATTAAAAAAAAAGATTATAAGTATTTCATCAAAAATATTAACCCTTTTTAATAACCCTTTTAACCATCTTTTAATATTTTTTAAAAATATTAAAAAATATTTTAAAAAATTTGAAAATTTTAGGTTTGCTTCTCAGATGAACCCACATTGGAAATTCTAATGGATAAAACTAATTTCGTCCGATGAAGGACAGGTGAAATGTTCAATGAAGATTGTCTTAGTCATTAGTAGCCAGGGTACTGGAAGGTTATACATAGTAAAAAATACAATGCGGCAGGACCAGTACATCCAAGTCTTGAAGGAAAGAATGATTCCTCAAGCGATGGAGTGGTATCCGAATGGGAACTTTACCTTCAGGCACGACTCTGCTCCATGCCATAAGGCAAAAACTGTAACAAAGTTCTAAGAGGCTGAAAAAATCCATGTTTTACCCTGGCCAGGAAACTCGCCCGACCTAAATCCCATAGAATAATTATGGGAATTGTTAAAGAGAGATATAAGTAAAAATCTTATAACAAGTAAAAGAGATTTGATTGAAAAATTAATAAATGTTTGGCACCACAGCTAGGAAATAAAAAAAAATTGTCAAAACCTCATCAAAAGTATGACCAGAAGAGTTGAAACCGTAATTGCTGCAAAAGGTGGCCACACTAAGTATTGGTGATTTTGTATACAATATTTTGTATATCTTATTTATTTTTCCTAAATATACGTTACACTTCTATATTTTTGTCATTTACTATTATTTATATCCTATATTCCCAAAATAAATAGTTGTAAATTTAACTCATTACAAAATATAGGGAAAATCAGCTTCAGAATATGAAAATTTGTAAAAATGTTGGGTGGCTCTAATTTTTTGAGCCACCACTGTATATATATATATATATATATATATATATATATATATATAAATATATATATATATATATATATATATATATATACATATATATAAATATATATATATAAATATATATATATAAATATATATATATATATATATATATATATATAAATATATATATATATATATATATATAAATATATATATATATATAAATATATATATTTATATATATATATATATATTTATATGTATTTATTTATATATATATATATATATTTATATATATATATATTTATATATATATATACTTATATATATATATATTTATATATATGTATATATATATATATATATATATATATATATATATATATATATATATATATATATATATATATATATATATATATATATATATATATATATATATATATATATATATATATATATATATATATATATATATATATATATATATATATATATATAAGGTACGCGTACTGAAATTTTTATATTGATCATATAGTAGAATGTTATATATCATTAGAAAAGCCTTTAATACAGTATTTTAAAGGTGAAAAAATTATTAAAAACGAACAACTCTAAAAAAAGTTATAACATTTTTAGTAGCAAGTTTTAGATATGTGGAATTGTTGAAGAAACTGTGGTCAAAATAGTTATTTTTTTTCACTTAAATTGTTATAACTTTGTCAATTTTTATCCAAATACCTATATCTTGGTATCACGAGATAGGTGCACTAATGGGTTACAAGTTATTTTTGGTGGCTTGATGTAGGGTGCATCTTGGGAACCAGAGAGGGTAATGAAACACCATCTAATCTTTATAAAAAAATAAGTTTTAGTCAGAAATAAGCACTTTTTAAATGTATTTGTTATATTTTATACACAAAATATTGCCATAACTTGATTCCAAAACACTTCGAAACAAAATAAGGTGATCTTAGAGTTGGCCATAGATGTGGTTGTGATGTTAAAACACCCTACAATAACACAAATACAATAATCATACTTTCTAATAAATAATTTAATCTTTTTTAAAGTAATTAAATAATTGGTTAATAAGTAAAAATATATTTTTTTACTATAAAACATACATTAGTGATGTACAACACTAACTTTAGGGAAGGGTGTATGTCGCACCGCCCCAAACCTCCTCCCCTCCCCCGACCCATAAAAAATAAAAATAATTTTATCTTTATTACAATAATTAAATGCATTGTTCAAAATTAAAATAATATTTTATTACTATTCAACATATATTATTAATGTACACATTGACTTGAAATTAAGGAAGTTTGATGCACCACCTCCCCCCTCCCCCCACCTGACAAAAAATAATCTTTTATAACTATACAACATACACTAGTATTGAAAATATTGTTGTATTACATAAAACAATATTTTTTTTACTATAAAACATACATTAGTGATGTACAATTTGAGGAGAGGGATGGTTTTTCCTCTTCCCCTCAACCAACATAAAAAAGAAAACACAGAAATGACATTTTCACATGCAATAATTAAAAAAGAGAAAGCACAATACATAATTGTTTTACCAGATTACAAGTTGCACAAGTATACATTTTTTCATTTAAATGATCATATTTAACCCACCAACCTAATAAAAAAAAAATGTTTTGAAACATAGTAATTATTCTATGTCTTTGCTTTTAGTAAATGATTTAAATTTTAAGTTCGAAATGACCTATAAGCTTCATATGTAAGCTCTAAAAACAAATAAAATGTTAATATATTTGTAATTCATGCAATTAAAAATTATAAAATTTAAAATAAATACTTACTAAGACAGTTTGTCTGAATAAATATAAATAATGATTAATGAATCAATGGAATTTTTAATTAAAGTTAATCAGAATAAAAATTCAAACATGTATAAGCTTCTGATTCTCCTTTTATAGCATTTGGAGAAATAACAAACACAAAAGTATTAAATAGATTATATAAATAGGAATAAGTGGAACTCAATAATCAATCAGAGACATTCCAGATTCAGACGTGGCACACATAGAAAGAACTAAAGGTAAAAAATATATTATAAAAATCAATAATGAAATCAATGAGAAATTTGTGCGCATTAAAAAGAGTTGTTTAACTTACCAGGTGTAGCACAAGAGGTAGATACTAAAATTACAAAGTTGTAACAAAAAATCAATATTTAAATAACGAGAAATCCATACACATAAAATGTAATAGTTTTTTAAATTACTAGTTGCAGCAATAACTAAGAAACTAAAGTTAAACATATTGTAAAGTTTGCACATTAAAAAGTATGACTTGTTTAACTTACCAGGTGTAGCACAAAAGGTAGATACTAAAATTAAAAAATTGCAGCAAATGGGAAATCCATACACGACAAGTAATAATTAAATAAGTAGGAAATACATATATTTATTTATATTTCTTTAATTGATTGATTGATATTTATTAAAACAAAGTATAAATACATGTTCTAAAGGACACAAAGGCCCATACAAAAATGGACACTAACAACGTACCCAAAGAAGTTAAAAAATATCGCTACAAAAAAAAAAAAATATATATATATAAAGAAACAAATAGTTGTTCCTTTTACAATAGATAGTCAATAGAAGTCAAAAGATTTAACTTTATTTTTGAACGTTAAAATGTTATTTGCATTTACAACCTCCGAGGTCATATTGTTCCACATGTCAACAACTCGGTAAGAAAAGCTATTTTTTCTTAAATCCAAGCGACAAGATTGTTTGCTTATTTTATAATTATGACCCCGGGTGTGGCTGTTATTGTCAATCGCAAAGAACATAGATTGATCAGTAGAGACAAGTTTACCAAAAATTTCAAGGCAAGTTACTAAGTCGTTTTTAAGGCGCCGAACTTCGAGTGATTCAATTCCAAGCAACTGTAATCTATTATGATAGGAAGGATTTCTGAGGCTCCTTATTTTTTGTAAATTTTCATTGGATACTTTCAACTTATTTAATCAATCCAATTTGGTGTGGCGACCATGCTAGAGAACAATATTCTAATATTGCAACCATACTGGAGAACAATATTCTAAAATTGGTCGTATATAGGTAGTGAAAGCTCTAACTAGGATACAAGAGTCACGTGTTTTAAAATATTTCAAAATTAAGTATGCTCTAGAGTTAGCTTGATGGATGACGTTAAAAATATGTTTTTTATAATTAAGGTTACAGTCCATTGTTACTCCTAGATCTTTTGGGTTTGAACACCAAGCCAAAGAATATTCACCTAATTTATAGTTAACCTTTATACATTTACATAATGAGGGAGGTGCTATTCTAAGTGCAAAACACTTACTACAAGCAATTGTTAATTACCAAGTTTCTGCCCATTGCAAAAGTCTATTTAAAGCAACAACTAAATCTTTGCTTAGATCCATATCACTGTACAAACTATATAACTTTACATCATCTGCGTAAAGTTTTACACAACAGTCCAGATTATTACTTATAGCGGTTATATCATTAACATATAATAAAAACAATGTGGGACCTAACACACTACCCTGTGGAACTCCACTAACAATGCGTATAGAGTTTGATATAGAATTACCCACCTTGACTTGTTGATATCTATTGGTGAGGAAAGCAGAAACCCAATTTAAAAGATTATCTTTTATGTTATAAGATGCAAGTTTTACTAATAGCTTGGTATGTGAGACAAACGCTTTTTGGAAATCAATATAGACAACATCCTTTATTGTTGGTTATCGAGTGCGGTGTTCCAATTATTAGCAGATTCTAAGAGATTTGTACTGGTTGAACGTTTGTTGAGGAAACCATGTTGATTAAGAAAAATTAAATTATGATGACCTTTATGATGATTGATGACATTGATCATTCTTTTCATGACTCGACAGCAAGTGTCCGTGAGATGGGTCTATAATTATTTGGATCTGCAGTAGCTCCTTTTTTAAAAACTGGAGATACAAAAGCTTGGCGCCATTGTTTAGGTAAAGAACTTGACTTAAAACTGGAATCAAATATAAATGAGAGTGGAATACACAATAGATGAGCTAATTTTTTCAGAAGTATGTTAGGTATGTCATCAGGACAGTACGATGTGCTGGCTTTAATTTCCTTCAAAGATTTATACACTGCTTCTGGTGGAAACAGTACAGTTTCAATACCAATTGAATCATTAACATCACTATTAATAAATGGAAAGGAATTGTTATCGTTTGTAAAGACACTGCCCAAGTATTTGTTTAACACATCAGTTATCTTGTTATTATTGTTTTTATTGTTATTATTGTTTTTTTTATTATTATTATCTTGTTTTTATTATTATTATCTTGTTATTATTGTTTTTCTTGTTATTATTGTTTTTATTATATTATATTTATTGTTTTTGTCTTTTAGAGGAAAAATACTTTTAGAGTTATTTAATTTTCTATTAACGTAATTAAAAAATTTGCCGATATTGTTTCATTTACAAGTTTAAGTTCGACTCTCATTTGGTAAGTAATGATTTTTTACATTTACTAGCGTATTTATTATATGCTTTTTTGTGTGTAATGTTTTTAGTATTTGCCCATCTTTTCCATAAGAAAGCTTTATGATTTAACATTTTCCCGATAAAACTCAGGTAGCGTTTTATTTTTTTATTAAGATTACTCTTTCTAATGGGAACAAATTGGTAAATACCATTGCAAATGATTAGAGAAAACATTCCAATAACCTTCAACTGTAAAAAAAAAAGGAAAACTCAAAGTCCCAATTAACATTTAATAAATAAGACTGAAAACCATCAATGTCAGCATTAACGAAGTCGTAGAAGGATTCAATATTTATATTTAACTGATCAAGATCATTTATGTTAATAGAGAAGTGGACAGTGCTATGGTCACTGGTGCTGAAAGGACATTCAACTGAAATAAGACTAAGAAATGAGATATTATTTGAAAATACAAGATCAAGAATATTGTTTTCACGGGTAGGTTCCAGTACAAATTGGTGCAAACCGAGATTGTTAACTAAATTAAAAAAAAAGGATATGGCACTTTTCATTTGGTGATATGTAATAAAGCCAGTTCATTTTAGGAAAATTGAAGTCACCGACAATAACAAATTGAGATACAGAGTGGCAAAGATTATATATAAATACAGTCATACGTTCGATATAAGTCACATCGGCAATGGAGTAAAAAGGTGGGCGATAGCATGTGATTAAACGGAGATTATGCGAACTAAAAATTAAATCTTGAGTTATTTGTACTTGTTCCGATTTAATGCCATTTCTACAATAAATAGCTACTCCTCCTCCAATTTTAATGCGATCCTTACGATAGATTGAGCAATCTTTTGGACAAACAATAGAGTCAGATACCATAATAATATAGCAAAGATTCTAAATTTTCTAAATTATTTTTTTTTACATTCATCTCATAACAACTTTGCTTTATATCTTTCTGCCTCGGTTAAATCAGGGTTAATATAAACATTTTTAAACTCACTCGAATTTTTCAATAATTTTGCAACTTTTAAAATTGAATTGCGATCGTTCTTATTATTTAAAACAATAACAAAATGTGGTTGGTTACCTATTTTTGATTTGAGCTTTATAATCTGCTTAACTTCGACTTTCAGATTAACTGAATTCAAAACTTCTTGGATTGAATTTATATCCTCCTTAATTGCACTTGATTTATTGATTGCTTTCGATGGATTTATGCCAAATATTATTACATTATTTTCATGTTTTTCTCTTCCTTTTTTTCCGGCTGTAACAACATTTATTAGGTTTAGTTGCTCTACCGTTTTTTTCACTGGGGTTTTTCCACTTACAACACTTGCCCATGATAATAAAGGTTAATGGGTAATAAAAGTTATGCTATAATAACTTACCAGCTGTAGTCTGTGCATATTGGAATAAAGGAAAAACAAAAAAATTGTATAATCAAAAAAAAAACATCTTGAAATTATCAACAGTCAATAAAAATAACAGTTATTAAATCAGTTCTGCTTTACGTACAACAACTTTATTAACAAAAAAAAAGTATGAAAAAATAATAAAAAACAAATTATATTACTGTATTTTAAAATTATATTACTGTATATGAGAAAAACACTAATAAGATATTTTTATAAGAAAAAACGTATTATTGTAAAAGTATTTTGATATTTTTACAAAAATAAGCTTATCATAAAAATATTTTGTCAAAAGCGTTATTGGCTCAAGCCACTAATGTTTTACTTTAAAGTATAATAATGTCGTTTGTATATTTTTATATATATGGTGTATTAACAACATTGGTATCTGATACTATTAGTTAATAAAATATTCCAAAGTAACAGTTTAATCTTAAATCCTAATCTTCTTTAATATACCATCATTGGTATATATTACCATCATTGGTATATTTTTATAAAAATAAACTTATTATTGTAAAAAGATTATATATATAGTTTAAAAAACCTTACTCTTTGTTTACATGCCATGTAAACAAAGATTAAGGTTTTTAAAAAAGATATTATCATGAAAAACATATTAACTTATTTTTAGAAGTTTTCTTTTCCATAACTTTAACCATTTTTATTTGAATCATAATCTAATATTAAAAATTAAAATAATACAATATTTTTTTTTGTTTACAATCCGCTTCCCCCCTATCCTCCCCCATATTTTTCTTACCAACAAAACGAAAAACAAAAAAAACTGAATTTAGGTACCAAAAGTCCTACACTTCTTAAACTATCTGCTCCCAATTATTTTTTGCTGAAATTTCCCAAATAACATTGAAGGTTGAAACCTAACAAAGAATTTACGTTGATTTAACGTTTAAAATGAATGTTTTTTTCAACGTTGATTTATCAACGTTAAATCAACATTAGGTTCGTTAGGTTATATCAACGTTGATTCGATGCGAAAAAACGTTACAATAACGTTAAATTTACGTTGATACAACGTTTAAAAAGTTTTTTTAACGTTGATTTATTGATGTTAAAACGACTGTAAAGCACTTTTTCACCATCAAAACGTGCTATGTATATCAAAATGCATATATGTATGTGAACGCGCTATGTGCGTCAAAATATGATCACCATCCAAACGTACTATGCATGTAAATTAGTGTTACTGTAAATTATCAAGGTATATTATGGATATTAAATCTATACATGTAACTATAGAGGCTATATAATGGTTATTAATAACTTTTTCAACTATTTAATTTAAACAAAACAACCTTTTTTCAAAATAAATTAATAATTAAAATATAAAACATTTCTAGCATTGAAAAATAATTTTCGGGGTGGCCACATAAAATTTTTATAAGAAATTTTGTGGCCATTTATTAATGGTTTAACGTCCATGTTTATACACTTATGGGGCTTGGACAGGGATCAAATAATAATCGTTTTTTATGTTAAATAGCATGCATTTGCTAAATCAATTTTTTACAATTCCATGCACTTTAAGGCGTTAACCAGTTTTGCAGACCAAAAATGGGTATTTTAAACATACTTCCATCAAAAATTAAAAATAGATAAGTTAATGAGGAGCTTTGATCAAATTTTTACCTTTTTAGAGGATAATAGAGGATTTTAGAAGTGATTAAAAAAAAAAGAGGACTTTAGAGGATTTTAGAGGAGCTGTGGTCACCCTGATTATAAAAGAGGTAAGAGTCCAATACTGTTTTTTATTACCTCTACACAATTTTGTATATTCTATCTTTAGAAGACACTCCACTAATTAATTGTAATTGATATATCTGTAAAAAACATAAAGTAAATCTAATATTATGTTTTCGGAGATACATTATAGGTGGAGAACAATCCAAACCACACAAGTGGAAACCTGGATACAAATTTTGCATCCAGGTTTTCAATTTTTGATAACTGAACTTGTTAAATATAACTACTTATTTTATAGTATAAATTCTAAAAATATAAATATTTTTTAGGCATAAAAATTGAAATTTATATAATTCAAGCACATAAATTAATACCTACTTGGTAAATAATCAAGAAATTCTCATTGTTTATGTTTTCTTTTTTGTTAATCAACATTCTAATTATCAAATTTTTCTTTTGTAGTTGTGAATTTTAAATTTTCACAAAACTGTTTGCTTTCTGTGGAATAAAAATAGTTATACAAATAGTCATATATTTTGTATCAATAAAATAACTCTTCTTACCACATTATTTAAAAAATAATAATTGTAATATATAGATGTATTACCTGAAGAGAATTTAGGTTTTATTTGTAGAAACTTAAGCCAATTCTTCTCTGCATTTTAGTGCAGTCAATGCTTTGGTACCTGGAAGCCAACAAACAGTTTTATCACTAATCCAATTAGATGGAATTATTCTTCTTGTAAATCTTCATTCCAAACAGCTCCTTTCCACATATTTGATTTTGAAGATATTACATGAACTAATAATAAAATGAAGAAACCACAATATAAGTGTACTAACAGGCCTAATTAAACTAGCTAAATCTGAACATTTTATAATCATAATACTTGCTAAACAATATTATTTGTAGACATTATTAGCAGAGATAAAAATTTCTTTATTTTATAAATTGATTATATTTTAAATTCATTTTTATTAACATATTTATTACTCTATTATTCAGCAGAATTTTTGGCTCTAATTTTTCCAAAATTAAAATTAAAAGTAAATAATTAATATGTTTTAACTATAAATATCTATATAAGGAAACAATATATTTATATAATACAGAAAAAAAATTAAAATTCTTTTCTTGTATGTATGTATGTCAGAATTAGGTGAAACGAAGTCAATATTCTTAGATGTCTGGATTAGTTTGGCAAAAAAAATATATGACATAAAGGAGTTATCATAAAACAGAAACGAGGTCAGTAATTTTTTGACAACTTCAAAGTCTTTTAGGTTGGTAGTAAGGTTGGTGTTGCCGATTACCGAACCTTTATCCCGAGGGTTTTATGTATAAATATATACATACATATATACATATATATATATATATATATATATATATATATATATATATATATATATATTTATATATATAATATATACATATATACATACATATATATATATATATATATATATATATATATATATATATATATATATGTATATATATATATATATATATATCTATATCTATCTCTCTCTATCTCTCTCTCTCTCTCTCTCTCTCTCTCTCTCTATATATATATATATATATATATATATATATATATATATATATATATATATATATATATATATATATATATATATATATATATATACACACATATATATGTATATATTTATATATAAAACCCTCAGGATAAGGGTCGACATTCGGCAATGACAACCTTACTGACCTAAAAGACTTTGAAGTCGTCAAAAATTACTGACCTTGTTTCTGTTTTATGATAACTCCTTTATGTCATATTTTTATTTTGCCAAACTAATGCCGACCACTAAGAGTATTGACCTTGTTTCTCCTAGTTATAATAACTCCTTTATGTCATATATTTTTTTTGATACCTCTAGATAAGATTAATGAACTGCTAGAAATAAAGTGTATTGATACTTCATCTAGATCTTTGATATTTTTTAACAAAAAATCTAACTTTTACTAAATCATAATTCAAGCATATTAAATAATTGCCTACTTGAAAAATTATTTTTTTTTTGTTGAGAAAATCAACATCCTCATTTTTTTCTTTTTTCCTTAGTCGTTGTGAATTTAAAATTTTTACATTATTATTTGTTTTCTATAGAAATGAAATAGTTATAAAAAAATCTTCTTTTTAGCTTATTATTAAGATTTAAAAAAATAATTAAGAAATAGTTGTTATACCTGAAGAGAACTTAAGTTTTATTAGCGGAAACTTCAGCCAATTTTTCCCAGGATTTTGACGACACTTCATTGCATTCAAAGGTTTGGTACCTGTTGGCCCAATTAAAAGGAATTACACCTTCCTCTTCTTGTAAATCTTCTTTCCAAACAACTCTTTTCCACATATATAATTTTAATAATATCTTATAATAATTTTAACTAATAATAAAATAAGGAAACCGTAATATAAAAATTATTTGAAAACATTATATTATAGACAAAATAGCAAAGTATATTACAAGATATCACACAATCTGAATGTTCTCTGATTACAAAAGAATATTTGCAAAGAAACATTTAACCTTTTTTTATATTTAATGTCTAATAGTAATACTATTACTTTGGTCTTGAAACTAGTATACCAAAAGCTGTTTCTGCATCAAACTAAGATTTAGTTTTTATAAATGAAACAATACTTATTGATGTAAATATTGATGTTTTTTTACATTTATTTAAGTCTAAATTAATACTAATACCTTGGTGATCAATACTAATAGTATTGACTACCACACTTCGACAGTAACTGATTTTGAAGTCTGAAGCAAAGTTCTTTTAAAAGAACTTTGCTTCAGACTCCAAGCTCTTTTACACATCCACGTGAACAGCAATACTCTACTGCCCATTTCACCAGTGTATAATTAAGTGAAATATGTTTTTTTTTTCAATTTCCTTTGAGAAAAACACAGAATCATCATCATCACTTTGAGACAAATAATAACAAAGATATTTTTCACTTTCATTATGAAAGTGAAGAATATCTTTGTTATTATTTTTATTTTACTTTGTTATTATTGTTAAATTTTTGTTTTCTTCTACTTGATTGAAGTTTTGACAAAACATCAATCAAGTAGAAAACAAAAATTTATTTAAGAAGCTGGCGAAAATGCCACTCTTATGTTCTAGCTCTGGCACAATCATCTTCTAGTAGTGAAGAAAAGAAACTTGAGAGAAATAATGACAAATCAAAATATACACAAAACTTTTGTGTATATTTTGATTTGTTTTCAATTTTTTTTTTTTTTTTTTTTTGATTTTTGATTTGTTTTCAATTTTTTTTTCTTCATAGAAACAAGGAATTTAATACTAATAAAAACGTTTTTGATGACTAAAAATTTCACACATTATTCTAAAATATTATTTTAACTAATTTTTGTTTTAACAGTAAAAGAAATATCTAATCAATAATATCAGCAATAATCAGCTAAAGTTTTACTTATACTATATTATGAACAAACTTAACGCATGGTTATTTTATAATTGAGTTTATTTGTCAACAATGATTTAAAGTTGAATTAACGTTAAAAAAACATCGTTTAAACTAGGGTTGTTCGCCGAAAAACAAAACTTGCGAAAATTTCGCATCTTTATCTACCGTAATAGAATTGTTATTGCGGAAGTTGCACATGCAAAAATGCACATTCCGTAACGCGCCATACGAAAATATAAATAGTAAATAAAATTCCGTAATAAAGCATTGCGAAAGAAAACTTGCGAAACAAATCATTTCGTAAACAATTTCGTAATCATTTCGTAAATAATTTCGTAATACTTACTTATATATATATATATATATATATATATATATATATATATATATATATATATATATATATATATATATATATATATATATATACATTAATATAAATAGTAAATAAAATTCCGTAATAAAGCATTGCGAAAGAAAACTTGCGAAACAAATCATTTCGTAAACAATTTCGTAATCATTTCGTAAATAATTTCGTAATACTTACTTATATATATATATATATATATATATATATATATATATATATATATATATATATATATATATATATATATATATATATATATATATATATATATATATATATATATATATATATATATATATATATATATATATACATTAATATAAATAGTAAATAAAATTCCGTAATAAAGCATTGCGAAAGATATATACATTAATATAAATAGTAAATAAAATTCCGTAATAAAGCATTGCGAAAGAAAACTTGCGAAACAAATCATTTCGTAAACAATTTCGTAATCATTTCGTAAATAATTTCGTTATACTTACTATATATATATATATATATATATATATATATATATATATATATATATATATATATATATATATATATATATATATATATATATACATATATATATATATATATATATATATATATATATATATATATATATATATATATATATATAAATAAATATACATTAATATAAATAGTAAATAAAATTCCGTAATAAAGCATTGCGAAAGAAAACTTGCGAAACAAATCATTTCGTAAACAATTTCGTAATCATTTCGTAAATAATTTCGTTATACTTACTATATATATATATATATATATATATATATATATATATATATATATATATATATATATATATATATATATATATATATATATATATATATATATATATATATATATATATATATATATATATATATATATATATATATATATATATATATATATATATATATATATATATATATATATACATTAACGGGATTTTACTGTATATATATATATATATATATATATATATATATATATATATATATTTTTTTTTTTCTTTCCTGGTGGAGCGGGCCTAAATAATATTTTGTGGGGAAGGGGAAAAAATTTGAAGTTCCGCCATTGAAAGTTGTATTATGGAAAGCAAAAGATTAAAAAATATAAAGAATTGCAAAAAAAAAAAGGTAGACCTTCTTTACTGTGGAGTGATTAAAATAAAACAAACTTAAACAAATAAAAAGAACTTAAACTAGGGTTGTTCGCCGAAAAACAAAACTTGCGAAAATTTCGCATCTTTATCTACCGTAATAAAATTGTTATTGCGGAAGTTGCACATGCAAAAATGCACATTCCGTAACGCGCAATACGAAAATATAAATAAATAAAATTCCATAATAAAGCATTGCGAAAGAAAACTTGCGAAACAAATCATTTCGTAAGAATACGGTAATCGGTAAAATGCGAACTGCGAACCGCGAACTGCGAACCGGTAAAATGCGAACTTTTTTGCGAACCAAAACATTACATTTTAATGACCGCAATATAATATATTAAAGTTATATAAAACGTTTGCTATTCAATTCTTTCTTTTATTAAATAATATAATGGAATTAGATTTATTTAAATCTTTACCCGCTGAATTCGCTGTTCGGTACAAACCAAAAGCTGGTACTAATTACATTTTCTCGTGGACTAATGACAAGGATAAAGGTAAGATATGTGAATATATATATATATATATATATATATATATATATATATATATATATATATATATATATATATATATATATATATATATAAAATTTATACAATTTATTCACATTTTAAAAGAATTAAGGATCGTTTGAAGATTAAATTGTTTTTAAATTAAAAACCAAGGAAAATTATTCACAATAACATAAAATATTATTTAGAAAATTGGCGTGCAGATGGTTACAGGTAGAGGCAAGGGGGTTCAAAGACAATTAATGGAATTAAAAGGAAGTATTTTAGAATTCTTGTTGCACAAGACACAGTAAGTGATGTGTTTGTACGTAGAGCACACTATCATGCTGATTATGCTAATTCAGTTCTGATATCATACATAGGTGATGAAGCTAAGGCTGTGCAGTTTCCTCATGGAAATGCTACTAGATGTAATAGAGGTTTTATCAGGACACAGCCAGGTGTTATAAACCAAATTAAGGAAAGTACAGGTTCTGTCCAAAAAGTATACAAAGACATAATATTATCAAATACAGCTGATATAAATATAACAGCAGTTCCACGTAACACGGAACAAGTCAGTAATACTTTAAAATCAACACGCAATCAGCAGCGTTTATCTAGAGATAGTTTATACAATCTTCATGAATTAGCGTATGATACAAATTTTATTCATAATATAATAACATTTCCTGATTTGGTGGTAGTTATGTATTCAGATGAAACACTGCAAATTTTTCAGCAAGTACTGAAATTGTCTCAACTACCTCAGCAACTATCATATGATACAACTTTTTCTTTAGGCGACTTCTATCTTTCTGTTTTGCTATTTAGAGAAACTGAGTTTGACCCAAGTCCAATCATTCCACTAGCTTTTATGATACATGAGCAAAAAACACTTATGCCCCATTCCATATTTTGGCCACATATGAAATTAGTATGCCCAGAACTTGCTTTAAAGAATGTTTTTATTGTCACAGATCAAGAACGAGCTATAACAGAGGCCATCAAAGAAAGTTTTCCATCAGTTTCACATTTTCTTTGTTGGAACTATGTTTTGCAGGACAGTAAGCGATGGTTACAATTGCATGGAGTGAAGACAAAAGATGAATTAGCATATTACACTGAATGTATTCAATCTCTTCTTCGTTCTGATTCTGAATCTTCATATAAAGATAAACTAATAACAATGTTATCAGCATGGAGTCAGCCTTTTTCTGAGTACTATATCAAAACAATTCATAGTGTAGTAGACAAACTTGGATCTTGGAGAATTAAACAGTTTAACTTTCATGAAATTACAACAAATCAATCAGAAGCATTTAATACTGTAATTAAGCGACTACAGGACTGGAAAGAGGCTACTGTAGATTCAATGGCTTTAAGCTTATATAGACTTATACAATATAGTATGGTGGAAATTTATCGTGCTCGAAAAGGAACTGGCCAATAGGAATTAAGAGCTGAATTGAAAGGTACTTATGAAGAATGTGATCTTCATATGCCAGATACAACAGCACCAGAACAAATTGTTCAACGTATTAAAGAAACCATCAACAATCAATTTATGCATAATACATCTAAAAGTTTAGAGTTAGTACAAGATACAACTATGATAACTTCTGTTGAAAGGGCCAATGAAATCATTAGAAATTCTCATATTGCTCTTGACCCCAAACTTGCGACCTTTATTGTAAAAGGATCTATAGAACCACGTGTAGTAAAACTGTTTCCAAAAGAGACATGTTCATGTCCAGCTGAAAGTAGATGTTATCATATATTGGCAGCACGCCAGGCTATTGGTCTATCTGTTACAAACAACAAAAAAAAACAGGTTAATCTAACACAACTTCGTCGAAATACAAGAAAAAAATCTGAAAAAACAGGAGGAAGAAAAAGACCAAGAACACTTGATATTGAAGTTATTCCAGCAGGAGATGCTAATCCAGACGAAATAAAAGATTTGATAGCTAAAGTTAATGCCTTAAAAAAAACATGATATATATATATATATATATATATATATATATATATATATATATATATATATATATATATATATATATATATACACACATATATATAGATAGATCATGTTGATAACAACTTTAAACAAAAGAAAAGTAAACAAAAACTATAAATAAAGTTTTTACATAGTTTATATAAATACATATATATAATATAATTAATAAAGTACGTATAATATATAAAATATATTTTTAACTAATTATATTTACTTATCAAAACAGAGTGTAGAATATATATTTATAGTAACAAAAGGTGTACCTTGAATGTTTGTTTTTTTTAATATCATATCCCTTTTTTATGAATCTTCGTTATAATATATGAATCTGTAGAAGAAGTGTAATCAAAGAACTATTTCTTCATTATACATTTTTTACAGATTTTTCTTACTATTCACTTCTTCATCTTAAGTATCTGTTTTTTTCGCAGTTTTCTTTTTTCATACTAGTTTTACTCAATTTGTTTTTTTAAATAAATGCTTTTGCGTGTAGTCCTTAAAATATTTTGGAAAATAAACAATTTAACGGCAAACCGAAAATAAAGTATTACATCATTAACAACCAATAGAACCATGGTTCGCAAAAAAGTTCGCATTTTAACAGTTCGCAGTTCGCGGTTCGCAGTTCGCATTTTACCGACTACCTAAGAATACTTACGAAATAGTTCCTTACGGAAAATGCATTCCGGAATGTGCAGTTACGAAAAAGACGCATAAGATTTTATGTTACGATATATTTAAGATATTAACTGTTAACAGTTTAAATAATAAAATTATAAAAAAATGTTGTCAAATGATTCTTCAAATGTTTATACAAATATACCTAATATATATATATATATATATATATATATATATATATATATATATATATATATATATATATATACACATTTATATATATATACATATATATACATATATATATATATATATATATATATATATATATATATATATATATATATATATATATATATATATATATGTATATACATATATACATATATATATATATAAATATATATATATATATATATATATATATATATATTATATATATATATATATATATATATATATATATATATATATATATATATATATATATATATATATATATATATATATATAATATACATTTCTGAATATAATATATATATATATATATTATATTGAGAAATGATTATATTAGACTCAGAGTTAGCTAGAAATTATTACAAAGTGTTTAGGACAGATGTCTAGTACAAAAAGCACAAGATTTAAAGCAAAATGATTTATATTATTTGAAAAAGTTGTTTTACGTACATTTTATCATAATTTAAGTAGAACTTATTAAAGCAAAGGAAACGTGTAGAATTAAGCACAATGAACTCAATCTTAAAAGAATAACTAACAGAAGAGAGGTTGTCACTATTATGAAGGTGACGAAAGATTTGTAATATAGAACATGGAGGTCAAAAAGTGCTATCTTAAGTAAAAAGAGTTTGATGAACAAAAGTTACAATGGCTGCGGGATGCGAACCCGGATCTCTGCGGCAAATTATCACGTATCTAACTGATTGAACTATACGATCTTATACTTAAATTTATATCTTATTAAAATTAAAAAACAATATTTTCTAAGATCTATACTTCGAAAAGCGTATTCAAACAGGACTCTACATACCTTTAAAATCTGCTAGAACTTTAGTAACGTGTACACTTTTAGAAATTATTGAAATAGGTTTATTTTATCAGAAATATGCTTAAGCTAAAGCATATTTTTGAGCCTTTTTTTACTATTTGCTTAAGAATATTCGAACCTGTTTCAAAAATTTCATATGCTTTAAAAAACAAACTTGTATATTTCTACCCATCATTCTTATTTTAAATATACGTAATGAATTCAAAAAACATCGTTATATATATTTATTATGGCACGTTTCGTAAGTTTATTTCCTTTAAGAATTCTTTCGTATGTTGTGATCCGAAATACTTTTGTTTCGAAATAAATTTTATTTATTAACAATAATTCTAAAAATAGAACCATAAAAATTTAATATGTTATTAAACTGAAAATTAAAATTCATTATAAACATTTTGGGATTTAAGGATGTGAATTTTTACAATTAAAATCAGTCTGGCAAACAAATCTTCTTTATAGACTTCAAAACGTCGTTTGGCGAAAATGTTTGTTTCGCAAGTGCGACTTCCGAAACCGCTACTTTCGTATGTTGCAAAATAGTTTTGTTTCGTATGTCAACTTGCGAAATGCTAAATTTCTGAAGTGGCTTTTGCGAAATGAACATCGGCGATTTTAAATGTTTTGTAACATTCGGTACGAAAAAATGTAATTCCTAGTTCTCAATCTCCTTACGAAAGAATGTTGTTTTTCCGAAATTGAACGAAATCCTCCGGTTAACAACCCTAACTTAAACAACACTTATTTGCTGTATCTTATTTTAATTGTTATATTAACTTTAGATTGTAATGCACAAACATTAGGTATTTTCCATTATCTGCTTTTAGTCTGCTCCTTGTTGCTTCGTATATGTCCCCACCAGCACTAAATAATCTTTCACTTTCTATTGATGACGGAGGTGCTGTAAGATATTTTAATGCCATCTTTTTTAGTTTTTTCAAAATTGCATTCCACATTTACTCCACCACAAAAACGGACAACCTTTATATTCTAAAAGAGACAGAGATAAATAATTGACTATTTCTTGAGTAATTTCTTCAGACCTTAATATTGTTTGCTTCTTAATTATGTCAGTGGTAACAACTTCAATATCTACTAATTCTATTTCTGCCTTGGAACGTCTTTCACTCTGCTTTCTTCCGGTTCTCATAGAAGCTTAAAAATCTTAAAAACAATTATCAATGCTAATGATACCATTAGATGCTGGAGCTTTTACTATTGGAGCATCGTCGGAGTCAGAGTTAACAACATCTTGCGCTCCTTGCATTTCTTTCCATGCTTCTTCAACCCACTCCTTAATAACATTTTCATCTGCATGTTGATAAAGTAATTTATATCGTGGATCCAAAAATGTTGATATACATAACATTTTATTAAGTAACAATTTATCAAGTCTTTTAGTAACAGATTTACTTAGTTCATCAACTATTTATGTCATAATCCCAGCGTATATATGAAACTTTTGGTAATAAAACTTTTAATGCAAGAACAGATGGTATAATTTGTGCGCAAGTTTCCTCCCTTCTACCACATTTTTTTGTTAAGTTTTCAAATGGAGCAAAAATGTAAACAAGTTTTTTGACTATTCCCCATTGATAATTAGTAGGAAGTTTAATTTTATCATATTCTGCTGCATCGGTGGCCAAAGGAACTTTTTGTTCAAACGTTCTTTGTAGCATTTCAAATGAACTGTTCCAGCGAGTTGGAACATCTTTTTTCATTTTGTGAGGTACAGTACTTAACTGCTGCTGGATTGATTTTAATGCACATGCTATTGGCGAATGATTAAAATGTGTCGTTCCTCTGCATAAAGTTAAAATTTCTTTGATGGTTTCTTGGCTAAATATAGAGTCATGAATACATAGCTGCAAAGTATAGGTAAAGCATGGTATTGTTGACATTCCACTGTTTTTTACTGCAGCCTTCACATTGCTTGCATTATCGGTAACAATAAGATGACTTTTGCTTAACGGAATTTTGAAAGTTTCTAAACCTTTTTGTAAATACTCTTTTATATGAACACCTGTGTGCTTTTCCGGAAAATGAATTACTCGAAGAACAGTAGTTTCTTGGGAAAATTTAGTTTGATCTATCCAATGTTCAGTAATGCTTAAAAATGTGATTTTTGCAGTATCCGCTGTCCTAATATCTGTTGTCAGAGACAAATAGTTTGCGGCGGAGATTTTTATTTTTATATCTTTAAACAGTTCATCATACATGCTAGGGATTACGTTTTGGCTGAAATATGTTCTACATGGTAATTTGTAATTGGGGTAAGCATCTTTATTCAGTTCATTAAACCCCGTATCTTCAACAATAGAAAATGGCTGAATATCCAATGGGATAAGTTTTCCTATTATTTTATGGATTCGAATAAATCTGTGGTCATCAATATTCCACTGTTTTTTTGTTTTTTGTGTGTAAAGCCTGAATAATGTTAGTTTGTACTGTATTGGTGGTAGAAGCAACTGAGGCTTCAGAAAAAGACGGCAACGATTGAACCTTTTTTTTTTCTTCTGCAAATTTAAACTCTTTGGAATGCTTTAAACGCAAATGTTTTACCACTGCTGTAGTTCCATAAGACTTGAAAGATTTTCCTCCTCTCGTAACTAAACTATCACATAGTTTGCACTTACTCATATGAGGAGTCGTGCTTATATCAAAGAACTTCCACGCTATACTTTTTTTTGTCATAACTTTTCTTTCAAATAAAATTTATATAAAGATAATGGAACTAGTTTTGATATCAAAGTTTTCGTTTATTTTATATAAAACGATAATTTTTTAAATAATATATCTCTAGTTTTATGATTTTTGCTTGATACGAATGAAAAGTGCTATCAGCGTTCGAAAGCATTATAAGCGTTTCATTTAAAGCTAAACTGCTAAAAATTATCTTGGGTTCTAACAAAATAAAAAGAAGCTAATCTAAAACTTTTTTCCCATTCTTTTTATTCGTATTCTCGAATTATTTCCTTTAGCGTTACAGTTTTTGTATCCGTATAAATTTTTTTGCAAAAATGTGTTAAAAAATATTTTAAGTGAGATTGTTTTAAGTTAATAGAACTTTGTGGTTATCGACTACATAACACTCTTAGACTTATATCAAGAAGTTTAATGGTTAAAGTTTAAACTAAAGGAAAAATCAATTTGAAGATACCCGGGTACTACAACAAAATGGCCGATACCGGGTACCCGGTAAAACAGCCAAATTGTCGGATCCCCGGGTCTGAACCGGGTCCCCGGCAATATATATATATAATATATATATATATATATATATATATATATATATATATATATATATATATATATATATATATATATATATATATATATATATATATATATATATATACTTTTGTGATTAAATTTTTATTTTATTTTATTAATAACAACAAATTAGGTATTCCATTGCTTGTACCAACACCGGAGTTATATGCTAACTACGAAAAACTGTACCATCTTGTGGAAGAACGAAAACAAAGGTTAAACCATACCTCTTATGATATCATGAAGCAGAGCAGCAGATCTTTAAATTACGGGTAATTTTATTTTCAGTTAAATTATTATTGAGCATCTAATTTAAAAAAAGTTAAATCGAAATTTCAGTCATTATTAAAAATGTCATTTTATTATTTAAAAGTAAAGATATATTTTGTATTTTAAAGGTACAATCCTAATGACGATTTTGATGAGAGAGCCCTTCAACGTTGGCTCAGTTATTCAGACTATTATTATTACAGTGGGGTTGAACTCTTCAATAATTATGACAATCTGTTCAACAAACTTTCTACTATAAACCTCTTAAACTTAAATCGAAAAGCTTATGAACATCGTATCAAGAACGCTAAAATTAGTGTTGAACATTGGCAAGCCATTGGAAGGTACTTTTTCGGTGAAGCTGATTTTCCTCATGAAAAAACAGTTATACCAAATACATTGAAAGAAGGTTTAGAAATGTGGAAAAAAGTTGTTAGTAGACCTAATTTTACGTCAACTGGAGGAAAGTATTTTGATGGCCTCCCCATTGTTACTGTTATGCTTAATGATTTGAATGGAATTATACCAGAGTGTTCGAAGTTTAAACATGTTAAAATTTTGTTATTAACAAATAGAAATGAAATAAATAATGGATGTCATTTGTTGAACTATGAAACTCTTTTAGAGAAGTTAGAATTGAACATATTATTTGGTAAAAGTTTAACGAGCTTAATAAAATGGCACAGAGTAGTAATGGTTATGTATGCAGTTTCTCAACAAGCAAGTAAAATAACTATTTTTTCTAGATTAGGAAGTGTTTCTAGAGATTGTTGTATTTCAAATGAGTTTGAGTTCCTTAAATTCACTAAATCATGGACAATGTCAGTTTATGATTCAACGCAATATTGGTATATTTTCGCACCAGAAAATAATCAAGTATTTAAATATTGGTTCAAAACTCTGACATCATTTACTAGTGAGCTTGATACAACATCGCTAACAAAATGCCGACATTTATTTCAAAATAAAGAAAGTATTTTTTCCAAAGAAGAAATTAATTACCTGAGTTCATATTTGCAACATTGGAATAGCGATGAAACTGAAAGTTTTTTTCATGTTATTGATCAGTTAAACTTTGAACTTGCAGTCCGTGGCTATCTTTCAAAACTACAGGCTAAACTCCATCGGTGGCTATTGCACAACCTTGTGCAATTAGATTATTATCAACTGCCGTTGATAAATAAGTCAATTAAAATTTAGCTTTTATTTCTATATATTTTGAAAATACTTCAAGTAATTTTATCTATGAATCAAAGTTTTGGTAATAAAACGTTATGAATGTCTGCAACACTAGTATTCTAATTAATAACTAATAACTAATATTCACGTTTTGAATTTAAACTACTTAAATACACGTTTCTGTCGAGTGTAAATTAAATATATATATATATATATACATATATATATATATATATATATATATATATATATATATATATACATATATATATATATATATATATATATATATATATATATATATATATATATATATATATATATATATATATATATATATATATATATATACATATATATATACTTTTTTTAAATGTATTTATTACTGCCCAATATATTTTGAATAAGTAAATCTAGCAACAACAAAAAAATTGTGTTGGCTATTTTGAAATCTTTACTAGATATCACTAAACTTTGTTTAACCAACTGTGGTTGTTGTTTTTAATAATAGATATTCGCTTTTTAAATGTTTAGTTGTTGATTGTTCATCTACATAGGTTACAAAAGTTACGGTAGGGTTGTTTATATACATAGGTTACAAAAGTTACGGTAGGGTTGTTCATCTACATAGGTTACAAAAGTTACGGTAGGGTTGTTCATCTACATAGGTTACAAAAATTTTAACTCATACCCTAGATATGAGTAAGGTACGCTAATAGAATTTTTATAATTTACAAGGACTTTGAAAGAAATAAAAATACACAAATTTAAAAAAATCTAATGCAAACTCGATAAGAATACGAAACAAACTATTTTTCTCCTTTTTTTTTATTTTATTTAAATGTCACAATGATATTTGCAACAATGCATTTAATGGATTTATTTATTTATTTATTTATTTTTTTTTTTTTCAGTTTACAATTATTATTCGTAATATAATAATATAACAATATATAAACTTGGTATCTGAAAGAAGATCCAATTGATCTTGTCGCCAGAACCATATAAAATATATCATACGTGTATATATAATAAAATAAAAATACAATTGATCAAATAACTATTAACAATGTAGAAGAAACAAAAACTGAAAATAATTTTGCAAATTATCGAGAGTAGAAAAAAGAATTTTACGTTGCAAAAATGTTTATATATATTGCCAGTAGAAAGAATATAGTTTTTTAATTTAGTTTTAAAAACGGAAAACGAAATTGACAAATCAAAATTTGGAACAACAATTTTGTTCCATAAATACGGTGCTCTATAGTTTATGCAAAATTGATTAAACTTTGTTTGACAAAAGGGTTCAATTAATAAATTATTATTTCCTAAAGCATATTTGTTTATAGCTTTATATGTAAAAAGATCTTTGAAATTGGACAATGGTCGTTTACTTTTACAACGAAACATAAGACGTAAAATATTATAGACATTGAGTTCGTAAACGTTAAGTGCTTTAACGTTTTTAAATAAAATATTTGAATGAGAAAAACGATTTTCGAAACATATTAAACGCATTGCGTGTTTCTGACGATGGTAAAGATTTCGTAACTTACTTTTAGAGGTACTTCCCCAAACAATATTTGCATAATTTATAAGCTATGAATAAATGAGTAGTAGAGTTGAATTAAATTTTGTTTACTTAGATAGTATCTGATCTTATATAGAATTCAAATACTTTTAGCCAATTTAGTAGAAATATAGTCAATATGATACTTCCATGTAATATTTTCATCAATGTAAATGCCTAAAAATCTTGTGACCGACTCCTTTTTTATTTAAATTTTATCAATAAAAAGTTTAGGCAATTTATTTGGTAAAAAACGCTTTTTTGCAAGAGAGTGGAAAAGGATCCACTTTGTTTTGTCAATGTTTAAAGTTAACTTGTTGCACTTAAACCAGTTGGAGATCTGATTGAGTTCTTTATTCATATTTGAAAAAAGCTTATAAATGCCACTGAGGGTTAGTACTATGGAAAACCCTATACACAACGTACGTGAGACCGCACTTGGAATTCGCAATTCAAATGGTCTCTCCATCTCAGGAAAGATATCGAAAAACTCGAACAAGTTCTGCACAGGGCAACTAAACTTATCACAGAAATCAAGAATGATTCGTACGAAACTCGTCTTCAGAAACTCGGTATTACAACACTAGAAACCCGTAGGACAAGGGGAGATCTCATTCAAAATTTCAGAATACAAAACGGTTCCGAAGTAGTTTCGTTTTTTCATAAACAACAACTTGCACCATCTCTATCAACGTACAATTTACGTGACCATAACCAACGATTGGAAAGACAAAACGTTAATAAATGTGAAGAAAGAGCTCATTTCTTCACTAACAGAGTAGTAAACCCTAGGAACGCACTCGCGCCGAATGCGATCAGGGCTCAATCCGTAAATGCCTTTAAAGATCATAAAGATGGAAAAAGAGCATCTTTCGGTCATTTTATTAAATGAGCTTTCAGCTTTGAGGGGATTGGTTATCACCTCTTCATAATATATTTTAACATTTTTTTTAAAAACAAAAACTCTATTAATCAATTGTTATTTTACTTAAATATTTTATTTCTGAAATAAAACAAGTTCAAATTCATATATACGTATATCATAAGTTCTAAAAAAGGTTAAAGTTTTACTTTAAATAAAAAAGGTTAAAGTTTTACTTTAAATAAAAAAGGTTAAAGTTTTACTTTAAATAAAAAAGGTTAAAGTTTTACTTTAAATAAAAAAGGTTAAAGTTTTACTTTAAATAAAAAAGGTTAAAGTTTTACTTTAAATAAAAAAGGTTAAAGTTTTACTTTAAATAAAAAAGGTTAAAGTTTTACTTTAAATAAAAAAGGTTAAAGTTTTACTTTAAATAAAAAAGGTTAAAGTTTTACTTTAAATAAAAAAGGTTAAAGTTTTACTTTAAATAAAAAAGGTTAAAGTTTTACTTTAAATAAAAAAGGTTAAAGTTTTACTTTAAATAAAAAAGGTTAAAGTTTTACTTTAAATAAAAAAGGTTAAAGTTTTACTTTAAATAAAAAAGGTTAAAGTTTTACTTTAAATAAAAAAGGTTAAAGTTTTACTTTAAATAGAGTTTAAAAAATTTACTCTGATTATAAATCTAATTTAACAACAATTTGAATTATTTGATTTGATTTTACGGCGTTACGGCAAGCAAAGATGGTAGCTTAACTGAGCATCAGTTTACTTTTCTTTAATCCGTAGTTATCAAAGCAATCACCAAAGAAAAACGAATAAAGAACATAATCATTATATTCAGTTGTTGAAAGTTATTTAAAAGGTAATGTTTTCTGGTTGTTGTATTGTTTTTCTGGTTGTAAAGTTGTTCAATATATTCAGTTGTTGAAAGTTGTTGTTTTCTGATTGTTGCAGTTTTCTGGTGAATTTTCTGAAAAATAACTTAATCGTGATAAAGTAGAAAAAGAAATAATGGAAATTACATTATCGAGAAATTAATTACAAACAAACTCGAAGAACAAATAAAGAGTATTTTAAAAGAAACGCAGCGCCTGTTAAAAGATCAAGAAAAATTTTTTACTGGTATAATTAGTGCAAATTTAAAAATACTCACTAATCGATTAGATAAAATTGAAAAAGAAGTAGACATTAACAAATCAAGAGAGAAGCATCACGGAAAAGTTAAATCAGATCACAAAGCGTTTTGAAAAAGAAATAAATTATTTAAATAAAAAGACACTAGATTTAGAGAACCGGTCTCGAAGGAATAATTTAAGAATAGACGGAATATATGAAAAACCAAATGAAAATTGGGCCGAGTGCAAAAATGTAGTTAAGGAAATGTTCCAAAAACAACTTAAAATTAACTATGATATTATCATAGAAAGTGCTCATAGAGTAGACCACCCTGAAGAAGACAAGAAACCAAGAACTATTTTCCTTAAATTATTAAATTTTCAAGACAAAACAAAAATACTCAGCGCTACAAAAAATTTGCGAGGAATAGGGATATATGTCAATGAGAATTTCGCAAAAGAAATAATCGAAAGCCGAAAAAAGTTGTGGGAAGAAGTCAAAAAACTGCGACTTGAAGGTAAGTATGCAGTTATAGAGCATAATAAAATTTTTTCTAGAGAATTTCGGAAATAAATGCCTTCGTTCTTAAAAAGAACTCCTTTTCTCCTGAAATTTTAATGAAAACGCAAACAACCTTTATGAAAAGTTCTTTGAAACATTCACCTCTGTTTACGAATCTAATTTCCCAATTGTTACAATTACATTAAAACCAAAACACTTTAATAATTCCTGGATTACCAAAGGATTCAAAAAATCATCCAAAACTTAACAAAAACTATACATAAAATATCTAAAAACAAAAACACCAGCTAGCGAAAAAATTTACAAAGATTGCAAAAATCTTTTCGAAAAAATTCGAAAAAAATTAAAAAAAATTTACTATTCAAAATTAATTAATAAAGTTAAAAATGACTCAAAAAGCACTTGGCTAGTATTGAAAGAAATTACTGGAAAGCAAAAAGCATGCTCAAGCTCTTTGCCACAAATGCTTAAAGTCGATAATAATAGCTTGTATGAACCACAAGTAATAGCTCATAAATTCAATAAATATTTCACTGAAATTGGATCAACTCTGTCAAGTAAAATACCAAAAACCCAAACCTCATTTTATGATTTTTTGATACCTATTGATAAATATATTTGCTCTGAAGAATCATCTGCCAAACTATCATTTGATGAGTTTGAAAAAGCTTTCAAATCTTTAAAAAAAAATAATGCACCTGGTGCAGATGAAATAAACGGAAATATTGTTATAGATTGCTACAAACAATTAAAAAATATTCTTTTTAAAATTTTCAGAGCATCTATCCATCAAGGTATTTTTCCTGAACGTTTAAAACTTGCCAGGGTTACCCCTATCCATAAAGAAGGCGACAGATCCAATATCAGTAATTATTATCCCATCTCTGTTCTTTCTATATTTTCTAAAATTTTAGAAAGAATTATCTTCAATAGGGTATACAATTATTTTAATTACAACAACTTACTTCATAACAATCAGTATGGTTTCAGAAAAGGGAGTTCAACTGAACCTGCCATTATTCAATTTATACATAACATCTCTGAATCTTTTGAAAAATCCCAATATACACTAGGTGTTTTTATTGACCTATCAAAAGCTTTTGATACGGTCGATCATCAATATTTTAATCCAAAAAATTGAACATTATGGTTTAAACAATAGAATCTTAAAATAGTTTGAAAGCTATTTAACAAATCGAAAACAACTTGTTTATAGTAATAATGGTCAGCAAAGTGAACCCCTGAGCATAACCTGTGGTGTTCCCTAAGGTTCTATTCTTGGACCACTGCTATTTTTAATCTATGTAAACGACTTAAACAAAGCTTCCAAATTGAAAAGTATAATGTTGGCTGATGATACTAATCTTTTCTTATCCCATACTGATATTTATGAACTCTTTTTAACTACAAACAAAGAACTAAATGACATTTCTAATTGGTTTAAAGCTAATAAATAAACTTTAAATATTAACAAAACAAAATGGATTATCTTTCACTCCTGCGCAAAAAAAAAAAATTTCACCTAGTAATATGCCTTAAATTTATATTGATGAAACGATAATAAAAAGAGATAGTGTTATAAAATTCTTAGGTGTATACCTTGATGAGAATATTACTTGGAGAAAACATATTGATCATGTAAGCACAAAAATTTCCAAAAATATTGGCATTTTATACAAAGCCCGAAATTATCTAAACAAAAAAAACTTAACCCAACTCTATTATTCATTTATACATAACTATATAAATTTTGCAATCATTGCCTGGGGAAGTACTTATAAAAGTAAATTACAACATCTTTATCGCCGTCAGAAACATGCAATCCTCGTAGTTAATTATGCGGATCGCTTTTCACATTCAAAATATTTTTTTGATTATATGAAGGTTCTAGATGTTTATAAACTGAACATATTTAATGTCTTATGTTTTACTTTTATATGGAAAAACGATTTATCTTTATTTGTTTTTAACGACCTTTTTCTTAAAACCAATAAATAAATACACATTAAGAAATAATAGTTTTTTTAATGAACCTTTTTGTAGATTTAAGTTCAAGCAATTTTGTGTTGCATATCGTGCACCCCATCTTTGGAATAAAATAGTATTACCAAATTTTGATCCTTCTATTACTCTTCCCGTTTTTAAAATTAAGTTATAAAAATTCATTCTCTCTATGGACAACATTCTAAAATTCTATTAAAAACGTATGTGAAATGTATTTGTTAAATCTTCAACTTATTATATATTAAAATGTGTTGTATTTTGCATAATGTAAACACGTTAAACATTCTGTATATATATATATATATATATATATATATATATATATATATATATATATATATATATATATATATATATATATTATATGCAACTAATTATAATACCTGCACATTTTTCCATAGCTTTTGTGATCTTTTTAACTGATGTTTCCTTGATGGGGCTGACCAATGTTTTATCACCCTGTACGGACTGGTTTCTTTATCATTCTTATCAGCAGGTTCAAAGACTGAGCTACTTTCTTTAGTTTTTGGATTTATTCTTATAACGACTTCTTTTGATCCATATTTTAGTTATTTTTATTTTAATTTTAAAAAAGCCTCTTTTTCTAATTTTAACTTTTTAATTTTTAGTTTTCTTTTTTTCAAGTGTAAAATATTTTTAAGTATTCCTACTTAATTTTCTCCTAACCTAGCTTGCGTTTCATTTTCTATTATGTTAGTCAAATCAGATACACGAGTGACATTGTTGTAAATTGATAAAGTAAATAATTGATGCTCTGTTAAGCAATACTCTTCAAGTGTTGCCATATTTAATTGTTTTTATTATTACTATTTCTCTTTTTTAAATATTTTACTGTTCTTTTATCTGGGGGGGAAAAAATGAATTTTCGCGGTTAATACGCTTTGTTAGATTACAAATAACAATTGTGGCCTTAGGTCTGCCATGAAACGTAAAAGTTTTTTTGTTACCTTATACATGCATCTTCCAATATCTGAAAAAAAATCCATGTGCTCAAGCGATAAAAAGCCTAGAGAAGTCCTAGAAATAGTCTAATTTTGCCATATTCTTAACCAACAAAATACCCTAGCAACGACATAGATATGCTTAGCAACGGCTACTTTTACTCTCTAATAGTTAGTACTTAAATTAAAAACAAATAAAAAATACATTTTTATAACAAAACTGTATAAACTGTACAAAAGTGCTTGATAAAAATTATTTTTTAAGCTTTTTTAATATAACAAAATGCGCAACAATAGGTTCAAAGAATGCGATGGCAAAAGTGTAATAACCAAAGTAAGGAAGTGACATTAAAGATACTTTTTTTAATGACTGTAATGATTGCTACACAAGCAATTCCCTTTGGGCAGTCATTTGTAATACTTTCTTTAGACAATTATTAATGATTGCAAGACTATTTCCTTGGAGACACATTCTTCTCGAAGAATTAGCACATGAATTTAATAAATAGCCATAGCATGAGATGAGAAACTACGAAATAAAGTTTTTTTGTTTTGCTATCTTTTGTTTATTCAATAAAAAATAATAAAATAAAAAATAAAAGTTAAATACAAAATGTCAGAGAGCAACAATATAGTCAGTCTCTATAAAAAATGCGTGTATTTTGATAAAGGACAGACTTCTTGTGGCCCTTTTAAGCGTTGGAAACAACATGGGATCTTTCAAATTAATGAATTAACTGCTGACATAAGTAATTATTTACAAGTACTAAAGGTATAATTTATCAATTAATATATATATTTTTAATTATAAGCAACAATACCTCCAACAAATAGATGACAAATTTAACATTACTATTTTATAGTTACCGCAGACAAACCAGTATAATGAAAAAACTCTAATTGAAAGTCGATTACAAACTTATCTTTCATGCGACGACTGGTTATGTGCATACCACCGTTTTTCTTTTGGTATTGGATGGAAGCCGCCAAACAGATGTCAATACCCAAGTCATATATTTCAAGTTGGTAAAAAAGCACCAAAAATTAGATCCATACCTTTGAATACCCTTGCTACTTATAATAAAAGTAATTCATCGCTACCTATTGGAGCCGTATTTTGCTTCAAGCAGCTAAAAACTATTTCTATAGATAATATTATTGACATGATAGAACCAATTCCAACAGTAAAGTCTAGTTCTTATGTTGATTAAGTTTATGTTCCAGATTTAGCAATCATTTCAGATAAGACCATCGAAGAATCAAAATTAAAAGCTAGTTCTTTGTGTGAAGCACTAGGAGCAAGTCCACTGTCTTTTCACATAACGCAAAAGAGAAAAGAAGACTTTACACAAGGAACTAAACAGAAAGTTAAAAAAAAATTTGAGAAATGTAAAGTGCAGCTCGAGAAGATATTTGCTGAAGCAATTGCACCTGGTCAATCAGAAGCACTTATAACCCAAGTATTAAACAGTGAAGATGAAAATGTTGCAACTGAAATGGTTCCAGAAGACCTAATTGTACAAGTTAAGATGTTCCAAGAAAGCGATTCTTTAGGAAAAATTCTTTTGCTTTCAGTTGTTAATCATAATAAGTACACTAAAGAGACATTAATGAAAGTCTTTGATTGCAAAAAACATCAAATAGAAAAAGGACGCAAGTTGCAGAAAGAAAACATTGGACTTTCCATACCAAAGAAGGGTAAGGTAAAAATATGCCGAATGCCTAAAGAAAAAATTGAACATTTTTTGGAATTTTTATTTTCTTGAGGTCTGCTTCAAGATGTAGCATATGGTATAAATAAAATAAAGTTTGACAACGGAGAGAAACAAAAAGTGGCTAATGCCATTTTGATGATGAAGTTTAGCCATACAATCACATTTTATAAAGAAATTTGCCTAGAAACTAATTATGTCCCTATGTCAGATAGTTCTTTATGGAGAATCCTTTGTGGAATAAAACCTTCTCAAAGGAAATCTTTAGCTGGTCTTGATGATGTTACAGCAGCTGGCATGAACGGTTTCCAAACATTAATTGCCATTTCTAAGAAGTGGAAATATAAAAATGTTACTAAGTTTCTTGAAAAAGGTAAAAGGTATCTGAAGAGTAATTATCCTTCCAAATGTAGTGGAAATTCAACTTTGCATAGTCACTCAACTTCATTTGCCCTTTCGGATATAGATCCGGACTTAAACCAATCAAACATAACCGCTGACGATGAACAATGCATTGACTGTACTGACCTCATTTCAGTAATCAAATTGGTTCGTGAGTTGGTTATACAAAGTGAAGATGAAGATCTACTATATGATTTAAATGTGGCTACAGAAGATGTTGAAGCCTATATGAAACATCAAATTCGTGATGCGCAGCAAAAAATGGCCAAAATAATGGCTTTTGAGCAACTTGATGAGGAAACAGGATTTTGGCTAAAGGATTTTTGTCAAAAAACATTGCCCGCTAAATTCCGTGAAGGCCAAAAAGAATATTTTGGGAAAAAAGGAATGACTCTACATGTTGATGTCTTTTTCTTCTATGAAAATGGTCGAATGAAAAAAAAAGTGTATTTTACTGCTGTATATAGATGTGAGCAAAGCCTTGTTGATGTACTCTGTCTCGCTGATGTTGTTTTGGCCAAAGTTAAAAATGATTTTCCTTATTTAAAGAATCTTTATGCTAAGTCAGATAATGCATCATCTTGTCATGGAAACTTCTACTTAGAAGCCCTTTACAATGTTTGCAAAGCAAAACAATTTTTCCTTAAAAGGTATGATTACAACGAGCCTTCGCGTGGAAAAGATCAATGTGATAGAGAGTCAGCAGGAGCGAAATGTGTCATTAGGAGTTTTGTTGACGCAGGAAACAATTTATTGACTGCAGAAGATCTTTATGAGGCTCTTCATAATGGTAAAGGAATTCAAAACGCTGATGTTGCTGTAGTTATAATAAATTCCAAAGCCTCTATTTTATCAGGATCAAATCTGATTCCCAACATAAGCAGTTATCATTCTTTTCAGTTTTTCCCTGATCACATGATAATGTGGAGATACTTCCGAATTGGTAAAGGTAAAAAATGGAACTATACAAATGTAACATTCCATACTTCAGTTGAAACTGTTAAGCCCTTTAGTTCGACTTGCAAAATTTATACTGCTCCAACAATTTCCAAAAAACCACGTGTTGATAGAAGAGTTAACACTTTAAAGTTTTGTACACAATTTGGTTGCACTGATTCATTTTTTGACAATGAATCATTAGAAGTACACTTGTTATCAGAAAACCACAATTTTTAATCTGTGAAGAAATCAATGGTAGACAGAGCAAAACTATCTTATATCGACAAAATGAAAATTTCAAACCTAAATTCTTATGATTATCTGCCGTCATCCCAATCTGTCATTAAAGGGATTGAAAACTTCACAGACATCACTGGGTGGGCATTACCAAAAAGAAAAGTGTTCAGATATTCTTCAAAGCAGAAAACATTGTTAATGCAGATGTTTATGTCTGGAGAAGAACAAGGGAAAAAAATGAGCCCAGAGCAGGTTCACCAGCAGCTGAGGACAAAGTTAAAGCCAAGTGAATATGTGACAACTCAACAAATTCGATCATTATTCTCTAGGCGAGTAAATTTACTTCTATATTTACTGATACCCAAAGTATGAATGATATAAAATTTAATTTTATTCTTTTCTTGAGTTTTAAGATAAATATTTTGAATTTACCTTCATGCTTCAAGTACATTTTTTTAGATGGAGTAAACAAAAAAGAGAAGGAAAGCTAGTTACCATTTTTTGTGAAGATGCTAATCTAACTGATGACATGATTGATCTGACTGATGATGCGAGACATACAAGTCAAAATAAAGATGATGATTTAAACAACGATATTCAGCTCATAGCAAAGGAGCTAGCAGCTGATTTTCAAATTGGTGATTGGGTTGCTATTGAATATAATATGCAGTGGTATCCTGCAATAATTCAAAGTGTAAGACGTTATAACATCAAAATATTTAATTTTTGAGTTATAGATCTTTTTTATTAAGTTATATAATTATTAATTTATTAACCACAACATTTAAATGTAATAAATATTCAGAAAGCACCAATGATTAGACGTTGTTTTACTTTTAACTTAACCCTGTAGGTCAATCGTAACAATGTTCATGTTTCTTGTATGGAATATTCTACTACACCTGGAAAAAACTGTTTCAAGTGGCCAACCAAGGAAAATATTCTCCAATATTTATATCTTGACGTTATTTGTAGGATTGATGCACCAACACCAACTAATCAAAGAGGGGACTATTCTCTCTCAATAAACGATATGTATAACATAGAAATTCAGATTGACAGATAAACTTCTTTAAAACTTTATTTGGTTTGCTTTCTTAAACAAGTTGTATTTGAAAAAACGTTTATCCGAAATTTACATAATTGTTTTAACAATGATATAAACACTTCAAAGTGTGTGATGTTTGGATCTTTTTCTCATTAAAGAAGCTTAGAAAATAACTTTTATCAAGCGCTTTTATACAGTTTTTTGTTATAAAAATGTATTTTTTATTTATTTTTAATTAGAGTACTAATTATTAAAGAATTATAAAAGCCGTTGCTAAGCATATCTATGTCGTTGCTAGGGTATTTTGTTGGTTAAGAATGTGGCAAAATTAGACTATTTCTAGGACTTCTCTAGGCTTTTTATCGCTTAAGCACATGAATTTTTTTTCAGATATTGGAAGATGCATGTATAAGGAAACGAAATAACTTATACATTTCATGGCAGACCTAAGGCCACGATTGTTATTTGTAATCTAACAAAGCGTATTAACCGCGAAAATTCATTTTTGGAAGCTTACTCTTTCCCAGGCTCTTGCATACTCATAATTTTTTTTTCTATAAATTCAATGTATACCTTATTGGCTTTCAAAAGCAGTTAAGTAAATTATGTGCAAGTAATGGTCTTAGGAGATATAAATGGTCAAAGTACGGGTAAAATTTCAAATTTAGCGGTTTTGAACCGTGATTTCTAGACAATAAAAAATGTAAACATTTTGAATTTTTATTTTAACCAGAGAAATCCACTCAGAGTAGTAGAAATAAGAAAAATAAATGAGTTTCTCAAATTCATATTGCTAAAATTGCCCCTAAAAGTAGTAATTCCGTTCCATGCACCAATATTTTTACAAAATGGGCCAAATTTCAGCCCCCGATATCTCCGCAAATAATGGGAGTTTTCGAAAAAAAATTTAACTGTGGCCTAATTTCATTGTTTTCTATAAGATATCTGAAAATGAAGAGACTTTGAAGACATCACTTCCAGACTTTGCCGATTTTGCCTATATTTCTCAGATAATGGCTCTTAACTACTTAAACGTGCTTTTAATTTAAGAATTTTTAGATTTCAAATCTTCGTATTTATAACCACAACAAGATCATCAAACTTTTAATATATGACATATAATAAAAAAAATGCTTCATTTATTTAAAAGCTTTATGGGGCCCTAGATTTATCACTTTAGATGTAAGGCAATTAAAAACACATGTAAGATCGTATATTAACTTTATTTTAATAATCAATAACTAATTAAATAAAATATTTTGGTGTCCTACAGTTATTACATGATTTTTTTAATTCATTAAGCGTAATAAATATTTCAAAAACATATTGCAATTATATAATCATTTTAGAAAAGTTAATAACTTTCCTTTTTAGTGTCTTTTTTTATGTTTTTTAGTGTCTGTTCTTTGTGTCCTTTGTATATTTTATGATTTTGTGAATATTTTTAGCGGAATATTTTTTTATCTAACTGACGTAAAAACATGCATTTAAGAATCTTGTATATAAAAACATTTTTTAGTTGCACGCTTTAAAGTGCCCTTTACGTGTCCTAGAGCCTATAGTTCAATCATGGCGATGAACATAAGAGTATTTTTAATGGATAAAGCTTGAAAAGTTACCCTTAAAACATAAATTTTGACTATGTATCTGAAAAAATGTTATTGTTTTTTTTTTAGGGTGTTTTGCAGTATGTTATTTTGGTGTCCTAGAGTTATGGTATGCCCTTAGGAGTATTATTTAATGATGGAACTTCAAAAATTAAACTAAAAACATATATCATGACCATGTTTTGTTTTCCCATGCCGCACAAAGAAATTTTTTCTAAGTATAGTCGAATGTCCACAAAAAGTGCAAAATAAACCACTGCCCAGATAGCACCACTTATTGGTCCATTGTTGGCAGCCAACTATTTTAACGTTGGCCCGATGTTGGTTGACTGATGTGGGCCAACATTGGCGTGATACAATAAACAACATTGGCCCAACAGTGTTGGGCCGACGTTGGCTAACTTATATGGGCCAGCATCGGTTTTATATCCTAGCGCAACATTGGTCCAATGTGTTGGCCTAACATAAATGTTTTGCCGACCTTGATAACTCTTAGTTATACGTTAACGAACCGTATTTGCATAATATTAGGTGAAATTTTACCTAACATTATGCAAATTGTTGAAAACAAAAAGATAAATAAGAAGTTTGTTATAAGCAAAAAGAAACCTATTAACATTATTATTCTTTATTATTATTTTAAACAAATGAGAAGTAGATTATCTAAAGTCATTGTTTTCATCTTCACTATCTGGATCAGCATGCGGTCTTTTCAAACGTTGCGTCCTGCCACCGTTTTCTATCTTTGGCATAGCGAAACCAGTTCATAATAGCATTTTTTATTTCGTGATTTGTTGCATTAGCTACCCTAAAATTGCAGAGAACTGCTTGCATTACAACATTGGTTAAGGCCAATGAGCAAAAACTGTATTTTCCATTTTTCCCCATCCAGTTGATTTTAAGAGCTAGTTCGTGTGTAAATAAACTTTTTAACACGTTTCTAACTGTATCATTCACATCAGTTCCACCAGTTATTCCAAGGAAACCAATCTGAAATTTAAAATAATTAACTTATTAAATAACTTATCAGCAATAACTTAACGACATTGTTATATTTCATTAACGTTTAAAATTTTTTAGCATCTAGTAAACTATTTGTTTGTTGAGTTAATTAATTTAATTAACTCAATTTACCATAGCATTTTTAAAATCACTACATTCAAGTTTGTCATCTAAATTTGTAGTATCTTCCCAACTCCCTAATATTTTGAAACCATCTAAACCTTTGTGTTGTTTGAGCATAATCCTAATTTTGACAATACTACATTCAGCATTGCATTGCAAGTTTTTATTTCCGTGCATAGCTCCTTGATCTCCTCCTTTTGTTTAACTATCAGTTTCAACATATGTTGATTAATACCTAAAAAATATTGTGTTGAATTTATCTAAAAAATTAAATATTGGAAAAGTTGCCTTCACTGTAAAAAAAAAGAACCTAATTTTCAACTAAGTATACAAAGAATATATGCATGTGTTTTATAAAAACTGTAAAATATATGCACATGTGTTGAAGTAAATCATATTTTTGTAAGGCTGTTTATAAATTTTTTTGTGTATACTTTTGAGTACACATGTATTACTAATTATAATTACAAACGATTGAAAATGTTCTTAAATTATATCAATTTATGTAAACTTAAACTTTCATTTGCATAATTAAGCTATAAAGATAATTATTTGAAACCTGATAAATGTTTTGGAGATAATTTGTCATTATTTGACATAAAGTGTGATAACTTTTTGGGCGCATTGATACACGGCCTTATTTCAACCAATTCTGGCGTAGAGCAATCTAAAAAAAGATCAATTTTGAACTTTAAAATATATATATATATATATATATATATAAATATATATATATATATATATATATATATATATATATATATATATATATATATATATATATGTATAAATATATATATATATATATATATATATATATATATATATATATATATATATATATATATATATATATATACACGTATATATACATATATATATATATATATATATATATATATATATATATATATATATATATATATATATATATATATATATATATATATATACATACATGGCCGTAGAGAGAAGGGTATATTGTCCTGGGGCCCATGTCTGTTTAAGGGTCCGTAAGAAAAAAAAGAGTAAAAAAAAAAAAACAAACAACTTGAGGCAATTTGGCATTATATATTGTATATTATATGTTATTCGAAAAAGAAAAAAAAAAGTATTTGAACTTATTTGTACTAACCTTTTTTTTTGTAATAACCTTGGTGGAGTAGTCCACCATGGTTAGTACATTAGTAAAAAATTGTCTGAAACAGATTATTAAAGAATAAAATTAAAAAATAAAGAACCAAAATAAACACAATTACATAAAATGGGAAATAAAATGTATTCTTACTAATTGCAGCAGGAACAAGGCCAGAAGGAACAGTGGAAGCAATTGGCAACAGACTTGTAATTTTTTTTTTCTTCGTTACCTTAACCTCTTTGTAACTTTCATCGTGGACAAAGTTAAGCTCTTCCAAACGATGAAATGCATTTATCTTGGATGTTTGACTTTGTACTTCAAAATCTAAGTCATTATAATTAACCTCTTCAACTTCTGTTGAGGAGGTTAACTCAGCCCTTGTTGCAATTTCTATTGCTTTTTCATAGGTATCTATTAAAACAAAATTGTTGAATATTTTTTTTTTTTTAATTTAAAAATAAAAAATATTCAACAATTTTAATATTGTATTTTAAAATATTCAACAATTTTAATATTGAAAAAAATTTAAGTAAAATATAACATTTGTTAATTCTATAAATTAGTTTAATATTTTTAACAGATAAATACTATATTTAATTAACAACAGATAAATATTATATTAATTAAAGAAAAAGTTTATTTTATTAATATAAACTTTTTTTAAATTGACAATATAAGCAGAAATTTAAGAAAAGCTTTACCTGCAGTTCCAAATAAACGAATCACTTCATGCATAGACCAATTGTCTGTATTAGATATTTGAGAAGTGATAATAGCTTTTTTTATCTTTGAAGTACTATGATAAGGCGGCCAATAGCAATACTTTTTATCTCCAGACAACCATGTTAAAGGAACAGGCTCCACTTCATCTCCAATAAACTCTACAATTATATATTTACCACCAGACATAATTTGTATAAATTCATAAACTTTAAACTGTGTGTCAAAAAACAATATATAAAAATCAAAATAAAGTGAAATATAAAAAACTGTTTGAAGACAAATAATAAAACGCTTTAATTGTATAATTACTTTATATATTATCAAAATACATGTTATACAATGTACATGTTAAATACTAATTTTCTTTTTTTTCAAATAAGAAATTCAAAAATATGTGTGAATGAGTGGTAAAGCAAGATATCTAGTGTTATCTAATTTTATAAGTATACACTTGCTTATTATATCTGAAACAGGAAAACTAAGCAGATTCAAGTTTACATCTTTTACTACACTGATGTGTAAGCAGCTGGATTGTAGGGGGTAGTCAAAATAATCATTTGATGAAGTAAATTTATGGCAAAGTAAAAAAAATTTTACTATCTTGAACAACAATGTTTTTAACAAGCAATACTGATTATTGCTTAATAACACACAACAGTCTTTATAACATTCAGAAACACTTATTAAAAAAAAGCTAGTTTTTAACTTTAAATACTGAACACAATTTGAAAATATTGATAAAATGGGACCATGCTCATGTTTGCCAGACAAAACAAACTCATCAGAAATTGTATCTTGTTCTACAGTGTAACTTGTCATCTCAGATAATCGTTTTACAACTTGCTGTATTGGCTGCTGAGGTTTTCTAATCAACTTTTTTAACTTTCCCAAAAAATTTTCGAATGGAAACCCGCTAAAACAGTCAAGTGGACCAAATCTTTTTGCATCTGAAGCTAAATGCACAAGATTGTAAACATTATACACTAAAAAAATTCTTTTCCATACAAAATGTGTGCATTCTGAACAAATAATTTGAGGAGACTCCCAGCATACTCTGAATGTGTTTCACATAATCGAGGGTTCACCAAAATACTTACTCCACAGACCAACAGCAAAAAATGTTTATAAACTTCATCATCAACAACTCCATTTAATGCAGCAATACCAGCATAAAGTAGAAAGGTTCTAAGCTCAGTTGCTTTCCAATAACAAATTTCTTGAATAGCACGTGGTTTACGAGAAAATTCAGTAGGGAAGTCTTTAGCCATGCTAATTAGTTTATCTGAAATTTCAGCAGTTTTTTTTTGCAGGGTAATGGCCCATAAGACCTCCTTTACCTATCCACTGTTTAACTAACTTACCAACAACACCTATACAGACCAGATGCATATAATCAATTGGAAAATTTGTTACCATACCTATTCCAAGCTCAAGTAATGGAGTTGAACCCTTATGGTGCTCTTGGTCATCCGTTGCAGCAAAACCTTCATTGTTACGTAGTTGGCAATTCACATCTGTGTATATTACTCTTCCACTCCATTCACCTTCAACCACACATTTTTCACAGGCTGAGTATCCACTGTGAAGCTTAATATTTTTTAAGAAAGCTCTTGCAGGTGCGTTACAAACAAAAGCACCTATTTGTATAGTGTAATGAGCTCCATTAAACAAAATACCTTGTAACAACAATTCTTTAGCCTCTGTAACAAATTGGTCTAAATATTCATTAAGTGAATCTGGCTTTGTTTTACCCATATATATACCAACAACAAATGGTTTGGGCTTTTGAGACTGCATAACATAACACAATATTGGCCAAAATTGATCTAATGTACTTTTAGATAAGGGAATACCATCAACATTTAAGCATAATGTTAACACATTTTCTTCATTAGTTAGTCTTTGATTAGAGAGAAAGCTTTCAATACCACTACGCAGTCCTAAATGATAGTAAGTCCCATTTCCTAGTTCTCTAATTACAACATTGCGTGGAGTCTTAAGCAGTGTTCTGGAATCTTGAGGCAATAAGGGGTGATATGGATTCAATAGTTTCAATAGTGATGTTAATGATACATGCGTTATGTTAAACTTAATAGCCCACTCACGTAACTGCTCTACAAGTTTTAACTGAATCAGCTCACTGTCAACTGTTTCATTATTGCTGCTGTAATTAAAATGTTGAAGATGGTCATCATATGTATAATCATTACAAAACCTACTATCTAAATCACTTGCTTGTATATAAATAGATGAAAAAATTGGTTAATATTGTTAAAAATGTTAATATTATCTGAACTGCTGTCACCATTTGATAACGAATTATTTAATTCATCATTAATAATATAAGCTTCTTCCTCACCTTCAGATATATATTTCATTATAGAAGATACTGTTTTAGATATACGCCGCCTCTTTGATAAGTATGTTGACCTTGATTGATTATTTGATGCCATTACTGTAAAACAAATTTTTACTGATAACTTATAATATATATATATATATATATATATATATATATATATATATATATATATATATATATATATATATATATATATATATATATATATATATATATATATATATATATATATAATTTAATTTTATATTTTTCTTAAAAATATAATTATATATTTAAGCAAATAGATAAAAAGATAAGTTTTTGTGCTAACAAAAATAGCATTTGCTAAAAAAAAAATATAAAACTTCATTTTAGATTTTTTACTTTATTTCATTTATTTTCAGATTATTTTACTTAGTAGAAATATATATTCTTAATAAAAATATGTTTCAATAATAGGACTTTAAAATAATAAACTAAATTCTACATGCAGGATGCCAACAACATGTTTAAGTAGGTTAAAGATTTTTAATGACATTCAAAAGTAGGTTGCCGATTTTAATAAAAATCCAGACCAAAATAAAATTTGCGCATGCGTTTTATCGCCTACTTTTAGATGTTATTAAATATCGCTAATCATGTTGTTCATGAAATAAGCTTTTACTCTCCTTTTGGCTTACATTGTGCTCGAGACTAAGCTAAATGTTTATAAATTTTACTATGTGCATAAAAGCAAAAGATTTTAGATTGGTTTTATTTAATTACGTTGAAAGTGTTTAAATATAACACATCAAATTTTATGAATATTCGTCATAAATATATTTTTTGCCATACTTTTTATCACAAAGCTATCAATTACTAGGAATGCGCGTATCTTTCGATTTACGGCACCGATCTTGTAATGAAAAACTTCGACCATTCTAGTGAAGCGTGCAAGGCGTATGTGTTGTAAGAATGTATTTTCTTGTGTTTTTTTATAGAACTTCATATCAACATATATATTTTTTGAAAAGTAGAATAGTTAAACATTATTTTAGTGCTGTTCTTTTTTGTAATTACCACCGCTATCGTTAAATTTATGGTTCTTAAAAACTTTGTTTTTGATCAGATGTATAATTCATATTAAAGAAATGTTGATAACTTTTTCAAATCTATTGGGCCCAGTGAATAAACATATTTTCTAAGTGCATGCCAAATTTTATTACAAAATATTATGTAGCAGACACTTAATTTTTTGTAGCAAAATAGGTACTTATGTGCTGTAAGAATGTGTTATTTTGTAGAGTTTTGAACCAAATTATATATTTTAAAAAAAGTTGAAAAGTAAGGCCTTACTTTTGTGGTGCTTTTTTCAGTAGTTACAACCGCTATCATTAAGTTAACTGTTTATGAAAAAATTCGTTGTTGGTCAGATGTAAAATTTATATAAAAAGAATGTTGATAACTTTTTTAAATCTATTTTTTCCTGTGCAGAAACCTTTTTTCTAAGTGCATGCCAAATTTCATTGAAAAATATTATGTAGCAGACACCTTATTATTTGTTGCTGCACAGGTACCTAAGTTTAACTTTTTCCGGAGAATAAAGGTAGGTAGGGGGGGGGGGGCTAGCAACGATCTTTTTAAAAGATCGTTGTTAACCCCCTCCCCCTAAATGTATATTCATTTTATAATATATAATAACAATAATAGTATATATATATATATATATATATATATGTATATATATATATATATATATATATATATATATATATATATATATATATATATATATATATATATATATATATATATATATATATATATATATATATATGTACATACATACATATATATATATATATATATATATATATATATATATATATATATATATATATATATATATATATATATATGTATATATATATATATATATATATATATATACATAATATATATATATATATATATGTATATATATATATATATTTATAAGTTTATAGTAGGTTTAAAAACGATATATAATGATAAGAATTATATAGTAATATTTTATAGTTATTCTTATTACTTATTACAAAATAATTTTTAAACTAAATATAAAAAAATTTATCATGATAAAAAGTATATGCAAGTTGGTTATGAAAAATGAGTGAGATATCACTCACATAATTATAGACTATCATAATACAATATCATCAGTATCATAACATAATTGATAAATTATAGATGATAAATCACCAGATGATAACCATATGGTTATAAAGCTTATAATTGTTATCATAATAAATTATTTTAAGTCATTGGTAAAGTTAACTCATGATTGAACAAAATTGAAATTTGTTGCATACAAATGATATCAATTAAATTTTTTTGCTTAAAAAAGAAGCAAGTAACTAATTTTCTCTGGATGTTCTTTTTTTCATTTAAGAAATAACTCAACGTGACATTATATGGTATTATGGGTCCCAAAAAGAATATGTGTGTGTTTCGTGGTGCAGCGGAAAACTATATAGAATCAAACTTTGCATTGTCTTTGCAAGTAGACAACAATTGTAAAAATGGGCATATTCTGTTTGTATTCGTTAGCAATAATGAATCACATCAATTAACTATTGAGCAGGTCAATAAACTTTATGGCTTCAATATTTGTTACAGTCATACTAAACTTCTTGTTAATGTATCAAAAAAATGGGCTTGCAATTTTTTAAGAGATTCAAAACATTTTGTTGACTTCTGCAACGAGCCTTTTATTTGTCAAGCAGCAACATTTCCAGCAACAGATTCATTTCAGTCAGGTCCAAGTTCAAGAAAAACTGTTTCGTATTTGTCAGTTGCCTCATCTCCTAAACATAAAAGTATTTTGTCTTCACCTAATAAAAAAAGTGCTTTGTTATCCAGCTTAAGAGCTGACCAGTTGACTCCAAGAAAAAAACTCCTCAAACATAGATTAAGTGTTTTTGCTACTGAAATTGCTACCCAAAAACGAAAGCATAGAGAGGATGTAAAGGTGTTAAAAGAAAAAATTAAAACAAGGCCAAGATTTAAACATCTCAATGAGACTATTGCTCGCAAAGAAAAGACAATTCGAAGTTTGGGGAATAAATTAAAAGTTCAACGTCTAAACTTACAGCTGAATAAGCTTCAAATTTCAAATTTTCGTTTGAAAAAAGAACTGCAATTCACCCAAACAAAGCTGTCTAATGAAGAAGTTATCTTACGTCAACAACTTGCTGACAAGAATGTAGAGATTAATGTCCTGCAAAATGATATGCTTATTTTACAGGAAAAGATAGAGCAAATGCAGCAGAAAGTACAAAGCACCAGATGTAAAAAAGTCTACTCATCTGATATTAGGGCACTTATCTATGACATGCTAGCATGTCAAGTTCCTACACACAGTGTGCCCCAACTTCTTCATAAAGTAGGAGAACACTTTGGGTATAGATTTAGTGACATTCCACATCGCAAAACTGTGGAGCAGATGATGCGCGAGCTGGGTATTATTTCAGAACTCCAGGCTGCTGAGATAGCATTCTCAACAAAAAATTTGACTTGGTTTTGATGCCACAACCCAGGAGGGTGTTCATGTCAATGTTGTGCACTTAACAAATGAATCTTCGTGCATGGTTGTAGCCATTGACCAGCTTGCTGGTGGTACATCTTATGACTATATGAATCATATTACAAAGTCTGTGGATAATCTTGCTAAGTTGTATAGTGACTTTTACCGGAAACAATATGCTGATGTGAAACAATATATATGATCTTATTAAATGTTCAGTAATTGAATTACTGAACATTTAATAAGATCTACATAAGGTAAAAATTTTTTTTCTGATTTGTATTTTGTTATTCTTTTATTAAGTTAATTTTTTAAATTTAAAGTATAATTTGAACTTTTTCTTCAAACATTTACTTATGTGAGTATTTTATAAGTTCTCCTATATAAGTAGTGTCTATACAAATATATATAATGGTATAATGTATATATATATATATATATATATATATATATATATATATATATATATATATATATATATATATATATATATATATTTGAGTATAATTATTTTTATAATTCTATAATCATTTTGAGAGCACCAATGCTGGTAACGTTATATTATTTACATAATAATTGATTGCGTTGGTTGTAAAACTCTTTAAAAAATATCTATAAAACAAATAATTATCAGAAAGTATGAATAAATATATAGATACATACATTTATGTATATACATACATATATATACACAAATACTTACATATATATATATATATATATATATATATATATATATATATATATATATATATATATATATATATATATATATATATATATATATATATATATATATATATATATATATATGAAAGTATGCATATATATATGAAAGTATGCATACATACTTTCATGTTTGACACATCTCTTGGCAGCCATTGTAATCGAGGTAATGGCAAGAAAGAGTCACAGCACTTTTTAATTAGAAAATCTGAACAAAACTTTATCAAAATATCTAATTTATTTAAACTTTAAATATGAAATTTTTAAACATATATCAAGTTTTACAGTTTAACTTTTACTTAAAAATTGAATTGCATCTCTTTAATTTTTATCTGTAGCATTTATCCCTCGTTTTATAAAGTCTTTTGCTTGTTGAATAATTTTAAAATGCTCATCAGACAACACTCCTGTGTGGCCGAGTGGTTAGCTTGCAGAGTTCCAGAAGCAAAACACAGTGGTTCGATTCTATTTATTTTTTATTCTAAAATAAAAAAATAAAACACTTTTGAAGTTTTATAGATATTATATATATAACCTATGTGAAGGTATTATACACTGTAACAAACAAAAGAGAAAGAACTTTTAAAAAAGCCTAAACTTTCTAAAACATTAAAACACTAGCAGAAATATTTTGCACATATATCAAGACAATTATATTTTTAATGTGCTTAAGTAATAAGTCTTAATAGGCTGCGGATGTTCTGAAAAAAAATATTCTCTAAAACTTAATAAAGAAGTAAAATAATAAGACCATCCTGCTACTCCAAAAGGTGTTGCTGTGGGGCAAAAAAAAAATAGCCAGTATCTAGCAAAAACTTTATTTTAACAATTAATATTTTTTTTTGCTGTCTAACATATTATTAATGTAGATAAGAAACAAAATAAGACCAAAGTTAGAACCTTGTCCCAGAAGTTATCAGAAAGAAAAGTGTTGCCCTTTAAGGATGACTTTAATAAAGCGGTTAAAAAGAAATAATTTGATACTCTCAAAAACTTTCCTAGATACAACATATGAAACAAGCTTATGGAGAAGACCAACATGCTAAACTTTAGTTGAAAGCCTTAGATATGTCAAGAGCAATAGCCCTAGCATCTCTGTCTTCATTTAATGCACAATCAATTTTTCAGTCGCAACAGTGAAGCAAGAGGATAAAAAACAATATTCATTGTCTGACATCAAGTTATTTGATTCAAGATGGAATGTGAGAAATTTATTACAGACTCAAAGACCTTCCTTATAACAATAAGAAGACTGATAAGATGATAATTGAAATTGCTTTATCATAGTTATTCTTTTACTATTTAGTTTAAATTAATACAGTATACTATAAATGTTTAGTGATGGTACTTGTTTTGTTTTTAGTTTATGTTTATTTTAATTTTGTATGGTAAATTGAAATTATTAGTTTTTGTTTATATTTAAATTACATTTATATGGTGTGATGCAGCTGTTCTTTTTATATTTAGCTTATATATAATTAAATTTAATTAACATGGTTTAGTGGAGATATTAGTCGTTTTATATTTAAATACTTTAAATAGGTTAATGAATATATATTTTTTTATATTTAGTTTTTATTTAGTTTTAATTAAATTATACAGTATTGTCCGATTCTTTTAGTCCAAAATTAGTTTGTATAATTTGGATACTTGAGCCCCGTTATATAATTGATACATGGGAAGAGTAGGTATAACACCATCAATTCAAAACTTCCCAAAACTTCTTACAAGATTAAAAACAACAGAACTTTTTCTTGTGTTTACATAAAAAAAATTATTATTAAATGGATAAATAAAGTAGAGAAAAAAATAAAAAATTAATTAGAAATCTGGTTATGGCAGGAATAACTATTATTAGTTTAAATGTTAAAACCCAAGCAATTATGATTGTCATCGCTGTGTTAAAGATAATGTGATAAACAAATAACATTATATTAGAAAATTACTAATTTTATTATACATAAGGCACAACAACAGCAGTATTATAACAATAAACATATAATATAATTAAGAAAGTATGCAAAAAATTATTTACAGAAAGGTATAAGAACATTCAGAAAGGCTTTAATAAAGAAGGTAATATCAAAAAAGCTTTAGAAAGATTAAAATATTAAAAGCTTATTTCACATATAGTTATCTAAAATCACCCAACAATTTTATAAAGTAATACTGATAGCTTGTATAGATGAGCCGTAAGTTTTTTTTTTCGTTTCAAAATATTATTATATACTGAAGTTCATTTAAATTTGTTTATAACTATCGGGTAGACACGGAAAAATCCGATCATCTTTAAATTGAGATTTCTCCAAAACCACAAATGCTTTTTATTTAATTTTTTTTTTTAACTAAACCTTACTTCCATTTCTTAAATGGTGTTGATAAATTTTTGTGTACAAATTAATGATTTCCTATCGCTTGGTTGCTATACGCACAAATGTCCCAAAATCTACAGTCATAGATATTATAAACAAGTTGAAGACTACTCAAAGCTTCGAAAGAAAACTTGGAAGTGGAAGAAAAAAAACTTTCCATAAATCCAAAAAGGTAAAGTCGATTTTACGTTCAAATGCAAGAAATCCAAATCAGTCACAGCGAGATCTAGCAAGAAAATTTAAGACTTCTCGTTCTTATATCAAAAAAGTATTTAAAAATGCTGGAATTAAAGCATTTCATAAAAAAAATACACATAAGAGAAGCTTAAATTGTGAAATTAAAGGAATTCGACACGCAAAGAAGTTGGTTAAAATAATGGCGGATAAAAATATGTGCATAATTGAAGACGATGAAACGTATTGCAAGGCAGATTTTTCACAACTTCCTGGTCAACAGTTTTACTATAAAAACAAAGATAAACCTGTCGATGATCAATTTAAATATATTCGACGAGAAAAATTTGCATCCAAGTTACTTTTGTGGCAAGCAATTTGTAGCTGTGGTATGCAGTCCTCTTGTTTTGTCACTAAAAAGACCTTGACTGCCAATCTCTACATCAAAGAATGCCTCCAAAAAAGACTTTTGTCTTTTATAAAAAAACACAAAGAAAAAAGAAAAAATCTGTAAAATGATGGCATCAACCCGCTATAAAGTTCGATTTCTTGCCAAGCAACCCATCAAGCCCCTTTAAATTAAGTTGAAACTCTAATTTGTGTAAACACATTTAATAATAAAAAAAATTGAAATAAAAAGCATTTATGGTTTTTAGAGAAATCTCAATTTAAAGTTGACCGGATTTTTCCGTGTCCACCCGATATAACTTATTATAGCTTTTTAAACTTAATTAAGGTAATTAATCTATTAAATAATAACAAAAAATAAAACAAAAATGTTGAAATTCGTATAATTTCCTTTACGTAAATTTTTTCATTTAATTTTTCTTAGACCTATGATGCCAACTTACGATGGAACTTCGCCAAATATTAATAAGATGAACAATTGTGGAACAAAGTTTTATTTACTGACGAGAGTAAATTTTATATTTTCGGACCTGATAGGCGTGGAAAAATATTGAGAAAAATAATACAGAACTAGAAAAAAAAGATTTAATTCCGATGATGAAACATGGAAGTGGAAGTGTGATGGTCTGGGGATCGATGGGTGCAGCTGTAGTGGGGACTTCGGTATTTATTTCCGCTGGATGTATATTTAGCGTTATAAAATATAATTCGAAATCGCATGCTTACAATATTAAAGTTGTGAAATAATTAGATATTTCCACTAGATTATGATTCGAAACACACTGCTCATGTTGTAAAATCATGGTTTCTCTACAATGTTCCAAAACAACTGCATCCCCAATCACCAGACTTTAACTCAATAGAGCACGTGTGAAATTATTTTGAAAGACAAGTCAGGAAACAGAATAACAAATGTTAATATGCTTTAAAATATCTCACTAGAATCATGGAATAAAATACCGTCTTCTTATACCAAAAAACTATTGTCATCGATGAACAGAAGAATAAAAGAAAAAACTTGTCTAAATGCCAAAGGATATTCAACAAAATACTAAAGATTTTTTTATTTTTCATATTCTTGTGTTTTTTATGATTCTTGTTTAGTGTAACTTTTTAGTGAACTTATAAAACTTTTTTGACATAAAAATTCAATAATTAAACTTTTTTAGTTTTACAAATAAATATATTTTCTTAGTTAATTATTATTATTTTTTATTTCTTGTACGATATATTCTTGTTACTTAAATAAAAAAATATTTTTTTGCTCTTAAAATGGTTTTTAAAGTGATTCTTCTTAAGTCTTTCCTCTAAATTGTACTCTAAAGCGTACGTAGGCTTTTGTGACTGACTGTATTTATTTATACAGAGCCGGCGCGAGTTGATGTCTAAAAGGGTCAGACTCGCCGACTAAATGAGCGAAAAATACCTTAATGAGAGGGGATGTCACACTCCTCACCCCCTTCGCGTCGGCCTTTTGACTCCTACTTAACCTAAAATTTAAGCAAGACTTCAAAGATCTATTAAGTAAATTTAAATTGAGAGTGAGTCTTTAAAAATAGAAGTCTACCAGATAGTGTATCCAGCCAGATTTGTATATTATCCGGTCTCCTGTATTCTTCCGAATAATAAAATAATTGGTTATCTCATGTTGATAAATAATAATAAAAAAAGTTATTAGTAAAAATATTTAAAGTAAAAATAATTAAATTAAAAATTTATTTTAAGCCGCAGTCTTAAAGATACAGTTTAGACTTGATACAACCATTTCGTAATTAACGGAATGAGAGAACCTAGAACGCAAATTCTAAAATGTTAATCTTTTAAAACAATCTAATGTTACTAGATTCGAAGAAATTGTGTTCAAGTTATATAATTCAAATAAATAAGAATTAACGATGCACAAAAATTATAGATTTTATCACTTATAAGTTTATTTACATTTAAATTTTCTTCGCTCAAGAAATACAGATTTCATCACTCTTTTATGAACTTATTTGCATTACTATGTATAAACTGTTATGAATGTATTTGCATTACTTTGTATAAACTGTACTATCTCAACGCGTTTCTCCGCGTTAAGGTAACAGAATTGGTCGCTTTTTCTTATAAATGTTTCTTTATTCAGACAACAATCTCTCTAAAAATGCAGATGATGTAAAAAATGTTTTATGCATTTGTTGTGACTTTATATCATTAATACCCTATATCATGTACGTTAAACAAATTCTTTAATAGAAATTCACATTAGATATGGAATAAAAAAGCAACGACATAACTTCGGTCTATCGAAGTTATATGCCGCACGCCGAAATTGTCTATAGACATTTGCTCTCTCATTTTCTTTACGATTCACATTTTCTTTACAATCGACATGCTACTTATCGAATAATCGCGTAGAGTTAAAAAGTAATTTTATTTCCTTTTAATACAATTAAAAATGATTTTTTTTTTTACATGATCGAGCAGTGGAGTTGTAAGAAACAATTTTTGACCAGAATTATTAGATTCTCTTGCTTATTTTAATTTTACATAGAATACAAGTTGTTGTCTATTCAGAATAGCTGCTGAATAAATCTGCACGATCCAAATAATCATTTATTAATGAAAATTTAAATAAAATATTTATGCTAACGTAGTCAAGATTTGCGACAGCATAATTAAGTGTCGATATTTGGATCGAATTATCAGGTCATTTTGAAACATTTCGTTAGGTTGAATACGCTGCTTTTATTTGATGTGATAAAACTCAAAATTTTTCAAAAATGTTACCTACTTTGGAAATTCATTTGTGTAATTTTTAGTGTTGCAAGAGCCACAATTTTCTTGAAATTTCTTATCAATTAATTATGTAATAGTTAACAGAATTTGAAAAACAGAAAAAAAAAAAAAAAAAAAACAATGTTAGCTTTGGGGACGCTGTTTTCTATAAAACAGCTAGCTAACAATACCCAAGCAAACATTTGGTCTTAAAAAGACGTTTTAAAGTAGGGTTGTTCGCCGAAAAACAAAACTTGCGAAAATTTCGCATTTTTATCTACCGTAATAGAATTGTTATTGCGGAAGTTGCACATGCAAAAATGCACATTCCGTAACGCGTTATACGAAAATATAAATAAATAAAATTCCGTAATAAAGCATTGCGAAAGAAAACTTGCGAAACAAATCATTTCGTAAGAATACTTACGAAATAGTTCCTTACACTGATCTCTATAATAAGCGCATCTCTAATATCAAAACTGGATAGCGCATCTCTACTATCAAAATTGACGCCAAAATCGCCATATTGGAAAGCCCCAGAAAACTGAACGGAATTTGAAAATACAGAGATTGCGCTTGAAGATTTGTTATTGCTTTACTTACCACTTCTTTTACATTGACTAGATTAAAGTTGCATATTTCAATCATATTGTTATTTTTAAAATGTTTGAAAGTTTGAAAATTGAAAAAGTAAAAAAAAAAAGCACGAACAAAATTAGAGTTGAATGTAAATAAAGAATATAGGAGAACAGACTGTTTAATAATTTGTATTTGTTTTGTATAAACTTGTTACCTTTATTAATCTTCTTATGTTCAATATACTTTGCTAAAAGTCAAAATTAATATTTACTCTGGTTACTTTAGAATGTTTATTGTTACAACTTGATGCAATCTTACTTTATAATAGCAGTGAGAAAGTAACTTTATAAGTGTAAAACATAACAAAAAAATATTGTATCAAAGATTTTTTAAATGGTTTTAAATTTTCATAGTTTTTAAAAAACTCAGGATATGTTGGTTTCTTCCGCAATTGCAAAAGTAATATCATCGACTTTATTATAGTAGATTGAAATTGATAATCATACACTACCAAGTTTTATTTCTGCTGCGTCACAAACTTTTATCCCACTTATAAAAAGTACGAAAAGCTTTAACTTATATAACTACTAAGTTTATATGTTGTTACTAAGTTCTTTTTCTGCTATTTTGGTGACATACATTACAAGATATTTAAGCGTTTATTGTTTTTCATCAATCAAAGTATGAAAGATATAGAGACACATGTAGTTTTATGAAAGTAATTATTATTTCAACTTACATTTATCAGCTGTATCCTGATAATTAATGGTTGAATAATAATAAATCTTGTAAAATATTGTACTCAAAAACAAAAGAGAAAATAAAAGAAATACAAGTATAATTATTGTTTAATTTTTTAAATTATGTTAGATTATTCTAGAGCATTTTGCAAGTACAGAGTGCTCAATGTTCTTAAGAACAGCAATAATAAAATAGTTAAAACACTTATCTAATTTTTGTCTTCAACATCAAAAACTCATCTAACCAAGAAAAAAGATTTCTTACTGGTTAGATAAGTTTTTTTACTAATATATATATATATATATATATATATATATATATATATATATATATATATATATATATATATATATATATATATATATATATATATATATATATATATATATATATATATATATATATATATACTATTATTATTATTATTATTATTATTATTATTATTATTATTATTATAAATATATTTCAGACAACAGGCAGATACAATTTAGGTGCCAGGTCCATAGTTTTTACAAAAAAAATATTTTTTTTAACTTTGATTAAGAGAACACATGGAATTATTTACTAAGAAACAAGCTATCAACTTTTTACAAGAAGCATGTCTGTAGTTCGAGATAATTGTATAAAAAGATGGTAATCTGTGCTCTAAAAGCATGAGATCATACTTGTTGTAGCCAAAAAACATTTTAGCACATTTGTTGTAGCAATAATGAAGGCGTGCCATTGTTTTATCATTATAATTTTGCTGCAGAGGAGCAGCATATAAACAAATGTAATATGATTTAAACAATTTGACCTTTACTCTGGTAGAGCATAAATGAAAGTGTCTAGTTAAAATATTTGTACGTGTGTAAAGACCCTTCATCTCCTTGGTTATATCAAGATCATCAGTTAGGTCATTTTTAATTATATGGCCAAGTTATTTAAAAGATTCAACAAAAACAATTTTACAGCCTGATATGCATAATTCTGGAAAGGAGTTTGATATAATTTTTGAGTTGGGTTAAACACCATACATACAGTTTTCTTTGTGTTAAAGAATATGTTAATTAAGGAAGATTCCTTATTTGTAAAGCTAATTAGTTTTTGATGAGAATACCAAGATGGTGCAATTAAAACCATATCATCAGCATAAGCCACCTATATTACATCCAATACGTAGTTTTGAGATTAATAAAATCATATTCTGTATGTAAAAGTTAAATAGAAGTGGGGACAACTCTAAAACTATTTGATTTTGTTTTTTGCCATCGAACAAACATTTGTTGATTACTATACCAAAATGTAAGCAAACTCACAAGTTTTTTGGGTAACCCATTATCTAGTAATTTCTGAAACAACAGCCAGTAATTGTTTTATTAAAATGTTTTATAAAAGTATATATATATATATATATATATATATATATATATATATATATATATATATATATATATATATATATATATATATATATATATATATATATATACAATTACTATTTACTGTCTAAGAAACCTTCGGGTTGAGTTACACTAACATAGCCCAACTAATGATTCATACAACAATGAATAAGCTGTTTACTTTGCAAATATGTTACAAGCCTCAGGCATTTTGCACCGGGTAATTAAAAATCAAAAGGTGCATACTGATATACATTCGTATCTATCTATTTTTATTATATATATATATATATATATATATATATATATATATATATATATATATATATATATATATATATATATATATATATATATATATATATATATATATATATATATATATGAATGTTAATTAAGAACTGATATCTATAAAAATAACTATATAAGATTTATTGTAGATAATAATATTATTATTATATTAACTTCCTAAAATATTGCTTCTTTAACCCTCAGTTCTTTTCCATTTTTGCACCCATATGCACAACACTCTGAACCTCAGGGATCTTTTTTTAATCCGCACATTATTGTATATTCAACTTAGCTGAAATCTGATTTTAAAGCGATTAGTCGAAAAACTAAGCCAAACGCTTACTTAAAGGTTTTTTTAAAATGAAAATAATAAATAAATTTTTTTAAAGGCTTACTTATTTTTTAAAAGGCTTACTTATTCAAATATCTGGGGCTTTCCAATATGGCGATTTTGGCGTCAAAAAATTCAAAATTTTGTTCAGAGTTGCGCTATCCAGTTATTATAGAGATCAGTGGTTCCTTACGGAAAAAGCATTCCGGAATGTGTAGTTACGAAAAAGACGCAAAAGATTTTATGTTACGATATATTTAAGATATTAACTGTTAACAGTTTAAATAATAAATAATAAAATAATAAAAAAATGTTGTCAAATGATTCTTCAAATGTTTATACAAATATACCTAATATATATATATATATATATATATATATATATATATATATATATATATATATATATATATATATATATATATATATATATATATATATATATATATATATATATACATCGTTGTATATATATATATATATATATATATATATATATATATATATATATATATATATATATATATATATTTATAAATATATACATATATATACAGTAAAATCCCGTTAAGTTGGACTCTCAATGAACAGATAAACAGTATGCCTTTCTTTTTAAAAAGTATAAAGAGGATGTGTGATAAACAATTAAATACTTTATTATAAAGAACGAGAGATCTCTGTAAAGGTAAATGATATCAGAAAGAGTAAAAAGAGAAGAAATATATGTGAAACAGCGGGATGTGAACCTGGGTCTACGCGGCCAAATGTCTTAACTGAATGAGCTATACGTTCATTCAACTAAGTGAATAGTAATATTTATTTAATATATAATTAAGAAACTATATAAAACAGAACTTACAGAAAGAGATACGTATGCAAATAGGATTCTATATACCAGGAAAATGAATAGTAATGTGAACCTTTAGATGCTTATAACTAATATCTGGACTCAAAAACTAGTTACTTTTAATGGAACACAATAGGCTGTAGGAGCCTCAGGGAAATTATATTCAGAAATGGTTATATTAGACTCAGAGTTAGCTAGAAATTATTACAAAGTATTTAGGACAGATGTCTAGTACAAAAAGCAAAAGATTTAAAGCAAAATGATTTATATTATTTGAAAAAGTTGTTTTACGTACATTTCATCATAATTTAAGTAGAACTTAGTAAAGCAAGGGAAACGTGTTGAATTAAGCACAATGAACTCAATCTTAAAAGAATAACTAACAGAAGAGAGGTTGTCGCTATTGTGAAGGTGACGAAAGATCTGTAATATAGAACATGGAGGTCAAAAAATGCTTTCTTAAGTAAAAAGAGTTTGATGAACAAAAGTTACAATGGCTGCAGGATGCGAACCCGGATCTCTGCGGCGAATTATCACGTATCTAACTGATTGAACTATACAATCTTATACTCAAATTTATATCTTATTAAAATTAAAAAACAATATTTTCTAAGATCTATACTTCGAAAAGCGTATTCAAACAGGACTCTACATACCTTTAAAATCTGCTAGAACTTTAGTAACGTGCACACTTTTAGAAATTATTGAAATAGGTATATTTTATCAGAAATATGCTTAAGCTAAAGCATATTTTTGAGCCATTTTTTACTATTTGCTTAAGCATATTCGAACCTGTTTCAAAAATTTCATATGCTTTAAAAAAAAACATGTATATTCCTACCCATCATTCTTATTTTTAATATACGTAATGAGTTCAAAAAACATCGTTGTATATATTTATTATGGCACGTTTCGTAAGTTTATTTCCGTTAAGAATTCTTTCGTATGTTGTGATCCGAAATACTTTCGTTTCGAAAGAAATTTTATTTTTTATCAATATTTCTAAAAATAAAACCATAAAAATTTAATAGTTATTATACTGAAAATAAAAATTCATTAAAAACATTTTGGGATTTAAAGATGTTAACTTTTACAATTAAAATCAGTCTGGCAAACAAATTTTCTTTATAGACTTCAAAACGTCGTTTGGCGAAAATGTTTGTTTCGCAAGTGCGACTTCCGAAACCGCTACTTTCGTATGTTACAAAATAGTTTTGTTTCGTATGTCAACTTGCGAAATGCTAAATTTCGGAAGTGGCTTTTGCGAAATGAACATCGGCGATTTTAATTGTTTTGTAACATTCGGTACGAAAAAATGTAATTCCGTGTTCTCAATCTCCTTACGAAAAAATGTTGTTTTTCCGGAATTGCACGAAATCCTCCGGTTAACAACCCTAGTTTTAATGTCTTTTAAACGAATTAAACGTTTTTTAATACGTATTAAAGACGTCTATTTTAGACCGAATGTTTGCTGGGACAATACAAAACAATATAATCAGTGTATGTTTCCGTTTTTAATACAAAGTTAGTGGACAAATTATAAGAGAAATCGTTAAAGCAGTTTTTTATGCAGTTAATACAAAATTTTTTATTTTTAAACAAAAAAAATTTTTTTAATAGTTTTAAAAGTATTTTTCAAAGAAAAAATAAAATATAAGCCTAGCCAAAACAAAAAGCAAATCATACATAAGGTACTAGTACTGTCGTTTTTTTTAATTATAGTTTTTTTCGTGACACAATTCATATCACACATATCGTAATATAAATTATACATAAATAAAAATACACTCCAATAAAAAAAAAAAAAATTATAAAAAGTTCTTTATAACGTTCAATATCACATTTTAGTGTCTTCATAAGCATTGATTCTATTGTTTTCTAAAAATATATTTAATTAGAGTACGATATAAAAAAACTCTAAGTTGGAAGAACAACTGCGAAACATGAAACAATTATTAAAATAAAACTTTTTGTTCAAGGTAATTGGTATACTAATCAGGCTAAAACTACCATGGCTTACCAAGTCCGAAAAGTTTAAGCATTTTTGAGACTTAAGTTGAGATATGCACTATTTTTTTTTTTTATTTGCTTCAAATAACATGTTTAAAACAGTATCTTTATCTCTCGACATCCACAATGCCATCAAAAGAATTTTATCTAAAAAAAATAAAGATACGAAGAAAAGCAAGCATAAAATGTTCCTTAACCCACATTATAAGGTCCCAGAGTATCCGTCTGGAAGGTATTTGTTTTAAAGCACATGAACCACGTCAAGGTTTCTTCCTACTCACATGTACGATTTTTGATGCAGAACGATTGAAAGTATATGACAGAAAATACACAATTAATTAGCAAACTGCCTTTTCTTGCACATTTTCATTTTTTTGAAATAACAAAAAGTTCTACATTAAAAAGAAAGACTACAATAAAATAATATATTTTGAAATATTTAAATCACATTTTAAAAGAATGTCGTGAATTAAAAATTGTTAAATTTTTTTTTTGAAAAATATAGCTTTTTGGGATCTGCCTCATGATTAGACTGCTCTTTCCTTGTTCAACTATTTAGAAACAAAAAGAATCACTTTCTAAGGTTTAAGAATCTAGTTATGAATTTAGTCAATCTTTAATTATGTCTTTTCTTATACACCTTAGGGCTAACAATGTTTATAGCTTAAACAAAACTTAGTTATCACAATAGTGTTAAAAATCCTCTATCTTACATCTTTTCTGATTCTGCTACTGACCTAACATGGAATCTTATAATCTCTTATGAAATACATATATATTTGAAGCTGGAATTCTCAAAGTGTGCGTATGTATGTGGAATTCTCAAAATGTATGTATGTATATATGTATGTATGTTTGCACATATAGTGGAGTCGGAGTTGCTAAAAAATATCGCGACTCCAACAGTAATATTTCTTGGTATGGCACGTGTATGTACAAAACATTCAATCAACCTTATGTTCATACTAAACCTCGAAGAGCGTTGCATAAATTTGTCAAAAAAAAAAAGTCAACTTATCGTGCAATATTTTTTAAAGAATTCCAAGAATTTTTCAAAAATTTTTACTTTGAAGTTGGAGTCGAAGTTGTACTCAAAAAATTTCAACAACTGGAGTCGGAGTCGTAACTTTTTTTTTACGACTCCACAACCCTGCTATCACTTTTGCTACAACATGGGGCTAACAGTGGCTGATGAACTTTAATTCAGATAAAACTCAATTTTTTTTAGCCAATCGTTATTGCAATAATTTAGATCTTCTTTTATTTATGAACAGCAACATACTAGATGAGTACTCTTCATCTTTTAGGCTTAACGATTATGATCTTTCTTGGAAATCGTACATCAAATCCATTGCAAAATTAACATCTGCTAAGGCTGCATCTCTTTATCAAGCTAGACATTTTCTTACTCTAGATTCTATTCTCTATCTACTCCAGATTCTATTCTCTATCTCAAATCCGTCCCTGTATGGAATACTGTTATCATATCGGGGGCAGATCTTTTAATGATGCCCTTTCTCTTTTATACAAGGTACAAAAACGTATTATAAACATAATTATATATAATTGGATAAACATAATAATATAAATATAATATAAACATAATAATTGGATGCTCTTGCAGCCAACCTCCAACCATTGTCACATCATCATGTTGCCTCTCTTTCTCTTTTCTACAAATACTATAAAGGGCACTGCTCTAAAGAGCTAGCGTACCTTGTGCCATTTACTATCATTCTTGTGTTTCAATTGTCTCATTCTTATCTCTTAAGTCTCATTCTTTTTCTGTGAATTATCTTAAGTGCTCCTAAAACTCGTATTCCTCTATTTTTTTTCCTTGAACATCAGCACTTTGGAATTCACTTCCTTCATTTTCTTCTTATCCTGATTCATATAATTTACTCTTTTAAGTCATCTGTCAATCGTTATCTTGATCTACAAACTTCATCTTTTCTCTTCCAGTAATTTTCAACTGCTATAGTGGTTAAAGAGGTTGAAAAAAAAAACAATCTCTATCTATTTATTTATATACATATTATTGAATATGCTTTAATGTATTCTTATTTTATTTATAGTGTACCATGGAGAGCACCTAAATCAGAATGTTGTATATGTTGTATATATCCGCACTTCTTATGTTCAAAAATGCACTTTAAATAGTTAAGTAATAGTTTTAATTAAAGTAGTTCATAGTTTTAAAAAGTAATTTTCTATTTCAAAAATGAAAATGTGCAAGTTGTTTATTTTGCCCCATGAATATTATTTTAGTTGCACAAAAAATCAACCTAAAATTTCAGTTGAAAAAAAATATAAATAAAAAAAAAATATAAATAAAAAAAAAATTAGGTTCCTTTTTCAGCAACAAGAACTGGATTGCTAGAGTTAGTTACTTCTGTACTCCATCACATTACTTAGGAGACTGTAAATATTCATTAGAAAAACATTTTATCTAGAAGAAAAATGTAAGTTAGGGTAAACAATCTATTATATTGTTGTATTCACTAGTTACTCACTTAACTAACACTACACCAGATAATATACACAATCATATAGAACACACATATACATAAAATAACTGACGGCTGAGTTAACACTATTCCATATAATTATAGATAACACAAACAGACATAAAGTAACTTACGGGTGAGTTAACACCACGCCAGAGGTTCAAACAGAACACAAACAGACATAAAGTAACTTACGGGTGAGTTAACACCGCGCCAGAGGTTCAAACAGAACACAAACAGACATAAAGTAACTTACGGGCGAGTTAACACCGCGCCAGAGGTTCAAACAGAACACAAACAGACATAAAGTAACTTACGGGTGAGTTAACACCGCGCCAGAGGTTCAAACAGAACACAAACAGACATTAAGTAATTTATGGATGAGTTAACTCTGTGGCATTAGTTTAAACAAAACACAAATAGACATAAAAAAAAAAAACTTACAGGTGAGTTAACACCCCACCAAAGCTGACTGAGGTGGCTTGTGCATCCTTTAAATGTCAATACAGTAAAAAAATTTACATATAGTAACTTACAAGGAAAGTACACATTTTATAGTTACTTTTTTCATTATATTCTTCAAATATTTTCTCCAAAAATTGATTTTGAGCTGTAGATGTTAGCAGGTGGCGTTGATCTGTAATGAATTAAAAAAACTCTTATACAAACAAACCCGTATAAAGGTGTTGAGCTTACTTATAAACACTTAGTGATACAATAGTAAGAAAACACAAATAAACACATTATCAAATGATCCCAAATCCACAATCAACTTTTTATAGGAAAATTATCGAGGCATTAATATTACCAAAAAAAAAATTCTTTTTGAAAGGAAATTTTTTTTATATTATAAGGCTTTTGTTTACAATAACATTACTTACAACAAAAAAACAATTTTTTTTATGTCTTGAATATTAAAAAAATAGTGAGATAATAATAAAAAGATACTGAAAAATAATCTACCTAAAAACCAGTTAAAATAAAATATTAAAAAAAACTTTATTTATTTTTTAGCAACAAAAAAATAAAAGATCGGTTGCTAAAACCAAAACTTAGCTATATGCATAACATGTGAATTTTTATAAATGAATTGCTAGTAATGAAACTAAGTGATAGAACAACTGGCTGGTATAAAAATTACCTTAAATAGTATAAAAATATATCAACTAACAAACAAATCTTTATCTTTGCGATGCTTGCCTGTGGCACTCATGACAGTTCCAGATTACATATGCAGTTGGTGGGATTTTTTCACACTCCCGATGAAACCATTTGCAACAAGTACTGCATTCAGCCATTTGCCTAAAAATATGCATTAAAGATTATATCATAAATTTATAACAAAAAAAGAGATTTTGATTTATAATTTTTTATAAAATAAAAAAAAAGTAAAAAAAAGATGCAGTATATATTTTAAATGTAAATGAACAATTAAAATATAAAGCGGATCTCTTATTATTGTGTTTTGTTTCTTTTTAATTAGCAATCTGTTCTGTTATTGTAAAGATATTTATAAAATAATTAAAGTCTATAACTTAATAACTTAAAAGTATATACTAGAATACAATTCAGTTTTGTCAAAAAAATATTCAACAATGTACCTGTTAAAAATGTGCTCATCTTCTAGGGTCCAAAACATTCTACATGAGCAATGTAAAAGAAGATGAAAAGTCTTTGCTAGGCATCTTTTAGATATTGAAGGATTAATGGCAGTTGGGAAGACATCTAATCGGTTGTTTAGCAAACACTTTAGAAGATGATTCCTCATTGCACTTTGTTCAAACATTAAACTAACTAATTTAAGTTTATAAAGTCCCTCAAACAAGTTATCTGTTGCTGTTTGAGATTTACTTAAATGAGTAAGTTTTATGATTTCGTTTAAGAGTTCACAACATGCAGCAGGTGTATGATGACTAGCCTGTATATGATTAATATTTGGTAATGTCTGACAATGTTCTGATGGTACAAACTCACTGTTGTCACTCACTACTTTGGCATTATCAAGAGGATTTTTTTTAAAAGATAAATTAACAGTTTCAGGTAAATCTTGACAATGAAATGAAGTTGAGTAATTATTTTTATTCAACAATGGATCTAAGATGAAATATGGAGAATTGCCATAAGATGGATCAAAATCAGACCAAGAAAGATTTTCTTTACTGAAAACTGCAAAAATATGTTTGCATGGATATATGCTACTAAACCAAGAAGGGCAGGAACAGCTTGGCAAGTGTTTTGCATCACCAAGAAAAAATTGGTAAATTTCTCTACTATTTGACTGAAATGATGCAACATTGTACAATCTATCTGTAACAGCATTAATTCCCTCCAAGTCTAAACCTTGTAGCTTATCTATCATGTTCATGCAATGCTTTACTAAAGGTTGAGGGTGGTTTATTAAATATACTGGAATCTTACTATTATACTTTCTATAAGATGAGTGCGCTCTTCTGTTTTTATCAGCATAACTAAAAGAAAGTATTGCAAACCATGCTACACTAATACATAAATGAGAATACCAATCCTGAACACATATTGTGTTCAAAATAAATTAGTCTGTAAATTGTATGCATATTTTATAAAATTTAGTTGCACAGCAAATTATAAAAGCCCACTTTAACTAAAACAACTTAATTAATTTCTTGATACACATTTATTATTTATTTTTATATTATTTTTATCTAAAAAAAAATCTTTGTTTAAATATTGTTGTACTTTTAAATCATTCTTTAATATGAACATAACATGTATTGAGTGGGGAGGTGGAAGTGGTAGTTCTTAGGGTGGTCCAAAAAAGTCAAGCTTAATATATTTCAGAGGCATGTTTGTTATGTTCATTTTGTTCAAAAAAGCCACTGTGCAAAATATTACATAGTTTGGACTATATTTAGAGTTTGCTCAATGCTATCAATGTTTCAAGCTATACATTAAATGAACCATATAAAAAAAAATGCAAATTGCAGGAAAAAATAAATAAACTTATTTTAAGACAAATTTAAATTTAAAAATCACTAAAAAGTTATTGAACATCAAAACATGCAAAAAACGTGACGAAACTAGAACACAATCATTCACATCATTCATTAATGTCAGAAAAGTCATTTGAGGGGGTGGAGACGACGATGGTGCGCGACAACTTGTAGTAGCACTTGTTTTGTCTCTTCGTCCATTGTCAAAGAATCATTGAAAGTGGCAATCATTGCAACTCCCCTCTCTGCCCCATCATTTACAATTTTCAGTTTCTCAAGCTTTCTGTGCCCTTACTGAAAACTTTCATCAACATCCGATTGGTCAGGTCACTCCAAGAAGGTTTTATTTAATTCTGAAAGATTTTAAAAATCGCAAGGATGCGGAAGAAGCAAAATCACTGAGGTTCATCGTCGTTTTTTTAAAACCCACTTAATTCGATCCATATTTTTCTCCTTCTTCATTTCTCTAACAATATCTTTTTTTTCATCAGTAGACTTTTCTTTCATCAGTAGACAGTTACAAAAAAAGTGAAAAGCTAACAAGGTCACTACCTAGTTACCATAGATGGCATAGGAAAGTTGTTAATGTGGCTTTTGCAATCTTCTCATCCACATTGTTGTAGCTGACCAAATCATTTAGAAGAGCCTTATCATTGACGACCGCCTCACAAGCTTTCTGAGCCTCTATCCAGACCCTGGAGTAAATCAAGATAATGAAGAGAGACACTTCAGTTTCATTTGCTTCCAGAACAAGATTTTCATCACATAGATAGCTTTGGCCATCCACCTGGTGTGATGGTATGCACCAGGCTTCCTGATTGGAGCACATAATTCTCCCGTCAGAAAATACAATGACAGTTGACACAGTTCAGCATAACCATCACGTATACTCTTTGAGCCAAGCTAGACTGCATGGAGGTTATGGTAGCATCTTTCCAATCTTTATGCTCATTTACTCTCGGATCCTTAAAAGCAATTATTTCATCTTTTGAGATAAAGGATCATTGTTCTCAAAAGCGTTCGAACAGTTGAATATATGGTCCAGATGATGCAGGCATAACTGATTTGAAGGCTTTAGCCAAAATCAGCTCCATAATGTGATGTCTGCATGCATGATGAACCAGAAGTCGGCCTAATTTTACCTCTATTAATTGGTACAAAACAGCATGGATTCCAGTGTTGGATGATGTTGTGTCAAAGAAAAGAGCTTCGATTCTTCCTTTGAGTTTCCACTCTCAAACAATCCTGAAAGTTGCATTAGCCATGGCATCTCCAGTACTCGATGATAACTTTAGTATTGCCAGCAGTTTCTTGAATTCAATATCTGGGCTTGAAACAAGAATTGGCAAACAATCCACCTTTAAGCCATCTCCATTTCCTGTACAGTCTGGGAGCAACTTGCCATCCCAGTGTAATACTAAAAAGGTATCCTTCTGTTGAACTTCATTGATAAAGGAACCCCTAACAGTGGCTGCTGTGATGGCCCTGCTATGTATCCTAGCACGTCAAACTGAGCTCATGGAGATTGATCTGTTGCTAAGAGGTGTTGCTGCTGAGGCATTCAAAATGTGAACAGCACGTTGGTTGGAAATTTGCTACGGTCCAATGCACAAACCAACTCTGGAGTCATTTTCAATTTCTTGGAAGGAATCGATCACTTTGATCTCCGATTACAAATTTGAGGAGAGCCATGTTCAAAAAAAAGGTATGAACATGAGAACTTTTCCAGGGAAAATAGTTTTATAAAAGTAAATTATTCAATAATTTAGTTTTACAAAAGTAATTATTTAATATTTTAGTTTTTTAAAAGTAAATTATTCAACAACTTAGTTTTACAAAAGTAATTAATAACTTTTTATTATATAACATAATTACGGTTTATAAAATTAAACAATTGATACAAGTCTATGCTTAAATTGATACAAATCTTGGTTTTTGCTTTGCTTTTTTTATAAATATTTATTGCAGCAGTAACCATTTTTTATTTTAAATTATTTGACCTGCAATAAATTATGCAAACAAATTCTATTAAAATGAATGAAGAAATGTTCATTCAAAAAGTTAATTCAGTAATTAATAATTATAATATTACCAAATAAGGGTGTTTAAAATAATATGTAATAATTATTCTAGAAGTAATCTAAGTATAGTTCTGACATCTACTGAATGAGTAAGAAATTTCAACAATATTTCTAAATTAATAATAAAACGCAATGATTAAACACAACAAAAAATACACAGTCTGCACAAAAACTCTAGTTTTGAAAACTTTTTTGGCAAAACCATAAAATATTCTAGACTTTGATATGCTTGAGCAACCCCTAAATATTTTTTTCAACCTGAAGCTTTGCACAATTAATTTTTAGACCAAAAAAAAGTAATAAGTCAACATGCCTCATTAATTTAAAAAAAAAAAAATTTACATGTTAAAATGGACACTAGTAGTCCTATTTATAGTATCATTATGCTTTTTTAAATATAATAACTTACAATGATATTTAATGCTGCTGTTTTAATTTGTGATATTAGACTCAGTTATTAATTATATAATATCAACGTAACTTTAAATGTATAACTAAAAAGTAGTGGTCTAAGTAAAAATGACTAACTTGTTATAGTTATGAGGAAGGAATTCATCAATGCAAACACTTAGCATAGCTGTAAGAGAAGAGTTTTTCCTTTTTTCCAAAAAGCTGTATTTTAGAGATTGGTTCTGTCTTTCAGTACCATTGTTTGTGTTGACATTTCGCAAAAGGCGATGTTGCCGAAAAGCAAACACCCATCTCTAATTAAAATGTAAAAAAAACTACTGGAATTCTCCAAAAAAGAAACTAATAACATGTAGAATAAATTCTAAGGAAGGATATTCAAAACGAGTAAAATCAAAAATGATGTCATTTTTTATTAACATTTTACTAACCTTTTGGTTGCATAACCAAGTGTTTTTTAAGTACTCTCGAAGTTTTGGGTGATTTTTCCACTCTTCTGACTCTTTGAAAGCATTTACAGCATTTATGCAAATCTCTTCTGTTTTTGAATTAGCAATTTGACGAAGTTTTAACTTAACTACTTCTTTTACTGAGGAACATCCGTTAGTGATTTTTGACAACCATCTTTCCCAAGCCTGTTCTCTGTGAAAGTCACAAATTAAGACATTTGATCCTAAATAAAGCGATATGGCAAATTTCAATTTAAAGATAAATAATACAATACTTTAAATAAAAAAGCAAAAACAGTTCATGCAACCGCATATTCTAAAAATTCTTACCTGGAAACACATACTCTAATGAGTTTATCTCTTCATTGGAATAATCAGTTAAAACAAATTTAGGTTGAAATAAAGGATTCCATTTTTTAATGCACATCAGTGCCTCTGTGATAGCTTCTGTTGTTTCATCTCGCATACAAAAATCGCGACAACTTGATAATCAGTGTTTGTCTTGACAACTAGAAAAAACAAAGGAAGAGCATATCTTGTTGTGCGATATGTAGCATCAAGGAAAATAAGCTCATTTCCATATCGCAAAAGCAGTCTCCTTTGCCACTTATCTTGGAATACAAACAACAATGAATCCTTAAGCTGTGGATCATTGTCTTCCAGAATACTGATACCTTTTGGTCTAATTTTTATCATGGCTTCTTTGGAGATGATTCTCCATTCATTAATTTTATCAAGCAAACATTCTTGATCGATCAAAGACCTCCGAAATTTCTTCTTGCATTTATCATTTATGGTTTCGAATGGTCTTATCCAATGGAAAGTAACGCTTGTTTTCTTTGTGAGGAACATTACTTAAAGTAAATTGAGCTTGAACAAAAAAATCAAGATGCCGCCTCATCTCCGGAACAGTGTTGACACCCTTTTTTACTAATTCTCCAATTTTTATAATCAGATCCTCAGAAATAGGTTGACAGAGACCTGCTGCCTAATAGTAAATGTATTGAACAGTCATAAGCAAAGTGAAAGCAAAATGCAAAAAAATAATAACAATAAAATAATTAGAAAAAAGATAAAAAGTAAAGGCAACAAAAAAATGTTACTGACATCTCCTGTAGCATGGTTTTTATGAGCAGAAATATCTGGCAATACTAAAATATATTTTCTACGCATAACTAAATTTCTTTTCTCCAACATGGCTAGACGAAGTTTTTTTGAAGTTTCTTTTCTTAACCATGATGAATCTCTTATTAGCTATAAAAATAAAAATCATACGTAAAAAGGTATTTATATGCAAAAATTATATAGTGTTGTTTAGTTATTCCATACACATATATTACACATGTTTATCCTGTACTAGATTTCTTGGGTGATTTAAAATATTTTAGGTAAATAATTTTATATAGCTATATAATAAAGTATTTTACTTGTGATATAATTGTAATGATAATATAATATATTATCATCAGAGCAATATCACAAGTAAAATTAATCATAAATATGATTCTGATAATATAATTTTAAACAGGATTTTTTTTAATGTTTCTTATGAATAAATAGCAGCAAAATACCTCAAACTCCGGAAATTCGACTATTTCTTTTATATAAACCATTGCTGGACAATCAAACTTTTTGGTATCCTGAAGAATAACTTTGTTGTTTTGGCAACAATGGTCGGTAACCTGTACATTAAAAATGAATAAAAATCCTACAGTATTTGAAATTTATAATTTTAAAATTCAATAAAATCTGTTTTAAATTTACAAACTTGTTTAAAAATAAAATCATTGCCTCTAACAAATAAAATAATATAAACTTTCAAACAATATATTCAAACATAATAAATATAAAAATTTCAAACATAAAATGGAAATAAAGTTAACTAAAATTTTTTAAAAATGAACTGTGTAACATACTGCTTCATCATTTTTCTTTTTTCTGTACTGAGCTTTTGCTCTAATGTTTCTGTCCATTCCTTGTTGACAGTCAAGAGAAGTATGTCCTGAAAAAATGAATGGCACACCAGTGGAGAAAAAGTCTTTGTCTTCAAAAAAAACTTTGTGATCTTTCTTTAACAGTTCTAAATTTAAAAATTGGAAAATACACAGCTGGTATGAAGTAAAAAATTAACAAATTTTGAGTAATAGTTGTCACAATTTTTTCAAAAAATATTATAGATTAGATTAAATTGTTGATTTATTGTAAAAGTAAAACTTATTTAACTAATTTTAAATATCAACCTTCAAAGTTTTTTTCCATCTTTCCTGTGCGAGCAATGACATAATGTACTGTGTGCAACATTTCATGCTCTTTAACTTTAGCACAAACATCTGCATATGTCGAAAAAATGTGTTTTTCAACAGTTACAGGTGATTTGGGTGACATAGCTGTGCCTGCAAATAATGTTTAAGAAAACACTTTAAATAATAAGATAACAACAATAATAAAACTCATATATTTTAAATATTAGATACTACAGTTAAAATTTACCATCATCTTTCACCATTTTAAAGTATTTTCAAGGCTTTCCTAAACATGTTTCTGGAAATTAACTTAGCAAAATGGGATGTGTACTAACAAATATCATGTTATTGCTAATGTTGCTGTGTTTTGTGTTGATAGAGCTCGACTGATATATAGGTATTGCCTTTTTATTATTCTGTATTTTTATTTATACTATTATTGTTTTAATTCTATTAACAATCAAGTGTAAAATAACACTTTTGTAAATGAAAATTGTAAATTTATTTCTGCTTCTTTTATTTGGTATTAGCAGACTTTACTAGGTTTTCCTATTCTGGTGCCTAACTGATTTTAAAAAGATGTTATCTTTTTATGTTTTAAACTAAAAGTCAAAATATTGCTGAATGGGAGCAGAACGAAAAAGAATGTTTATATGTAAATTTGTATTTAATTATACTTTTCATATATAAAATTGTATTGTTATTTATTACTAATAACTAATAACTTGTATAACGGGTGCTTACTGATGTTATCTTATACAATTTAGTAATATATATGACATAATATATAATTATGAAACAATTTTGTTAATGAGTTAAAAAGTGGGATAATTTGTTAAACATTGTTAATTTCTTTAAATAAAAAATTATGAATATTTATTGCTTAGAAGAAAAACTAAAGTTGTAAGCTAGTATTTATGATTAGTATGCAACACTCATTCTTAGTGAACTATTTTTGTATTTGAAACCAAAATACTTTTACCTTTTTGGATATTCTAGTATTTGAAAAACTTTTAGTAAAAGTAAAAGTGTAAAGATTAGAAAAGGTAAGAATAACTATCAAAAATAAAATCTTACCCACTGAATGTGCTAAATCAAGAGAAAAAATACTTTTATTCATTATACAATTTAGAATAACTAAACAAATTTAAAAGCTTCAAATATCTTTCAATAAAGAAAACCTTGTGGTTAGCGATATTTAATAACATCCAAAAGTAGGCTATAAAAACGCATGCGCAAATTTTATTTTGGTCTGGATTTTTATGAAAATCGGCAACCTACTTTTGAATGTCATTAAAAATCCTCAACCATTTAAGTAAAAGTCAAAAATCGGTTAATTTTTTTTCGTGTATCTACGACACGGGGTATTTTGTAACTTGAAGAAAGGGCCAACGTTGGCCCAATTCGTCGATTTTTATTATTTTGCTTTTGAGGAATCAATGTTCGCATCCTGGGTCCAACGTTGGCCCAACAGCAGTCTAAATTAATAAATATTATTTGTTCGGTCTGTATTGGTTGTCAAATATTATAATTTATTTGATTTTCATGTCCAAACGTAAAATATAACATACGGTAATAAACTAAAATAAATATTACTGTTTAAAACGCATGTTTTGTATTTTTGGTTGGCCTAATGTTGGCATATAACGTTGGGCCAACATAAACTAGATAAAGTGTGCTATCTGGGTGTGCATTGTAAAGCAAAATTTTTAATGCCATATTTTTCCATTTTTTTAAGTAATATAGTCTGATCAACAGTATCGAATTCTTTTGATAGGTCAATATAGATTTCCAGAACAAATTTGTTATTATCAAAAGATTCATTTATTTTATTTACAAGGTCTAATATCGCATGTTCGGTTGAATGTTGCTTTTGAAATCCTAATTGTATTTTATTCAAGATATTGTTATTAGTTAAGCATTTGTATAGTTGTAAACTAATCGTTCTACAAGTTTACAAAAGATTGGTAGGATTGAGATGGGTCTGTAGTTATTAAGAGAAGATGGCTCTCCGGTTTTAAATATTAGTACAACTTTTGCAATTTTTAATTTGACAAATTAAAGCGCAAAACAAAAGTCATTATGCATAAACATGCATTAGAGACATTGATTTTTGAGCCAGGATAAAGAGGTGGACTCACTGAACTTTCATTTTCTTTAAAATCATTAGAATTTGTTTCATTTTCTGGTTCGTCAAAGCCAGATAATTGATTCATAAAATCTTCATCAATTGAATCATTTTTGTCAGAGGTGCTCTCATTCTTTTGTTGAGCACAATCAAGTTTTGACAATCCCCAACAAGTTGTTCTCGGAATACCTTTTTTTCCTAATTGCCATTTCTTGTAACAACCAATTTTAGGCATCTAAAATAAAAGAGATAAGCAGGTAAAATTAAAAATCGGCTTCATTTTTCAGATAAATTTTATAAAATACTTAATCATAAAGACATTTATAAAAATAATTTTTATAAAACTATAAAGTTGAATTTGCTAAATAAAACGCATTTGCATAAGGCGAATGCATAATAAACAATACTAAAGATAAAAAAATATTTTGAGCAACATACCTGATGCTTTTGTTTTGGAGCTTGAGTAGAATTAATAATAATTGAAACTCGCACTATAGATCATCATGTTGGACCAAACAGTTTTTCAACAAAACTTTTTGAATTGGTGTCAACTCTATGTAAACCTATTAGTATCATTTTAAAAAATTCATTTCGCAAAGAAGCATTTCCAGATACCTTTAAGCTAGCTCAAATTATTCCGATTCACAAAAAAGGATCTACAGTTGACTGCACTAACTATCGTCCAATATCTCTTCTGTAAGCAAAATATTTGAAAAAGTTATGCATAATAAGCTATACAACTTTCTAAACCAAAATCAATGCTTGTATAAACACCAGTTTGGTTTTCGCAAAAAGTATTCGACAGCTCACGCTCTTGTTGAAATTACAGAAAGTATAAGAGTTGCTCTTGATAATGGCAACTTTACTTTTGGGGTTTTAGTCGATTTGCAAAAAGCTTTTGACACCATAGACCACGAAATTCTCCTCACAAAGCTTAACTATTATGGTGTACGTGGCATTTCCTTGGAGTGGTTCAAATCATACCTTTCTGATCGTCAACAGTTTGTAACTATAAATGGAACCAGCTCAGATATTAAAAACGTTTCAATCGATAAACGGGTTATTTTGTTTTAATGACAAAATAACCCGAAATAACCTGAAATAACCCAAAATAACCTGAAATAACCCAAAATAACGTATGAATTAACTGTAATAAACTTAATCTATTCAAATTATTGACCAATAAGACAATATGCGATATGATGGACAAATAATTTAACCAAAAATAACCCGAAATAACTTCAAAAAAACCATATTAAGGTAGGAATTAACTGTAATAAACTTAATCTATTTAAATTATTGACCGATAAGATAACATGCGATATTATTGACAAATAATTAAATCTAAATATACCAAAATAACGTACGGATCAAGTTTAATAAATCTAATCAATTGAAATTATTAACTGAAATTATCACTCAAATTTGTTGACTCATATTGATAATAAATTGAAAAATAAAGATATTTGCAACAGTGGCTTATGGACTAACATGCAACTATTTAAAAGAAATCCAAATTAAGGGCATGCCGCATATTATAAAATCAGTTGTATAAAAAATATTTTTCTGAAAATTTATTAGAAATTGGGCCCTCTTGGGTGCGCTACTCATCTGTTAATTTTTTATTATTTACAAGTCGTAAAGTTATATTTAAAAAAGACAACCCAGTTTTCTGCTGCCAAAGCATGTTTTTCTTTGCTGTTTCAGCATTGTAATTGTTCGTTCAGCTGTTTGCCTTTTCCTTTGACCTGGTTTCTTACTGCCCTTGGGCATAGAAACTTTGAGTTTTCTGTCAGTTGATGTTTACATTGTGCTTGGTACTCTCGTATAGAATATCTTTTTCACTGCTTTATGTTTGTCTTTAGTTGACATCTGTGACCATTGTTGTGGAGAAATAACATGCTGTTGGTATTCCTGTGCCAGAATAAATGATCCAGTGCTAGTAATAGCTCGCTGCAGATCCTGTAAAACAAAAAAATTTTTTTACTAATGTAGGTTATGAGGTTGTAAGTAGCATTAACATGGCACTTTTTGTTGAACTCGTACTAGATTCCAAATTTTTGTAATTAGTTCAATTAGTGGTTTCGGTTTCCATTTAACTGCACATTTCAGAATGTGATTGGCTGATTCGGCATTATTGTTTGTCAATGTTATGGACAAACCTTTTTCGTTCTTCAAATACTATCGATTTGTCTGACAAAACTGCATCTTGATTTGGAAACAAACCGTTCATAACCACTTGACGCATTTCTTTTTCTAGTCTAACTTTGTCTGCCAGATATGACTCCACATTTTGTTTTATGTGTCAGATACACAAGAAAATAAAATTTTCAGTTATGCATGACACTTCCTTGAATTTATTCCGTAAATGTGTGAAGAAATGAGCGTATGTACCATCAAATGCATCACCATGCAGGAATAATGGCCCAATGAAGATTGGATTCACTTGAAGATCTTTGCGGACTACAACCTGCATTTTAAATACTGTAACAGTAACATAAACTTCTCCTAGATTAAAAGTTCAACCCCAATGACTGATGGACGAGCACTTGAACACATAGCTTTCATTTGCTGTATTGTTTCTTCCAAATAAAGAATTACATTTGGAATTTTATTCTTTGTCTGCTCTAAACTCTGTAAAAAGGGGTGATAATAAAGAACATAACTGACTTGTTGAACATTATCTGCGAAGTTTCTTTGGTTTGTTGCTGTTTCCATGTGGATATGATCCAGGAAGTTTTCCAACGTATTTAACAAGACAGACATATTCTAAATTTGGCAATGTCTGTTCTTCTATCCAACTAATGCGTCATTTAAAAGTATTGCTTGCTCTCAAACATGTATAGTGTCGATGAAGCTGTATGACTTCAGATGGCGATGGTTGTGGCTCTTTTTGTTACGTTTAACGGCTTTACAATATTTTCTACTCCTTTTTATGACATTTTTTAAGTGACCTAAAAATAAACGAATGTAAAAAGAAACTGGCGAAGCTCCACTTACTCCTGTCGACGCCTTACAATCATCAACAAAGCAGCTTTGTAAACCATTTGCAGGTCTGTGAATATTTTCTTTATTCTTAACAAGAAAATAGACATTTTCTTTTCGACCTATTGGAATTATTTCTAAGATATGTTTTGAAGGATTGACCAATATCTTAATAACCTCAGCAGCTTCTAGAAATTTAAGATTCTAGAGGCTGTTTTTGGCATTTTGCAGTGGCACTATTTTTTGGTCACTGGCATTTTCTGCTTGTTTTTGTAAATAATGCTTTGTTTCATTGTCTGATATATCTGTATCATTGAAGGTTAATGTAAGATTATTTTCATTGGCTAGTGGTGTACTGCTTCTAAAGAAAAAAAATGTTGCGGATTAATTGTAATACACTTATAACTTGTTTGTTTTTTAATAAAATATATTGATTTTGTGTTTTAGTAGACCTATATACGTTGTTTGTAGTAATAATTTATTATGTTATTTTATCAACCTGATTCTGTCTGAAAGACTTTCATCCAAAATGTTGAAGTCAATCTTACTTGCAGGTAGACGCTTGGCAAGATAGACAATATGGTTGTACACTTTTGTTTCTTTACTGGCACAAGTATTTTTTTTAACTCCTCGTCCATAAACAACTACATTGTAAGAATGTTTAAAATTGCAGAAACTGCTATCAGCAGGAAAAACAGAATGAATCAGCGTTGCAAGAGCAGCACTTAATGCATAAATATGCATAAGTTCACTATATCCGCCAATAGACACGGTAGAACGCAACAACACTGGATATGTTGGTGTTTCAATTCTGGTTTCCGTGATTGTTTTTGCATATTTTTTGGATGATAAATCATAGCAATCTAAAAAAAAACATTTATACATTCAAATATGCAATTTATAATATGGAGCATTCAATAATAGTCTACCTTGCTTTTCATTTTTTAAACTGTTTTTGATATAAATATAAGTTACTTTTCCACAGTAGTGGATTCTTACTATTATTTATAAGAAACCAATAGCCTCCTATTAACGACCAGGTAATACAAATTTTATTTTTATAATTCAAATTTACTTAATAAATCCATATAAATAATATGTCTCACTTCTGTGCTTTATTATCTCAATGGATGTGAGAACCCTGAGATACAAATGATAATCTTCAGCACCATATAAAGCTAGTGACACAGTCCGGAAGAGGCAGTTGCCATCACCAGTTGTAGATCTTGGTGTGTATTTCTGCAGAATTTGAGGTTGCATTTTGTTGATTAGAGAAATGGAAAATAAATCTTCCAAACCTGGGATGAGATCTGATGGCCGAGGCAGTGGGGTAACAATATATGTTTTCAGCAATAAAAGTTCAATCAAACATTGACTAAAAGTTGGCTTAGATTTCAATTTAAAATACGTCAGCATTAAAAATAAAAAAAAGACAGTTTACACAAAGCTTGATTCCGATTGTTCTTATGTATATGCACTCTCTGTTTTATTGAATGAAAGTTTTAAACGATTGTATAATAACATCATTAATAAATTTTTAAAAGCCCCTGCTTTACTTTGCTGGTGGTTGCCTCCATGGGTACCCTGTTTCAATAAAACCTAATAAACAATACTACACAGCAAAATCCAAGATTCTGGGTTAAGAACTATTGTTCTTATTTTAAGAACTTTTGTTATTATTTTAAGAACTTTTGTTCTTATTTTAAGAACTTTATTCTTATTTTACGAACCTGATTCTTATTTTAAGAACCTGATTCTTATTTTAAGAACTTGATTCTTATTTTAAGAACCTGATTCTTATTTTAAAAACTTGATTCTTGTTTTAAGAACTTGATTCCTATTTTAAGAACTTGATTCTTATTTTAGATTTCCATTCTTATTTAAAGATATTTCAATAAAAAACAATGTTCCTAATTTTATAATATTGTAACATTTGTATATAATATTTATATATATATAAATATGTATACATATTATATACAAAGAATGTTTGTGTATATATATATATACATATATATATATATATATATATATATATATATATATATATATATATATATATATATATATATATATATATATATATATATATATATATATATATATATATGTATATATATATATATATATATATATATATATATATATATATATATATATATATATATATATATATATATATATCAATAAATACCTACAGGTATACCTAGAAGAAATTAAAGAATGCAGAAAAATTAAAGCCACTGAATTTCCTCTTCTGAAAATTCTCCCCACCTTCTGATAGACCTTGTGTTCATAATTTTATGTAATTAAATAGTATAATTTATTTGATCGCCATTAAGACTATAATACAAACCAGAAAGAGTTGAATACTCCGAGAACTTTATAGAATTCGCCTTTAATAAATGCAATATTCATATCTGCGAATCTGCATAAATCTAAACAGCATAAATGTGAATCTTTTGTATGGGCGACGTAGTAGCAGAATAATTTAAGTGTAAGGTGCAAGCAGGGCCTGATCTTCCACAAGGCACGTAAGGCCCGGTCCTAGGGCCCCCAAATTTTTTGGTGCCCCCTAATTTTTAGTGTTTATTAATTTTTTAGCCCATTAGAACTTTTCTGACGTAACAGTAGAAATAAAATATTTATTTCTACTGTTACGTTATTTCTATTGTACTGTTATTTCTACTATTTTTATTATTAAAAATATTTATTTTATTTAAAAAAAATTTAGGTAAAAAAGAACTGAAATGATTCCAAGATGATTTGTTTGGGTTTAACCTTTCCGCTCCGAAATACGTCTCGCTAGATCCGAAGTATGTTTTACACAAAATCTCATAAACTTGTTCCATTTCTGAATTAAAATTATGAACATATGGTCCACAACAGTCCGGAAAAATCGGCCAAATGTTAACTTAAAAAAGCATAAAAATTATGAATTAAAAAGGTTGCAAATTAGCTGAATCAGAAATTCAGAACTTCATAAATGAGCTAGAAAACAATGAAAATGAATATTATAAAGATGATTAGTGGCATTAATGTCTATCAAAAGCGAAGTTACAAAAAGTCTAGATTTTGAAGAGATTCTGAATCAATTTATGTATGAAAAATCAAGGTAAAAAATATACTAATTTAGATATATGTAAGTTTTAACTATCTAAATTTATTTCATACTTTCTTAAATGTTTCTTGTATCCACAGTAGTACTTAAAACTTTAGTTAAGTGAACTTACATATGAATCTCTAACTTAAAAAAGGGGATATACAAAAAATTTTAATTTTCCATGGTAATGTTATTTTTTATTTAAACTTGTTTAAATAAAAAGTAACATTACCATGGAAAATTAAATTCTAGTTCAAACTTTTAAAATGTATAAAAATATTAAATGAGCATTAAGTATAATTAAGCAGAATATATGAATCGCTAACTCAGTTAGCGATTCATATATTCTGCTTAATTAATTAAGCAGAATATATGATATAAATATAATTAATTATATTTATTGCTCATTTAATATTTCTATACATTTCAAAAGTTTAAACTAGAATTCAATTTTCCATGGTAATGTTATTTTTTATTAAAACAAATTATTTCCATTAACTTTAAATTATTGCTCTGAAATATTTTCAAATACTTCAATGTTTTTTTTTATCGATTTCTACTAAATAACTAAAAGTTAAGTTAAGTTTTAAACTTATATTCATTTGTTTCCAAAAAGTTATTTAAATTGCAAAACTTCAATATTTTTGATTACATTTTACAGTATGATAATAAGAGTGCTCGAAGCGAAATCTGTGCTATTTTAAAGACATGTAAAGAAAAACAATGCCTTTTTAACTGTATTTTTTCTGAAATAAAATATTTTAAATTACAGAATTTCTTTTCTAAATGTAAATTATTTTTACAATTTTTATAAAGATAATCTTCTTGGTGGCCGCAACATCTGATTTCGAAAGCTATCAACCCGGGTTAATTTCTGGGTAGCTGGTCATAGGTCAACTCAAACTTTCATCCCTCAGGGTTCGATAAATGAGGACACATTTATTCGTTCACATAATTTTTCAATAAGGGGGCCCCCAAATTGTCCTGTGTCTATAGTCTGTGTTGTTCTAGATCGGGCCCTGGGTGAAAGCATGCATAAGTGCGGTTTGAAGTGCTCCAAAGTTGTGCACTTCTTTATAATAAATAAATTTAACAAAAATAAATAAACTACCGAGCAATGGATCAAGGAGTTTTTGTGTGGCTAAAGACTCTGCTAGTTCCACCTACCCCTCTCCCCAAGCTGTCATTGAAGCCCCAAAATCTTAAAGACCTATAAATATGCACAGTCAATTACAAACGTTATGTTTATGAGTGCATGTTCAAAAAGTTCATAAGAAATTTCAGAGATTTTAAAATGGCTGCAAATCTTAGCGACATAATCTTTTTTATATAGCAACTTTTTTTTAATTTTGGTTTTTTAAAAATTGATGCTGCAACTTTGTGATGAATGGAGTATTTGGACCAAAAGTTGTTTGTGGTATTCAAACCTAGCACCTAATTTTTTCATAAATGAAATATCATCAATAAACCTGTATTAAACCAGCAATATATTTTTCTAAAGTCAAATAGATTATAATAGCAAAAAGCAAATCCCTTTTAATATAAATTTTATTTCTAAAACATGCTACAAACACTCTAATATGATATATTATATATACTTATAATTTATGAACCTATAATTTTTTATGAATATCTAATTTAAAAACAAGATATTTAAAATAATTTACTTTCAAGAATATCACTCTAATTCTAATATTCTTTTCTTTCTATCCAAAATTATCAAATTGTGTACTCTTGTTCATCTATTAAATTGTTTATTTGTCTGCAATCACACACAAGTTACCCTACCTCTTTCAATCTGTAATTTCTTTACTTCTATAAAAAATTCTCAATATTATCTTCCATCATTTAGCAACCTTAAATTATATATTCTAAATCATTGTTCAGTTAAGTACAGCATAACAAATCACATCACAAACCAATGCATAAAATCATGAAATAATTTATCATTTTTTATTCATAGAATAATTTATTTTTTATGTTCACTTTATATCACTAAACTTTACTACTAAAACTCATCTTTATGTCTTTTTATTTTGGAGAAATGTAATTACTGTTCATAAAATGCTGCACTCTTTGTGGGTTATTATTATTGCTTTTGGTATGATTATATGTAATATAAATATCAACATTATTTTACTTCTATTCATATCACTATTGTTATATATTAAATTTAATATTTATCAATATTATTATTACTATTATTTTTGTTATAATTGTTTTAATATTGCTATTGCTATTATTATATAATTGGTTTTTACTTAAGATTAGTATTAGTGCTATTTCTAAATATCCATGTGTACGTTGCATACATACACATATATGACATATATGTGTGTGTGTTTTCTTTTAAACAATTGCAAGTTTCCAAATACATGCAAAGTAAAGTAAGTAAAGAAAACAATACTTTTCAATTAGTAAATTTAGTATTATTAATTAATATTAATTTTTTACATTTTTTATCCATATTTTAATTGATCTAAGTATAGAATTTTAATTTGTTAACCTGGGTAATTAAATTTCCAGTTGAAAGAGTTGATAGAGTTGCAGCATTTTTAGAGAAATATCAATGTTTCCCTCATGCGCTATTAGTAAGATTTTTTTTTTTCATTTGTGATTTCATATATTTATTGGATAAAATGTAATAGTGTTTCAAAATCACAAATCCTTTTTTAAGTGAGAAGGTATTTTCAAAACTGCCATGTCCTCTAATGAGTTTTTCTATAAGTTTTTTCTGCTTTATAAAGTTGTATACTTTTTTTATTATTATTATTTAATTCAGATTGTTGGTGACATAGCTCATGTATTAAAGTCTTCTGTCACAGTTGACTCAGCAAGAATGAAGACATTGATACACTTTTGCATTATGGAATACACAAGTTGGCAGTTCCTTACCCACTGCCACCCAAATACAGGTAAGTATGCATGCATACACATACAAACTTAGCAAAACTAAAGTGAGTAATAAATTTTTGACCTTAAACTGTTTTAGGTGGCATCAGATTACAATTGGCAAACATAAAGCCATTTTTACAAAGGTTTTCCTATAAAAGAAAAAAGAAACACTTAATAAAGTACTTGCTGCAATTACTTTCAAAAGACTAAAACTGGACATATTGTTTTAGAAAAAGCTGTAAGTTTGTATGATTTTTTGAAAACACTTAAATATATATATGTATATATATATATATATATATATATATATATATATATATATATATATATATATATATATATATATATATATACATATATATATATATATATATCAGAGCCGTAACCACCGGGGGGCCAGGGCGCCTAGGCGTTCCCCAAAAAATTATTATACTACAATTATTAGGAAAAAACTTATATATTTTACAAATATTTTATCCCCTCCCTCCTTTAAAAGAACTATAGGCTATAGTTCTTGAAGTTGGGGGCTTTTCCCATGCTATGTTTGGGCCTCTCCTTAAAATGCCTCTAAAATTAGGACCTCAGAAAAAAAAAAAAAAAAAAGACCTCAATATGTAATATAGGCTCCCCTAATTTTAAAATTGTGGTTACGGCTCTGATATATATTTATATATATATATATATAGATAGATATAAATTTAGAGTTTGTAAAATTTATTTTTATATTTAAAAAATCCTTATCTGTACAAAACAGACGACATACAAAAAGGCTTTCAGATCATTTAAAAATCACTAAATGGAAGAACCATCGGTAATATGGAGACGAAGTGATTATTATGTGGCAAAAGATTATTTTATGAAGTTTTTCATTTTCTGAATGCGTGATAGAACTTATTGGAATACACTTGTCATGGACATGGGAGGAGTATTGCCGCTACAAGCATGAACAATAATAAAACATTCCAAAGAACAATTTGTTATTTCAACGATTAGATTTGTTGTTTAAATGTGTAAATGCTTTTTGAATATTCTTATTATATATCATCCTAATTTTAAAATAATGTTTAATTTTTTCCATATTTTTTCCATACTTTTGTAATATTGTTTTATAGTTCAGGAGAAATATCATTGAAACAAAAAAATAGAATCTTATTTTAAATAAAAATAACATTGAAACAAGTAAAAAATGATTTTTTTTTAAGGAATATAAATTCTTGAAATAAAAAAAAAATACATAATTTTAAGAATATAAGTTCTTGAAATAAGAAAAAAAAAAATCTTATTTTAAGAATATAACTTTTTAAAACAAGAAAAAAATTCTTGTTTTAAGAATAAAAATTCTTGAAACAAGAAAAAATATTCTTACGTGGCGGACAAGTCATTTTTTTCTTGTTTTAAGACTTTTTTTGCTTAAAACAAGAATTTTGGATTTTGCTGTGTATGAATTTTCTAAAAATACCTTGTAAGACTTTTCTTCAAATCAAATTCATATTTAACATGACAACAGGTCTGGCAAAAAAAACTCATTTTTGGGGTTTTCCATTGATTTAAAAGTTCGTTACTCATCTCAAGGCAGGTTGCGTGAACCCACTTTTTATATAACCCATAACAAATTGTTCTACCTCCACATTCTTTGGAGCGCATTACACAAAGGTATCTGACTTGATCTTTCTTTATTCTATTCATTTCGAAATAAATACAAAATGAAAGTCGTACAAAATAGAAAAAAGAGCTATTAAAAAGTCTAACCACAAATTTTCTTTTTAATATATGATTTAATAATAAAGAATTATTTTAAACAAGACGTCGCCAAAAAGTACATGAGAAGTTCGTTGAATTCATAAAAATTCGGTAAATATATTTACTAATTGCTTTTTGTTCCACTATTCGTTAAAAAGATTAACTTTTTGTTATGATTTCAATACAAACATTTCCCTTAGGACATTAGTATTAGCAGTTTGTATAATACTTTCGGGACATTGGTAATGTTTTAAGTAATTATAATTCTATTTGGAAATTAAATCCGCACAAAGGAATTTGCGTGGATATGCACTTAACTATAAGAAGTTTAAAATTTTATTTATAACTAACAAGTACTGTTATAATCTGAAGTTTTTTCCGTATCATTTTATCATTTAAAATTAATTATTGTTGAATAGTTCAATCACGTGTGATTTTTCAGATCAGTAGTGCTTTCAAAGGGGTCCGTTTCCTATTTTCCTATTCTTTGTTTCCATAAATGTTCAGATAAGTACTTTTTGAACCACTGAATTTTTAATATGCGGGATGCCTTTAATGGAACATCTTCTTAATTTGCGCTTTTTATAAATTGTTGGTCAAAAATGGGAATATATTAAGTTTATTATAGTTAATTCTTACGTTATTTTGGGTTAATTTGATTTATTTCGGGTTACTTTGGGTTATTTTGGTTTATTTTTAGCTAATTATTTGTCAATCATATCGCATATTGTATTATAGGTCAATTAATTAAAGAGATTAAGTTTATTACAGTTAAACCGTACGTTATATTGGGTTATTTCGGGTTATTTTGGGTTATTTTAGGTTAATTATTATTTAATCATATCGCATATTGTATTATCGGTATATTATTTAAATAGATTATGTTTATTACAGTTAATTTATAGGTTTTTTAGATTATTTTGAGTAATTTTTAGTTTATTTTGGGTTATTTTGGGTTAATTATTCTACAATCACATAGCACATTGTCTTATCGGTCAATTATTTGAATAGATTTCAAGCAGTCGTGGCGCAGTGGTAGCACACTTGCCTCAGAAACGTAAGATCCGTGGTTCAAACCCCACCTCTGGGCAAGTTTTCCGACATCGGTTGGGAAGGAGGCGTGAACTTCTCATTAAATGCTCTTCCGCGGTGCTCTGTGATAAGACCGTAAGGACTTCTTGGAGCACCTTAATCAACTTAAAAAAAAAAAAAGTCTGATTTTTTGGTATAATTAAATAAATTTTTATGCAATTTTACTTTTATTAGTTAATACTATGTTAACTAATTAAACTTAACTTCCTTTTTTAATCTATTTTTTTATGTGGTTTTACTTATTACATATTATTACTAATGTTATTATTATTTTTTATCTTATTTAGGTCATTGCGCTTTATTAGTAAATTACTATTTGCAATGACCTGTGTTTTTGTGACATCTGTAGCACGAAATATATTGTTACTGTTATTGTTGTTTCATCTATTAGATGCAAAAAATAAAATAAAACGGATTACTTTTATAAAAATTTGAAATACATTTTCGAGAAGATATATTATCAATTTTCCAAGTTTTAACTGCTCGCAGAAGTTGTAACAGCAACGCCTTTAAAATCACTGGAAAAACGGCGGAATATTTCTCAGAAAACCCAGTAAACTTCCATCGAACTTTAACATCACTGGAATTTTTCGTTGGATTTCCAGCAAACTTCCAGCAAAGTCTTTTGTTTCCATGGAAATCTAGCGAACTTAGCTGAAAACCCAGTGACCTTAGTGAATGTCCAGTGATCTTTTAAATTTTCAGCGAACTTTCGCTAGAATTTCGCTGGGTTGTTTTGTAAGGGGTATAGTTTATATAAATTTTGCTATAAAAAAAATGTTATCAAGAGTTTGTAAAATTTAGTTATAATCAATAAAATTGCTTCAAAATAAAGCACTTAAGGCATTCGCTAAAATGTTTGTTGGAAAGGTTATTTAAAACCATGATTTGCTGCGTGCATTTTTTTGCGTCAAAATTAGGTTAAAAATAATTTTTAAAGTTTATTACTTAGATTAAAAAAATGATCTCAAAGAATTGTTGTAAAGTTTTTATTCTAAAATAATCAAAAATAGTATTATTTGTGTATTCAAAATAAGCGAAATTTGTATTCAAAATATAAATATTGTATTATAAGCTTTAATTATACATTTAAAAATTATTTTCATAAACGTTCGATATATAGTTTTGTATTCTGTAATAAAAAGTTTCCTTTGTTTTAACTAATTGTCCGTTTCTTTACCCTGAAAGTCCTATAACGCGCCTCTGACACTTTGAATAGTTTCAGTTCGATTTTGCAATTATTATTTACATCAATTTTCTTTTTTGGGTAAAAAAGAGTAAATAAGTTTTATCCTAAAACAATAACTTAAAAGTCATTGCAAAATAGACCTTTCAAATTCATTCATAAGCGAAAACCAGAATGTTCGGTAATGCAATCTGTGTAGTTTCGGTAATGCAACACTTCACAGTTAAAACAAAATTTCCAAAAAATCGTTTTCGTTTCAAAAGCAAAGTTTATATTTTTTAGACATTTGATTTAGTAAATATTACATCCAGAAAAAAAATTTTAATTAAAAACGCATATAAAAAATATTTTGTTAAAAGTTTTTTTTTGAAAACCCAATGTCATGGACGTGTGGTGAAGATAAAAACCAATTAGAAACTTCGGAATCTTTAAATACAGAATGTGAAGGATTTATATTTAAATTTAAAAGGTTATTAGGCTTAGCTTAAATTGATCCCAATTCTAAAAAAATTGTTAACAGTTTAAAGCTAAGACTAAAAAGTGTAAATATCACAGAAAGTGCCTTAGCAACTCTGTTTTCATTAAAAACAGCATTATGCTCAAAAAGAAGATTTGGGCATTTTAGAACGCAACCGACTGCTGCTGCGAGGCGAAGGGAAGGTCTGACACGTGGTAGTAGACCAGTGCCGATGGAAAGACCAACTAAAGTTGAAGTTTCGAAATGGAAAAAAGTTAAGCGATAAAGAAATATCAGTCGAGCTGTTGAACAAAATGTTGCTAATGCTCAAAGTCATAAATGCATTTTTTTAATAGTGTTTTTATGTATTTTATATTTTATTCGAATATACTTAAGTATTTTTGCAGAAAAACATTCTTGAAAAAATTTAAAATGGTGTTTCATTATTCTTTCACTGTAATTTAAGATAAACTTCTTTATGATTTAATACGATACTTATTTAATGATTCAACTGATAATGATAAAAAAAAAAGATTATTACACACTTATACCAAATAACAACTCGGAATAATATCTCAAACTTCTAAATACATCTTTAAATAACCCAGTAGGAAAAAAGATATCTTTAGACGAATAAAAGACGTCTTTTTTATGAGTTGTTATGTCTTTTTAGAATTAGCCTAAATAAAGACGTGAAAAAGTCTTTTAAAGACGTCTTTTAAAAAGATGTCTTTAAAAAAGAAATCGAAAAGACGTAAATCGGTGGTACGTCAACAATAAGACGTAAAAAGACGTCTTTTATATCAATGACCATTGAAAAAAAGGAATCTTTGTTACGTTCTGATTGGCCCGTTTTTTGTCAAAAAAATTTTTTTATAAAACTTTTTTTATATGAAACCTTTTTGCATAGGAAAGTTAATTATATATAGATGAAAATTACTATTTTCGTTTAGTGGGTTTAATTTACAATTTATGTAATAAAGTAATATACTATTTAACTAACACATAATATATAATTTTATATATGTTATAATATATATATAATATATGTACATATATATATATGGGAAACAGACAAATAACCGAAAAACAAAATCCGATTTATAGCCGAATGAACAAATTCCGTATTATAGTCGAAAAAAAATAAGATTTTGGCACGTTCTACAAACAGTCGACGAAAAACACGATTTTGACGTAGTCTGTGATATAGTCGAATGACGTATTTTGTTTTTAAACGAACTATGACGAGGTTTGACAACTACCCGAATTGATAATTTTGTCAAATACAGTCAAATAATCGAAATAAAACCTGTTCCGATAACCAGTCAAATTTGTGTATTGTCATAAATCATTTCTAACCGAATTTATTTGGACAAATATTTATAAATCGTCGAAAAATGAAATTCGACTATTTGTCATGACGTGTTCTGATAAATAATCAAACTGTTTTATTTTGACCAAGTCTGTTAACCAGTTGAAATTAATATTCGGCTATTCTCTGTGGCTGCCACATAAACATGTCGACGGCTATAAAAATTTGGCAGCGTCATCAAAAGAGCCGAATTTAATTAAACCCCTCCAAACCATCGTATTTCGACTATAACTTGTACGTATTTTGAATCGAAATTATACTTCAGTTCTAGTGAAACTACTCCGGATTGTGAGAATATTCACGATCCTAAACCTTTGTAAAAAAATTAGACGTGATTGACAGTTAAAACAAATGTTTGTATTTCAAAAAAAACCTCAACATGATGAGGAAAAAAAATTGATTATCACAAGGGTCTCATTCTCATACGTATTTAAAAAAACCTCATTCCGAAATGAGGAAAAAAAGTTCACGGGTCTCATACTTTCTCATACTTCACAAAGGTCTCATACGTATACAAAAAAAACCTCAGAAATGAGGAAAAAAAATTCCAAGGGTCTCATTTACTTCATTCACACATGCATGCATCTTGTATCTGTTGTTTTATCCGTTCCAGAACGAATATCCTCCATCCTGATTATCGAATCCAGACACGAACAAACGATCGGGCACCTCAAATTGTCGACACGATTTAGACCTGAAATATTTAGGAAAAGTTGTTTAATTGTTATGTAACTAACTAAAGATGCAAACGTTTAAACGCAATATTACTTTTTTTAAATGTTCAATTACTGTAATACTGTAATATTGACTACTAATGTAATTGGAAAATAGAACGTTGTGTTTGTTACCTCAACCAATTAAAGTCTGGATAAGAGGAGAGACGTTTCCGGGTCCAATCGAGCGGGTCCAATCGAACGGGTCCAATCGAACGCGTTGAATGATGATTTGAAACCGAATTTTAAAAGTATTAAGTTTTAGAATATTGGTTCAGAGATACACGGGACCCATGTAAACAGTGTCTATTCACAAAATGTCTTCAGTATTAATAACTGGTAGTATTTACCTCTTATTTTTTTTGATTTTTCATTAGAAGAAGGAGGTAGAAGTGAGCCACAGTGAAGTGAAGATCCGGATTAGCCTGCAACAAAATAATGTAAAATTCTACCAATCTGATTGATGATTAGCATTATAACACGAACAAAGAATCAAAGAAAAACCATCAAGTAATACTAAATTGCAACTAATAAGTATGATGATTATAATTAAACCAATAAGTTTGATGAATAACATTATAAGATCGTGAATATTATCTCAATCTTTGAAAATTTCTATCAAATTATGTTAAAAATTACCGGTTAAAAGGTTGTAGAGCGTGCGTACTGCGGCTTTACGTAGTTATTCTACGTTTTAATTAACATCTTACAATCTTTTTTGGGTTTTTTGCTTTTTATAATTTTTTTGGATTTTGTATTTTTAAATTTTTTTGGATTTTGTATTTTAAATTGTTTTTGGATTTTGGATTTTTAAATTTTTTTGGTTTTTGTGTTTTTTGAATTGAATGGAAAGAAATAAACAAAGGGAAAATGATTGAAAAAGAAGCGAATGAAAAGAAGAAGTGAAATAAATTTAATTGAAAATAGAATTTGCGGGGGCGAAATCTGCGGCATCAGGTAAATCTGCGGCAAGTAAATCTGCGGCAAGATGCTCCCTAAGCGGGCTGTTGTACTTGGGACGGGCCCTACTACCGTCATAAACAAGTTTAATCAGGTTATAGGCGTCCACAAGACACCTGCCAACAGAATTTGCCAAAAGTAAAGTCCAATTAGAGGGTTTGAGTTTCCCAATGTGTTCACGAATTTGCGGGTCCAAAATTTTTGAAAATTGATAGTGACCATAAGTTGACAAAATGTCTTGTTGAATTGCGGGAGGACGGTCTGAAGCTGACCGCCATGTTGCAGTGCGGGGAGATAACGGCAAAGCCTTACCCTTTTTCCCTTTCCTCCCTTTCCCTTTCCCAGCCTTTCTAGGATTCAAAATTGAATCTCTAGAAGTATTCGAAGCGTCCGATTCCTCGTCAGAAGAGGTAGACGAGTTGGACGGGGTAGTTTTGCGGTGCTTTTTGCTTTTGCTTTTGCTTTTGCTTTTGATTTTTCAATTGTTTCGCAGTGGAAGCTATTAAAGTTCCACCACTTGTTTGGAACACGCTGGGCCGTTATAGTTTTGAGGGAAGATAGAAATATTTTACGTAAGTGCTAGAGAGTGCTAGAGTAATTATAATATTAGGACAGATGTCCAGTATAAAGAGGTGAGGTTCAGAGTAGGATATTGTCCAGTGTCCAATTCAGTGTAAGGTGCCTGTTGTAATAATGTCCTGTCAGTTCCTTTTTAGTTAGACTCAGTTTAGTGATGTTTTATTTAGTTTAGTTTAGTGATGTTTTATTTAGTTTAGTGATGTTATCCGAGTTGTGGTAGTTAGTGTAATTTTCGATAATACATTTTAACTGTTTCAGTAGAAAAATATTTGGTTTTCCTACTTTTAGTTTTATTAATTAAATTAATTTTTGATTAAATGAATACCGTTTTAGTAGAGATATTCGTTTGCCTCCAATTTTAGTATGTAAATAGCCCGTTTTAGTAAAAAACTACGTTTGTACCTAATTTTAGTTCATAATTAATACCGTTTATATGGAAATATTCGTTTTTTCCAATTTTTTGTTTAAAATTATTCCCGTTTTAGTGGAAATATTCTATTCCCCCAACATTTATTTGGTTTTAGTAGAAAGATGCGTATTCCCCTAATTATAGTTTATAATTAATACCGTTTTAGTAGAAATATTCATTACCCCCTAATTTTAGTTTATAAATAATACCGTTTTAGTGGAAATATTCGTTTTCCTCCCATTTATAGATAAAATTAATACCGTTTTAGTGGAGATATTCGTTTGCCCCCAATTTTAGTTGTAGACAGCCCGTTTTAGTAAAAATATACGTTTGTCCCTAATTTCAGTTCACAATTAATACCGTTTATATCGAAATATTCGTTTTTTCCAATTTTTTGTTTATTATTATTACCGTTTTAGTGGAAATATTCTATTCCCCCTTTTTTGGGGTTTTTGGTTTGGTTTTAGTAGAAAGATGCGTATTCCCCTAATTATAGTTTATAATTACCGTTTTAGTAGAAATATCTGTCCCCCCCGTCTAGAACTTACATATACCTTGTTTCTATGATTTAGTGTTATCGTTTTATACATAAATAATTTTTATTATTTTTATTAGTACCGATATTATGGTAGCTGATTACGTCATAATAACTTAGGGAGCTGTGAGAGCTTCAGTCCAACCTTCGACTGATTTAGGGTGAACACGTAAGGGAGTATCTCCCTGATCTAAGGGTTTGGGTTATGGCTGCGATAGTATTTTATAATATATACAACTCTAGGTTTGCCTGGAATAATAGAGATGTTATCGAAAATAAAATATAGACTAATAATGGTAATGTAATAACAAATAATATCATAACACAGTTAGTATGATAACCTATTATATATAATAAACAACCATTCCTAGACAATAAAGTGACGATTTATAAGTAAATATATTGAGAACAAGTTCGCGCGAATATACTTAAAGAACAGATAATAAAAGCATATCAGTGTTGAATTAATTCGTAAATTCGTAAATTATGTAGTTGGGTATTTTACATTGGGTAAACAGAGGGTACGATTCGTTCTATATGGTTCTCTGAGCTGCCGCCGAGCACGGCTAAATTCTGAACTGCGTATTAGTTATTTAATTTGTACTCATTCAACTGCATCTTCTGATGCGGTTCAGCTACTTCAGTCCCTGTGTAAGATGCTAGTAAGGAGGACCAATCACCAATAAGTAAACGAATCGTATTTTTATTGGGTAAACCGAGGGTACGATTCGTTCTAATTGGTTCTCTGAGCTGCCATCGAGCTCCGCTGAATTTTTAACTGCACATTAGTAGTCGATTGAGTCATTACTCATTCTACTGTGTCCTTTCATGCTGTTCTGCCAGTTTATTCCTTGTGTAGGGCTTCAGCAATTGGAACTTCTTGCCAGTAGGTAAATGAACCGTATTTGCTTCGGGTTACCCGACTGTACGGTTCGTTCTAATTGGTTCTTCTGGCTGCTGTCCAACATGGCGGAATCTTAAACTGCGTTATAGTGATCAATCCAGCTATTACTCATTCGACTGCATCTTTTGATGCGGTACAGCTACTCTAGTCCCTGTGTAAGGTGCTAGCAATGAGGACCGATCACCGATTGGTAAATCGGTCAGCTGTCTTCTCTAATGCTGTTCTGTGAGTTTAACCTTTGGGTAAGACCATAATAGTAAGAGCTACTGTGTGTATGTATGAAAGTATGTATGTGTGTGTATGTATCTGGGTGGGTTCATACATTTATGTGTGTCTATCAATGTATATATGTATGGCTGTATCTATGTGTGTATATGTTTGTGTGCATATGTACATGTGTGTCTTTCTCCGTAGAACCCTCAAACAGCTGACACGACACCGACCAACAATAAAGAGGACATTATCCCTACACCATGCTCCAATATTAAAATAAACGACAGGACACCGAGCAACGAGGGAAGTAAAGAGGGATTTGTCTCCACACTATGAAAGAAAAACTAGTGGGACAAGAAAAAGGCGCGGAAGTAACTTTCGCAGGGCTGCAAAGCAGCAACGAGAAAATAGGCTGTCGATTGCCGCCTTCTTGAAAGACGAAGGGTCAGCATCGGGAATTGATGTTCTGTAAAATTAGGTTTTGAAATATAATAGTGCTCCAAGAATCTGTTTTTTAATGAATATTTTTTATTCGTTTCTTCTTCCAAACTCAGAACAACAATCATAAAACACCTGACAATTTTGTCAACCAATCGGCTTGCATTTAAGAATCACATAAAAATCTTCTTAAATTTTACTCAAAACGCATATTTTCTATTGTTTCCACTTTTCACCATTTTACCGCAACTTACGTCATACATGTGATGCACTTTAGTTTTTTAATTTGCACATGTTATGAATTCTCTTTTCTCGTTTAACAAAGCTATGGTAAGGTTAACTTTATCTTCTTTTGATTTATTATTACTTATTTTAATGAATAACAGCTCATAATTTTCGTATTTTATATTTTTTGTTTTGAAATTATTACTTAGCCATGTACTTAGCCTTATACTAGGACTCAATTATACATGTTTGGCTTTGACTTAGTATTATCTACCTATTTACATAACATAAATTCTTGTAAGTACAATGACTTCATATTATTATGTTCGAGTACTGAGTAGGTTATTAGGTTTTATATATATATATATTTTTTCCCTTTAAGGGTACATGTGTCGCGTTGTATTTGTATGGGTCATCTCAGATTTTAGCTTTCGTCTAATTAATTCCCAACACTTTTGAAGTCTGTGGTTGAACGTTGAAAATAGTCTACCACGATTTGTACTTAAAAAAAAATTAGTTACCAACAATGAAATAGCAACCATTTTCGTGACGGCTTTTGATGTCTGTGGTTGAACGTCTGCATTCGAATTGAGGCTGGACGACACCGTTGAGGAGGTCGAAGCTCAGGCACCTGTTGCAATGGAGGTCGAGGAGGTGGAGGCTGCGATGCCGATGGAGGTCGAGCCTCGACAAGCACCAGAGGCTCAAGTGCAAGAACCAGTGGTTGGGCCAGCTCGCTTTCATAATGTTGTTGAAGTCCGGAACTACACCAGATATGAAATGGAAGGCTCCCCAACTATCTGGTTCGACGAGTTCCAAAAAGCGTATGTGCTGTCGAAGGATGGCACAGACGCTCGACTAACGGCTTATCTAAAGTGCCATTGCTACACGGTGAAAAGAGGTAATTTTTAATTGCTTAATAGGATACTTTTTTTAACTCGTGAAAATATTCACAATCTTAGAATTATTATATTACCATTATCATGATTGTATCTTAACATTTAACGGGATCCCCATTTAACCTTGTTAGGTTCATGTGGTGGTACTGCAAGGATTAAGGACGATACCCTGTACCTGGGGAAGGATCACTCATGTGGCGACATGAGTGATGAGTACCTTATTTTGCAGGCCAAGGCACGGATGAAATTTCGAGCTGGTAATATTTGTTTTTGAATTTTTTATTAAGCCATATTTCGACTGAAAACATATGTCTGCCAATGTGAATAATCAAATTTTAACATTTTTAACTTAATTAAAATCTTTAATTAAAAATTCATTTTATTCTAGGGCAAACTACCGAACCGCTGAGGAACATTTGGAACTCTGTCCTTAGCCAGTCGACTGAGGCCGTGAAGAAAAACCTCAAGTTCGAGGCTGCCGAGTCCATCATGAGGAATAAGCGGAGGAAGAACCTGCCTCCGATTCCCAAGAATCTGGCAGAAATGAAGGAAGCTCTCGACAATGGACATCCGTTCGAAGACATCTACCAAGGTTTCGTCGAATTCGAAATGGGAAGGTCGGATTCATTTTTGCAGACCCAAAACTTCTCGCTCTCGTTGAAAGTGAGTACACTGCTTTAATTTGCGAGTTGTTTTGATACTATGTTCTATCAAATTTATCATTTTGGGTAATTTTAAATTGCTTTAAAGGGGTTAGATACAACAACCTTTTTATCTTTGTACAATTACTTTTAAGCAAATTTATAATTTTGGGTATTTGTTTCAGAGACTCAAGAACTCTTCGTCGATGCCACCTTTAAAACACGGCCTCACCACGATATCTTTTCTCAACTGTTGAACATCATTGTCATCTACAAAGATTACTCTGTCGCGGTGATGCATGTCTTAATGACATGCAAGGAGCAAGCACTCTACGGCCAGATCATGGAGCGGTTCAAAGCTTTGGTTGGATCGGACTTCAAGCCAAAAAGTGTGATGTCGGACTAAGAACGGGCGATCCTGAACACCATGCAAACTGCCTTTCCGGAATCGAGAGTGTCTGTATGCAGATTTCACTTCAGCCAAGCAGGTAAATAATATTTTAACCATTTAATTGATTTTTAACACGTTATTTATCTTTGTTATTTACTTCTTTTTAGTTCTCCGGAAAGTGTGTGCTCGCAACAAGGAGGATTTCTATAAAAATGTTGAGTTTAGGAATCTGATGCTCAAACACATGGCTCTAAGCACTCTACCGGCGAACCAAATGGTACCGGTATTCCAACAGCTGAAGCAAGAAGTGCTCCACTTACAACCACTCAGGCTCCGGAAGCAAGTCCAGATAATGTACAGGAATTACTTCTTAAAGTGGTGGTTCCAAGGCATCGGGCCCCAGCTGATCTCTACGTACGGTCTTGCACATAAGACCAACAACGTCTGCGAAAGTCTCCATAAGAAGTGAGTTATTTCTTAACAATATTTTTGAGTTAACAATGTGAAAATATTCACGATCTGGTTATTTTTGTTGTTCATTATTTATAACTTTTCCCAAATATTTCAGAATATCTTTGAAGCTGGCAAAGGCGTCGACAATCTGGAGATTTCTCTCAGATCTGAGGATGTTCGTCATCGAGCCAGCAAAGATCGATGCCCTCAGTTGGACAACAACATCAGGATCCGGAGGAACATCAAATTATCGAACCAGGTAGCGGCCAGAACTGTGAAGAATCAAGAGGAGCGACTGGCCAATGGGGAAATCACCCCCATTCAACACCTCCGTTTTATGGCCCACAGAGTGCCCACTCCGGTTCTTCCGAATGACCCAGATCAGGATGAGGCCGATGCAGAGCTGGCAGCAGAAATGGCCGCCGATGGCTACGCCGATGATGACGACGAAGTCTTTGACGAGTAAGTATACCAAGTATAATTTCAATCATTTTCTAGTAATTTTTATTTATAATACGATGTTGATTAATTTCATATGAAACTTATCTTTAAAATGTGTTCATTAATAACTTATCTTTAAAATGTGTTCAATACTTTCAGACACAGAGATGATGACGCATTCCTGGCAGCCGCAGGGCCACAGGCAGATGGACAACAGCAACCGGGTCACGCCGCCGCAGGTCCCGCCGCAGGTCCAGCAGCAGAACCGTGTTGCATTTGCATGGCGAGCCCCAAGGACACAATACTACTGCCGTGCGGGCATGTCTGCGTTTGTTCAACATGTGCAGCCCTTCTCGAAGCCCAAGGACTTGACGATGAACCCGAGGGCGTCTATTTGTGCCCCGTATGTAGGACACGGGTTACTTCGCGACATCGGCTGTTTTACGCCTGAAAAAATTGACTGGAAATGGCTTTCTATTTCCTATTATTTTTACATTTACTTTCATTTTTCATGTATTTTTCTTATAAATTGACTAAATAAACAGATTGTACCTTTGATAACACTTTTATGATTTCCCGAGTTTTGTACATTTTGTACCGCGGGTGAAGAAGAAACTTTTGTAGGCTAAGCCCTTGGGGGTCTCTGTAAAATACTTCATTTTTTGGAACCTCTTTGGGGTTCCTGTCTAGTGGTTATAGTACTCGCTTCTCACCCGGACGACCGGGGTTCGAGTCCTGACAGGGATTCGAAATTTAGGTTTTGTTTTTTGTTTAAAAAAACATTCATAAAGAGAGAGAGAGAAATGCCTTAAGGGACTAAGGGAATTAATGGGTCAGGATAAACTGGTCAGCTGATTTTTACAAACTCCCCCCAGTGAAAAATAGACCGTTTCACAAGCGGTTGATCTGTTTTTGTTATTTTTCAAAACACTGTGCTTAATCTGGGGGGAGTTATTCGTAACTCATATTTACTTTGGACAACTGATAAGATGCTAACGCTAAATGTACGCTAGTTTATCCGCGTTATTCAGATGAACAGTTAACTATTTGTAGTTGAAGCTAAATTTTTTCACCATGAACAGCTTTGGTCTTTGGCCTTTGGCATTTGGTCTTTGGCCAGTCATAAATACTACAGAAACAACAAACATTGCACCGGACCCACTATTTGAAGACCTCCTGATTCAGGACAGGCTTAAAGTTGAAAAAGGACTGAACAACTTCACTACAGCTAACAGGCTTGAGATGGGACCCCTTGAGATCTGGCTTCAAGTCGACAGAGTACTGAAGAAGATTGAAAGGAAATTATACTTCAAAAGACGTATAGTTGCCAGAAAAATCAGACAAAACCGAAGAAACAAATCAGAACTTCACGTATTGTCTCAAGAAAAGTCAGACAAATGCAAGCCAGAAGAAAATAAGTTGTTCGTAAGCATAATAAGTACAATAAATGATTCATAACCATGTTTCTTTTATTTGTCTTTTATCATTGTGATAAAACCATTCATAAATTTTGCGATCTCAAGCTGGCATCGGCAGCAGAGTACCGGCCCCATGATTGAAAGGTCCTGGGTTCGAATCCGATGCCAGGTCGAGATTGTTTTTATTTTTTTTGAGTAATAAGAAGAATCCATATTTTGAGATTGTGAGAATATTCACGATCTTAAACCTTGTTCTTTTTTTGTAAGATGGCGTTGGAATTACTAAACCATTTATAATTAAATAAAAACTATTTAATTAACTATGGCCCTACTGTCAACATAACTTTTAGCAAATTATCTATTGTCCATACTATTAGTTACGAAGACCCTGCCTGTACTTTAAAGTAGTAATGTATAAAATGCATTCAAAATAGTAAAAAAATCATTGGTTTAGTATTATACGTTATAGACGGTTAATGTGATTGTCATAGTTTAAAGTATCTTCCTTAATGGCGAATAGAACCTAATGGTTATTTGCTTATTTTTAATGGTCTCGACATTTGCCGGGACCTGTGCCATCAACCTTTGTCATTTTTATGATCTATCTCCAGAGGGCGCTATCTATGGACTTGTCCATGATCTTCAAGATCAACAGATGGCGCACATCGCAACTAATGAGATAGACCAAGTATTTATGTTTTCTTTGATAATCTACTGAATTTAAACTTGAATTAAATCAAATGAACTGACCATTAGTAATATTACGACAACGAAAAGTAACTTGCATCCAGGTAACAACAAAATGAAAGGCAAAAACAAACTGTAGCCAATCGATGGATGGATGCGTTATTGATGGCCTGGATAAAACTTTCAGACAACTTTGCCTCCGGGCCCTTACAAAGGTCCGTACCCAATGATGAACTGATGCGTTCGCGATAGGTTCAGACATTACCATTTTTTAGGGCTATTGAGGCGACGGCCCATTCATTTTATAAACCGTATTACCGTAATACTATGTATGGTAATTCATATTCATATTCATAGTAAAACTACTCCGGATTGTGAGAATATTCACGATCCTAAACCTTTGTAAATAAATAAGAAGTGATTGACGGTTAAAACAAATGTTTTTATTTCAAAAAAAACCCTGACATTTTGACTCAAAATACGTACAGGCTAGTGGTTATAGTTGAAATTCGATGGTTTGGATGGTTTAATTAATTTTTCGACCGGTTTAATTAAATTCGACTCTTTTGATGACGCTGCCAAATTTTTATAGCCGTCGACTGGTTTATGTGGCAGCCACAGAGAATAGCCGAATTTTAATTTCGACTGGTTAACGGATTTGGACAATGTATTTTTGTCTTTCTACTTAAAATAGTGGCATACCCGTATAATAGCCGAAAACATTTTCGACTGTTTGTATTCTTTGCCAATACGTATTTCGATGATTTAACAAGTCCACCAATTCTTCAGAAAAAATTCGACTCAAATCAGGTATTTGTCATTCGTTTATTTAACAGATAGTGGCAGAATTCGACTAAAACACAGAAATTGACAAAATTTAGGGTATCGACTATTTTTTGGACTGTACAAAATTCGTGTATTAAACAGATTATGACAAAATTTAGAAGAATTCTACTATTATTAGTGGCAACCAGTGAATAATAGTAGACATGTTATTTTTTACAGTTAAAATGACTTTCGACTGAAATCGGAAAGTGTTTCTTCTATTTTCGGGTTTTGGGATCGACTAATCGTCGGAATTGGTCTTTCGGTTATTCGACGCGCTCCCATATATATATATATAAATATATATAAATATATATATATATATATATATATATATATATATATATTATATATATATATATATATATATATATATATATATATATTTATATATATATATATATATATATATATATATATAAATATATATATATATATATATATATATATATATATATATATATATATATATAAATATATATATATATATATATATATATATATATATATATATATATATATATATATATATATATATATATATATATATATATATATATATATATATATATATAATATATATATATATATATATATATATATATATATATTATATAAGCATTAGTTTGATTGGTTTTTAATTATACTAACTCAACTTTTTAACGAGTTAATTGATGTCAAAATTTTGGTTGTACTTCTGTGGTGAATTTAATGTCTAGAATATAGTCTTTTTTTTTTCTATCCAATTTTTTTACTAAATTTATTCATTTATCAATGCACCTGCCAAATTTCGTTAATAAATAATTTGTAGCAGTTACCTTATTTCTTGCTGCACTTTTGTTACCTAAGTTACATTTTACCTGATGTTGGCGCGGGAGACAGAGGGGTCCGTTAATTGTTTTTATTTATATTTATTTTACATATATAGTATTCATATTAGCAATATTTGACTTATGTCATAAATTGATATTGTAAACCTAGATATTTTAGAATAAAAATATAGTTAAAAAATTTGTAAATTTAAAAGAAATTGTTTTAATAAAACGATTTTTAGTAAATAATAAAATAAGACTTGGATTTTATATTTCATTTAGAAATAAAATAGAAAAAGAAAATAAAGATTTCATCTAGTATTTTATATCATATTCATAATAAGAATTAGATGTGAATCAAATTAGTGATGAATCATATCTAATTTGAAGTTTGAACATTGTCTTTATTTGAAAAGGAATATCTTTATAAATTAGTTGTTTCGATATAAATTTATTAAACTGTTTTTAAATTATCTGGCCACTACCTAAACCTTTATGTATAACTTGAATATTTCTTTTACTGTTTTCGATGCCCAAAGTTGAAGTGCAGCCGACAACATCAGTTAGTTACTTTCTGTATTCAATAGTTTGGTAGTTATTAAATAGATGCTATTATAATATATGTTCTATATATATATATATATATATATATATATATATATATATATATATATATATATATATATATATATATATATATATATATATATATATATATATATATATATATATATATATATATATATATATATATATATATATATATATATATATATATATATATATATATATATATATATATATATATATATATATATATATATATATATATATATATATATATATATATATATATACATGTATATATATGAATGATTTACTATATGCAAATTTTTAAATTACTTTGTAAAAAAAAGTTTATTTAATTTTTGTTTAGATAAAGTTGCTTAAGAGAGGATCAGTCAGTTATATCCTTAATATATGATTTAACATTTTAGTATTTAGTCATTTACTATTAGTTTTCTAATACAGTTCTTTATTATGCCTATGTAGATTGTTGTCTAACAGTATTATTTCTTGTTAGTTGTATTTTTGTATACTTAATACTTACATTTTATTAAGTCACTCTTTTTTTCTTTAGACAATTTAGAACAAACAATCAGTAAGTTAAGTTTGAATTGTTTTAGTTACTATATCATTTAAAGTATTTGTATGCTGTTGTGTTAGTATTCCTTGTTAGTATTATGAGTAAGTTTTGTTGATTTTAATATTTTCAAGTGTATAAATTATTAATACATCATTATAAAGATATAACTTGAAACAACTGTATTTTAAAGTTAAGAAATATTCTATTCAATTTCCAAAACTTTACTTTATTTTCTTTATCTTTAGCAAACCTTACTTCAATAATTGGTAAGAGATTTGTTATATAAAATTGTTATATATTGTTATATATATATATAGAGAGAGGGAGACTTGTATTATGTCATTTAATTTAAATTTAGTGTCGCTGTCATCTAAACAATCTGGTAAGGTTTATATATTCTTACTTTTCAATATGATTTTAATTGTAAAAGAATCGCGAGGATGCGTTGTGTATTGTATTTTTATTTTTTTAGTATCGTCTTCTTCCATTACTGTTGGTAAGGTTTATATGTTTTTACTTTTCATTATAGTTTTAATTACAAAATAATAAATAATAAAGGTTTTTTTATGTTTTTTATTTTTATTTTTTAGTATCAACTTTATCTGTTACTGTTGGTAAGGCTTATATATATATATATATATATATATATATATATATATATATATATATATATATATATATATATATATATATATATATATATATATATATATATATATATATATATATAAATATATATATATATATATAAATATATATATATATATATATATATATATATATATATATATATATATATATATATATATATATATATATATATATATATATATATATAGATTTAAGTTTAAGAGAAAAGATTGTTAAATGGTCAATTAATGTAGCACATAAAAACAGATTTACAAATCAACTGCATCGATGCAAAGTGAGAGATGAGATTTGCCAAAGACAAAAAATGGATGAAAAAGGAAAAAGGAAGCTATCCAAATTGAATTTTAACGAAATTATTAATTCATGCAAGCGCTTGTCCAATGACCAACTATTTGATTTAGAAGATGTCATGTCAGATAGAATTGTTCGGAAGCAACTAGAACATGAATGGTACAATCCAGTAACATGCAAAAGTGTTTTATATAGCGACAGAGTAGAAAAAGTTGATAAAAGAAAAAATAACTTTAGAGGCCATCCATATAGGACGTCACCATTTTTTAGCCTATTTTTGACCCCTCTCTCTTTGTCACCAGTTGTCTTTTTTCCCTATACCACCCTGGAAAAGGACTCATAAAATCCTGACCCCCTCCCTATTTTTAACTTCCAAAAAAATTTATTTCATCTCGCAATGATGTTTGAATCTGCTGCTACACCTTTGAAAAATAAAATTAAAAATATTCTCATACATTATCTTCTCAAAAACACATGTTTACGTAGTTTTCCATGTTAATTAAACTAAAATAAAAAATCTATAAAGCGACGTCCTTTTCTGACAACCTCCCCCCTCCTCTTGTCCTTTTTTGTCCTTTTTATTTTGACCCCCTCTTCCCCTATTTGGATGACGTCCTTTATGGATGGCCCTTTATTTACACCATTTCTTACTGAAAAGATGATGAAACTGATATT
>NC_061160.1:47823372-47913372 GCF_022113875.1 Hydra vulgaris | reverse complement strand
TGTTAACCTTAACGAAGGTCTTTTAAGTCGTTTTATTGATGGCAAAATAAGAAGAAATATATGTGTCGAAGTTTGTATCCCTTCTTACTTAAAAGACAATAAAATGCATTGTATTGCTCTAAGGTAAGTCAAATTACTTTTTTTTTCAAAAATAATTATCTTATTTTATTTTATTACAAAATTTAATACTTTTTTGTAAAAATGTTTATTGTTAATACCGTATTAATCTAATCTATAAAAAAATCTCGTTGACTAATCAATATTTAATGTGTCAACACCGTCAAATGATTTTGACATGTATGAATATAATATGTTCATGATGTATGTATTAAATTCCTACATGTCAAAATCGTTTGTTGGTTTGTCTGAATTCTTGACTATTGATTTGATTTATGAATTTGTTTAAAAAGCAAAGATTTTTTACTCAATTTTAAATTTATTGATAAAAGAAGTTTAGCTCTTAAAAACATGAAGTAAATATATTTTTTTTTTCTTAAGGTCTGAAGCATCTGGAAGGTGTATGTACAGCTCTGCATCATTATTTTTTGTTGCTGACAATACACTGATTAGGAGTTTTAACATCCCTTGAAATTTATATACATGCTGATTATTACTGTAAGCATCCTTTATTTTCGAAAAATATTTTCTGATTATAGCTCTCATTTTATTAATCTCAAAAGTTTATTGTGTATGTCAGTATCTCATTCTGCATTAGATTCTGGCTTCGAAAATAATGATATTATTAAAGCTGAAGCAATTGCAAACTGTGAGAGCACAGAAAAATGGGCTGGTTTTTTATGTTTGTTAGGTTTATCATCAGTTCTTTCTTGTAATATTGTTTCCTGTTACCCAGATTTCGGTGTTGAAAAGTATAAAATATTTTTTAACCAAGAGATCTCACCACGTACTCCCATTAAATTTTGTTCCCCGTTTTACAGTTTGTTTTGTTATGATGGGAATTTTAAGTCAGGTACATTTCAGCATAATCACTATGTCCCACTAATTTTTATTCCTAAAAAGCGTAAACTTTCCAGTAAATCAAAAACAATAATTTCGAAAAAATTGCTGCCAGTCTTGTCACCTAATAAATCTATACTATCTGAAGTTCGCAAAAATGTTTTTTTTTCAATAATTGCAGATTTGAAGCCTGTGACTCATCTACTAAAGAGCAAATGTCATTAGTTTTACGATTTGTTGATAGTGATTTCGATATCAGAGAAGACTTTATTCAATTTATTCATTGTAGTGAAGGAGTTAAAGGAATTTGTTTAATGTTCTTTTAAATTGTGTAAGCAACTTAAATCTAGATATAAAAAACTGTAGGGGTCAAGGATATGATGGGGCCAGTGCTGTCTCTGGGTATATAAATGGTCTTTCTGCTCAGGTTCTCAATATAAATTCAAAGGCTTTGTATACACATTGTCATAGCCATCGACTGAACTTATCAGTTTGTGAATCGTGTAATGTCCATTTAGTTTCAGAGGTTTTTAATAAAGTTCGTGAACTTTCTTATTTTTTTAATTATTCAGAAAATAGACAAAAGTTTTTAGAAGCTAGCATTTTAGAGCGAGAACCTCAAACGCATAAAAAAAAATTAAAACATATCTGTAGAACTAGATGGATTGAGTGTATAGATGGTTTAAACACTTTTCTTGAGCATTATTTATCTATTTTCCATGCTTTATGTATCATGGCTTTCCCTGAGAGTTCTGTTAACATAGACACACAAAACAAATCTTCTACTTTTTTAAATTCCATTGACACTTTTCAATTCGTCTTTACTTTAGTTGTGACAACACGTGTCTTTGATTTTACTTTACGTGTTACTCGGTTGCTGCAATCAAAAACTATTGATATCTTAGACGGTTTGCACCTTATTACAGCTCTTAAAAATACATTTATTTCCATCAGAAACGATATAGATAGTTTTCATAATAACTGCTATGAAGCAGCATATTTGCTTTCAAGTAAAGCTGAAATTTTTGTTTTAAAACCAAGAACCTGTTCTATTCAAAAAAATCGTTCTAATGTTCCATCAGAGTCTGTTTCAGAATACTTCAAAAGAGCTGTTACTGTCCCTCTTATAGATCATGTATCTACATCTTTATCTACAAGATTTAAATCAGAAACTGTAGCTGCATATAAAGGGTTATCAATTATTCCATTTAATATTATTTCTTTTCTTAAAAGACCCAAAACCCAATTGTGTTGGAGGAAGCAGTTTGAAACATTCTGTGATTTTGATATAGATGATTTCCCTAATATCAGTGCCTTAAATGGGGAACTAGTTCTTTGGGAAAAATACTGGGAAAGTTTCTCTGGGACTATTCCTGACAATATATCTTTAACTCTTAAAATGATATCATTTCCTGGATTTGAAAATATTAAGATAGCTTCAAGGATACTTGGGACACTTCCTGTTACTTTATGTGAGTGTGAGAGGAGTTTTTCTGTTATGCGTCGGTTAAAAGACTATATGAGAAGAACAATGTCAGAAGATCGACTTAACGGTTTGGCATTAATGTATATCCATCAAGAAATTGTTCCTTGTATTGGTAATGTTATCAATAGATTTTCTATAAAAAATAGACGACTTGATTTCAATGATTAATGTCTATACTGTTTATTTTATAACACACCAACAACTTTTGAAATTTTTGTCCATTATCACCTCTCTTCATATAATAGCTAACAAATAGGCATGGAAACCTCTGGAAAGGCCAAGACTTCAATGGTGTTCTTAACAGGACGGGTTAAATATAACCCCATACTTTTGTTTGGGATTACCTATATGATTAGTGATCATAGTTCAGGCAAACATTAACCATCTCTTTTTGACAATCTCTTTATATCATTTTCTAGCGACAAAATAAAAAATTAAAAAGATTATTTTCTCTCAATCAACCTAATAATATTCATAAGTTTTTGTGCCGTTTAAATCAGTTTTTTGCTGTAGTTGTCAAAACCATTAGCTTTCTTTTTATTTCATCAAAAATGATCTGCTTTCTTGTTGTTAAAGCTTAACTTGGTATGTCTTTTTTTTTTTAATCTTGTTATATAAGAATATATATAACTTTTTATTTCACGATGTATATAAATCCATTTGTATTTTTGTCTTTTCTTAATTTTTCTTTCTCTGATTGTCCATGTCCGGAATAAATATGTTCCTAGACATGCTGATGAGCCCTGATATTGGGCGAAACAATCATTTGTTGGTTTATATATTTATTATATATTTATATATAAAAAAAAGTTTCAAAGTAAAACTAAGATATGAGCTTCTCAATGAAATAGCAAAAAGAAAATCCCTTTAAATCCTCCAGCCCAAGGGCAGGAGGATTTAGGGGATACATAGGGGGCAGGCTATGGGAGTGATGGCCTCCCTTAGATGTTTTTTTTTATAAGAACATTTTGTAAAAACGTAAGTAAATTTGGTAGGCTGTTTAAAAGTGGCATAAAATTTTGTAGTCAAAATTCTTTTTTTTTGGGCTTGCCTGCTTAAAAATTGTTAAACCTGTAAATCGCCCCCTTCAATCGTTTGGATCGAACGAAAAGAAAAATTGCCCACCCCCTTTACTACATAGTCCGGATCCGCCCTTACTTATTCCCCCCCCCCCCTATTTTTTCTATTTGCTTTTTGAGCGTAATTGCGTCACTTACAACATGGCGTAAGGCGCATTTTTTTGACGGGGTAAATTAAAAACCTGTGTCCGCCCCTGTACAGTTCCCAAAACATTTCAACAGAATACTCTAGAACTTTATTTCGCTTAGTCAGCGTGTTTTTTGAACCAATAGAATTAGTTTGTTCGCAAATTTGGCGGGTTTTTAGGGGTAGGTACAATTGGCGGGGCGGGGCGGATCAATTTAACGGTACAAACGGCGGGGCGGATAATTTAACCGTTGTTACATTTTATAGCGTCATAATTTATTAAATAAAATAAAATATAAATATAAAGTCATATAATCATAAAGTCATATAAATATAAAGTCAAATTATAAACTCATACTTCATTAAATAAAATAAAAAAAACCTTTTTTTATTATTTTTTTATTTGATAAGTATTTTTTATAGATTCAGATATAGTTTAAGTTCATTAAAGAAATAATATTTAAAAGGTATTTGCAAATTATAATTTTAAGAAACGACGAAAAATATTTATATTATAAATTGGCGGATCACGTTGTTTTTTGGTTGAACAATCGTTAAAACTTAAAAAGTTTGATATAAGCAGTCAAAATATTAGGCAGATCACTATATAAAGTTTGGCAGATCACTTGATATAAATTGGTGGATCACGTTGTTTTTTCGCAAAACAATCATTTAAATTTAAAGAGTTTGGTATTAGCAATCAAAATATTAGGCGTATCACTATATAAAAGTTGGTGGATCACTTGATATAAGTGGCGGATCACGTTATATTTTGGTAGGAAAATTATTAAAACTTTAAGAGTTTGATTTAATCGATCGAAATATTAGGCGGATCACTTTGTAAAGTTAGGCGGATCACTTTGTAAAGTTTGGCGAATAACTTGATATAAATTGGCGGATCACGTTGTATTTTGGTAGAACAATCATTAAAACTTAAAGAGTTTGATATATGCAATCAAAATATTAAGCTGACCACATCATAAAGTTTGGCGGATCACGTTGTTTCTTGGTAGAACAACGTGATCCGCCAAACTTTTTCGTAGTTTATTAAAATTATAATTTGCAAATACCTTTTAAATATTATTTCTTTAATGAACTTAAACTATATCTAAATCTATAAAAAATACTTATCTAATAAAAGAAAAATTAAAAAAGTTTTTTTAATTTTATTTAATGAAGTATGACTTGCGTTAGCAACGTTTAAATTATCCGCCCCGCCGTTTGTACCGTTAAAATGATCCGCCCTGCTGATCCGCCCCGCCCCGCCGATTGTACCTACCCGCGAATGTTTTTTTTATTCTTCCGCAAGATGTTTTAAGAACATTCAAGTTAATTATGTTTCCATGTAGCCTGTAAAATAAAAATTAATATATATTAATTTTATAATTTATAAGCCCCCGCCATAATATATATTGGATGTTATAATGGAAATATAAATAATGAAATAAGATCACCTCAATACCAAAAAATACATTTTTGAAAATCAGAGAAAAAATGCGTTAATAATTTTTTTTTAATATTTACAAAGTAAATTAATAAAATTGCATTATTATTTATGTTAAAAATTATTTTATCTAATATTTTGGAAGAACAAAAGAAATCAAAATACACGTGGTCTAGACGATTATTTAAAAAAAGTTGCGCAAATAAAATACTATTTTGTTTTTTATTTTATTTTTGTTTTTAATTTTATTTTGATTTTAATTTTATTTTGTTTTTAATTTTATTTTGTTTTTAATTTTGTTTTACAAACGCATTTTAGAACTTCAAAATATAATAAAAATGAATATGATTTGGAAATTGTATGTAAAAAATAACAATCGGTGTTTTAAACAAACAAAAAAAATCTATGACGTCATGCTCTAAAACTCCTATCAATTAAACGCGCTTGAATAAATTATCAAGTCTGTATAATGCGCCTGGAAAATCGCGTTTATTTTACATACTCAAAATACCAGAGAAAACGGAGAAGACGAGCTTCGACTAAAACAACAAGATTTGTTTTTCTTGTTATACATTTATTAACTAGTTTTAATCAAAAAAAATTTGCTCAGACGTTTTTTTTAACATTCTCTTAATTTTTTTCTTTTAACGAAACTAAAAATGAAAAGTTAATTAGCTGAATTATCTTTTTGTTTAAATTAAAAAGTCATATCATAGAAGTCAGTAAAATATCAATATCTGTTTTTGATAACTTGGTTTTCATGGCAAATCTGAGAGGTGCAAATCTTTAGCTTGGTTTAAGTACTACATAATAAAATACATTGTCAATTTATTTAGCATACTCCCTTTTACATATTTTTAGACGGCTTACCGATTGACTACTGTCCCAATTTAACCAAGTGGGGACAAAAAGAAAGGACCGCAAGGGAAACAAAAAGGGTTGAAAGAATCAGCCCATTTTTGAATTAGTTAGTAAGTCTTTTGTTTCACTCAGATAATCAAAAGTCATTTGCTTTTTTGTATTACAGTAAAACAAGAGACTGTTTTTTATGTTCATTTTTTAGAAGTCGTAGCCAGCTCTTATGAAAGGAGTTCTCGACATGAAATAGTTAATTTTATTCAACAACGCCTAGAAACAGAGCTCGCTCAAGAAACAGAGGAGAATGAGAAAGATGAAAAAATATTCTGTTGAACAAAACTGCTGTTTTATTTATAAATTGTTTTTCTATGTTTAAACATATAAAAAATATAGAAAATGCTTCCTTTTTTATATTGACATCTAAAAGAGTTTTTTTTCTCGACGTCGAAATGAGCTTTTTGTCATATTTTGTATAAATAGCTAATATCATTTTCATTTAATAGAAACAGCTTTTCATATATGAAAAGCAGGAACACTATAGTGTATAGGATACTATAGTATACTAATAAGTATGACAAAAAAGTCTTTCCGACGCCGAGAAAAATTTTTTTTAGATGTGCATAATTGAGTAACAAAGACGTCTTAAAGACGCATTTTTTATATCTTTTTATGACAAGATTAAGATAAAAAAGACGCCTTTTCGATGTCGAAAAAAGATGTCTTTAAGATTTGCATAATCGGCTAAAAAAAGACGTCTTAAAGACATCGAAATTAAGACTTTTAAAGACGTCTTTTCGACGTCTTTTTTCCCACTGGGAATGTTGGTTTTGACCACTTGGCAACCTAAATGAAGTTAATAATACTTTTTTTCAAATCGCTATACACAAGCATTTCTCAGTTTTGAGAGGTGTAATTTTTGTTTTTTATTGAACAATTTAAGGGCATTCCCAAATCTTTTTTTACTGTTATAAATTGTTTAATATTTAAATATTTGAACCTTTTAATTTTCTTTTGAAGGCTATCTACATAGTACATAAGTCAGAAGACCACAAAAAATTTCCATGCTACTTGCACGCAATTAGTTTGAGCCGCTCACAGCCTCATTAGACGTGAGTAACTTCTACATATGCACCCCCCTAAATAAAGTGAAAATGTAATACACAGATGTAATAAATAATATGAAACTTTAGATTATTGAAGTGTATCTGAATGAATGTTAAAACAAATAAAATGTAAGTGTCAGAAAAAAGTAAAATTTTAAAGATATTGTTGTATACGGTGTACAAACATCAAATAATATTATCGTAGGAGCAGTGATAATTAAAAGCAGTGATAAGTAAAAAATAAATAAAAAAAAAAATAAAAATAAAATAAAATCAATAAATTATGTATAAATGCGTATGTGTATCTGTGTATGTATGTATTTATGTATGTATATTGGTATATATATGGGTGTATGGGTGTATATGTGCTGTTAGTATGGGTGTGTGTGTGTGCTTGCAGTCTATGTATATTAAAAAAAAAATAAAAAAAATAAATAAAGAATAGTGCATCATAACCTCTGGCGTAGGAACACCCAACTATAACTGCTTGGCAATCGTTGGGCTGGATTGGGATTCGGTGATACCACCTATGATCGCTTGTATGATAAAGATGCAAACACAATATATACTTAAAAAAAAAAAACTATATTAGAACAAGAGCTAATTATCAACAAGAATTCAAGAACCCCACTCTGATTTTATTTTCTACAATTTTAATGCAAGAAATGTTCAATTCAATTATTTTTTTTTTTTTTAATCTATTCGATTTATATTAACATCACCAACACACTATGACGTCATCAAACACATCGATAATTATACTGAAGTATATTATTTTTAACTATTCTATGCAACGGTTTATATAATTATTTATCGGAACAGATCCAATCCAAAAGCTAATAAACATTTACAAAAAATCAATAAAAATGAATTCATTTAAAGCGTTTTGATTCCAGCGGTTCTCTACGACAAGACCTCAAGGACTTCTTCGAGTTTCCGCATTCTTTATTCCTAATTTTTATTGTTATATTTATTGTCATATTTCTATTGTTAACGAAATCTTTATTGTAAATATTATTTATTTCTTTTTTTTTTATGTCTTACGTTTTATTCACAAGTTATAATAGAAATTGTAGTAATGATTGTAATAAAGAATAAAAAAATTAAAAAAAAAAAAAAAAAAAAAAAAAAAAATTTAAAATCCCCACTATGAGCGTACGTACTTTACGGACGATTCCTTAATGACGATGTAATAGCTACAGAGTTGATAAACAGTGTAAATGTGCCTACGGCTTCCACATCCACTAAAAGTTGGCTTTTCCGCATAATGTTACTTTGCCGCTGATAGGCATTATCAACTGTTTTAGATAAAAAATGTCGCAAAACATTTCGTCTCCGCCGCTCTCCCAAAGTCATTGGCCGCCGCCGCTTATTCATTGTATCTACCAAAAACCGTTCTGACAGCGGACAACTCTGTTATCAACTCTAACTTCTTTTGAAAATTCATTTTGAACTTATCAAATAACAAAGTTACAAATTTTTAGATTTCGTAACCATAATTTTTTTTTGCATACGTGAAAGCCTTGAACTCCCATTTCTCTGGCAGGCAATCATATGTATACGTAAACTATATGGATCGCCCGTTTTGTTTGTTTTTATATTTTATCACTTATTTGAAAAATTTTATTGAATATTTACACTTTAATTTAAACTTTACACATATGAATAGTGTAAACTTCAAACATAATATGTTAAGTTTAAATTTTACAATTTAAACTTTACACATATTTCACATAATTCATCTTATCAGTTATAATTTTAATTATTTGTAAGTGGCAAAATTCCTTTATACAACTACCCAGCAGGCTTTAGAGTTTTAAAAAACGTCTATTCTAACCATCCACATAAAATTAATTTCAATTTTTAAACAATACGTTTTGAACAGTCAATATATTTAATTTGTTTTTTCCATTAAAACATTCGAATTAGGTTTTCTGACTCAGCTTCCCAGTTAACCATTCCAACTGGGGAAAACGCTGGGACCCATTTGGGTCCCTTTGTAATTTTGTCAGTGGGATCCAATTGGGTCCCATCTGGGATAAGTCTGGATTTTTGACGGGAAATCCCATATTGAACCCAGATATTTTTTTCATTTACCGCGGGTTTTCTCAACTTTTGATAGTTTGTTTTTTCGCAGATTTTTTGTATCTCGAATCTGCGAAATGTGACAATTTTTTGATTAAAAAGCGTCGCAATTTTTATATAAAATTAATAAGTAAAGGTTATTTATATTATATATATTAAATTCGCTGTCAGGGCAATAAAATGTGTTAGGCAAATGAATATTTGGTCTGACATAATTTTTACGAATCAATTGAAAATACAGATTTGAATTTCATAATATTTTTAAACAACAAAAAACTAATATTATACAATGATTTGATACAAAACTGTTCTACGATATTAATATTCTGCCACATTAGTTCTCTCATATCGCCATCATAATTGCATGAAAAAATTCTGCTTTAAAGTTTATCGTTATCGTTTTCTTTAGTGCTTTCATCCACTAATTTTATAAATTAAAAATAAACATTTGAATAATATAATAAATTATAGCATATATATTTACAAAGTATAGATAAAAATATTTATTGATAATATTAGTTAGGGCATACCATGCAGTGTGTCATGCCATGCCATATCTTCCACATAACTAACAAACACTAGGCAAAAAAAACACACGTACAAATCACAAGCTAACTCAATACAATATATAAATCGATATACGTGTTATAATATTAGCCAGATTGAAGTAGAGGCCCAGGGCAGGAAAATTAATTATTCACATTTGTTGTTACAAAAATAACAAAAACAAAAAATAAAATAAACATAACATATATAATAAAATATATAAATAAATACTGGAGAACTGAACCCTCGATATGACACCATGAATAACGGTGTTTCAACTTCTTTAGTTGGCATCATCTAGTTTTAAAGTTTCTTCAGTTTTTCTTTTTAACAGACATCCTGCAGGGAATCTAAAACAATGTTATTTCATGGTAAATAATTGATGTTAATAATTAGGCATGACATAAATAGACTTGTAAACAACAATAATATAACAATAATATAACATAAATAAATCAAACCATTAAATCAGTTAGCGAGGGTTTAATATCTTTTATATAATTTAATAAATGCAAAAATAATCAATATCACTAACATTTTGATTGTAACTAATTAAACAATAATCATTTTAGGTTATATTATTACTTGAAAATAATTATTTGTTACAATTTAAACATATTTAAAAAAATTAAAAACAATTGAAATTTTGACCACAATAAATTTTGTAATAAAATTATTTTCACAACGAAAAATTACAATTATAAACAAGTGTAGAGTACTTATATTATTATATATAATAATTATACTCATGATTAGTCTAACATAACGCATTTCAATTATCATGGACCACAATTTATTGTTTAATTTCATGTTGTCTTAGAGCTACACATTAGATTCTAAAAAATATAACACCCTAACAAATTGGTTTAAAAAATCATTATACATAGATAACTTTTAAACTTTACTACATTGTGACAATGGCAGCATGTATTGATGACAATATATACTGCCATTAACTATTAAAAATTGACTATTGAAATTATATTGCATGAATAAACTATATACTTTACCATATATAAATATTATTACTAGTACATAATATTCTACTAACCAACAGATAAATGAGAATAAAAATAAAAACAAACTACCATTGAGGTACCAAATGAAGTTTATGTGAAAAATCCTTTAAATGTATATTTATTCCAAATCATGTCACACTACTGTATATGTAGTTTTAAAAATATTTTTTATCATATATATTCATAAACTTTTAATGAAAATAATGTAAAACACATTATTCTTGATCTAAAAATATTTGCTATCATAATAACATTCACATTTCCTAGAGATTCACAGTCCATCTTCTATTCACAGAAGCCCAGGCCAATATTAGGAAAAACCTGTATATTTTTCATATTCTAAATATTTTTATTATACAGAAATTATTTTATCAGGGTTGCCACTATAATTTTTAAAGTTTTTCCATGAGTATTCCTTGAGTAAAGAACGTTTTTCCCTGCATTGAACTCTTTAAGTTCCCTGAGTTCTCCCTGACTTTTGTATATTCTTTCCTGTTCATCAACAAGATTATTATTATCTTTAATTAGACATAATCTTTATATTTGACAACCTAAAAACTTTTACAACAACACTCACAACTATCAAACTTATTATTATATGTATTAGCAAAATATTTTTGAAAAAAAAAATTATTGTACAAAATTAAAAAAAAAAAATTATTTTCCCTGAGTTTTCCCTGAATTTTATGAAAATTTTAGAAAATCCCTGAGTATTCCAGGTTTTTCCTGGGATTCACACTAATTCCAGGTATTCCAGGTTTTCCAGTTTGAGTGGCAACCCTGTTTTTTTATTTTATCAAACTCTGTAAACTAATAGTTTGAGATATTAAAACTCGGGAAAAGTAAAACTTTCCTGAACTTTCTGAAACAAATATATTCAAATTAATGTTGTCAGATTAAGTGTTAACTTTATAGATTTAGATGAACCATTTCATAGGAGATTATATAACTAATGTGTAAACAACTAACATTTGTTGAAGTAATGCATTTTCTGCTGTTAATCATAAATCAACACAAACCAATTCTAAAAACAAAACATAGATACTATTTAACCTCTTTAATAAATTTAATAAAGTTTTATTAAAATTTAAAATTTAATTAAGTTGTATACAAAAATAACATAGATAAAAAATTTATTACCAAAAAAATTTGATATCTTTTTTATAACTTTGTAAATAAACATATTATATATGACTATATGATATCATATAATAACACAATGAAATTAACTTACTATAGCAAGTGAAAAATAAATAACACTCATGATTATTGAAAGATTCAGTTTTTGCAATATTTAGTATCAAAACTACATTTTCATTTTTATATTGCACTCGAGTAACATTTTATGATTGTATATTTATTTTATTTCAGAACATATTCTTAAAAAATTATATAACACGCTGTGATAATTAAAAAACATCTTAAAACCTTAAAACACAACATTTCCCTCTTTTAGACTAGCCAAATTGTTTCTTAAACAAATGTCTGAATATTGCAATCAAAATATATATAAATATTTATATATTAAAGAATTAAAAAATGTATTTAATAAATAAATATATTCAAACAAAATGTGATAATTTTCTTATTACTTCAGATAAATAAAGCTAAACGTTAAAACATCTAATAATTTTTGTTATTACTTACTATTATGTACAAATAATTCACAATATCAATAATTTTTACATTTTTTTATACAAAACCTTATATTATAACTTATAATATCAGTTACAGTATTTATAATATAAGTATTATATTATTAATTACATAAATTATAGAAAATCTAAAACATGTATTTATAAATAATATGTAAAGTTTAGATGAGGCAGTATTACTTAGTAAAACCTTAACATGTTTTGTAAAGTGTCATTGAGATTAGCTTGAAAAAGATAATTTAAAATGAAACATACTAACTTAGTATATTTCATTTTTGTAACTTAGTGACTAAGCCATAACTGTTAGCACACCAACCATAAAAACTAATATGAAATTTTCAACATTTGTCTATTGCATAAAAAAATAAAAATGTCTTCAGTTTGATAAAACATTTTACAAGTCTGTAAAAAAATAAACATTGACATACTCACAAACTTGTTAATGGTTATGAAATTTAGTTTATCATTTTTATTATTAATTACTATTATTTACAAGTAATTCACAATATAAATTATTTAAATATTTTTTCATATAAAACCTTATACTGCAAATTAAAATTAAAGTTATAATATTTATAATATAACTCAAATAATAAATATTATCACTTTACAAAAGATATAACATAGTATTACTATGTTTTGTAAAGTGATAATATGACTATTAGAAAGGTTTTTCTAAGTGACACTGCTATATATAAACTATATATAGATATCATTTATAAATGCATAATATAAATGTAAGATTTAACATTTTCTATAAGTTATATATTACTTATACTATGAGAAATATATTAACTATATTATATCCGATAGTGATGTAATGGTAGAGCACTGGCTTCATAAGCGAGAGGTTCCAAGTTCAATCCCCGTCACGTCCCTGGTAGTACCGCACTCAACACATTTCTCCGCGCAGCAGCCTTGTTCGTCAAGGTTTGTGTTTCAGAGTTATAGAGTTGAAAGAGGGTTATATAACCACAAATAAGTAGCCTCCTCGTCTGTAGTGGCCTACTCAGCCTTGAGGAGGTGAATTAACAAAAAAAAAACAAACTATATTACTTATAAAATATGTCAAATCTTACATTTAATAAATGTATGATTTTAATTTTTTTCATAAGTTTGTAAAACTTGCATATTATATATAAATACATAAACCATTTATAAAATGATTTTTTTGAAAATAAATAATATGTAAAGTTTACGTACAGCAGTGCTCCATAGTAAAACTTTGCTATTATATGTTTTGTAAAAAATATATAATAGCAAAGTTTTACTATGGAGCTGGGATTTGTTCTGGCACCCAGAACAAATCCCAGCCCGAACCCAATCCCAGTAAACCCAGCTCAATCCCAATTGGGACCCAGCTGGGTTGGTTAACTGGGTTATTATTCTTTCATTCAAAATCACACCAAAAAAAAACTACCAAATAGCATAAGTTAATTAATATAAATTATTTAAATTAATTAACATAAATTAATAAAATTTAGATATTCCATCAAAGCATAAATTTATAAAATTTAGTTATTTTATTAAAGGATTTTCCTCCTCAATCCAGTACTTTTTATTCTCAATAAGTTTGCAGAAACATTAAAAGGGTAAAAACGAGCATCTAAACTGAAAACAATTCAATTAATGACAGCTATTCAATGGTTCAATTGAAGTAAATAATTTATAGTTGTGTGAAACTCTGAATTTCAAATACATTTGTCTTTAAATAATGAGAGCATTGATAACAACACCAATTACAATCAATATTGATCTTAACCAAGACTATATTCTAAAGAAATAACCAGTTGAACTTAATTTTAACAGTTGAGTAAAATCTAATATGAAAACTTCCTCTTGTTTATTCAAAATCATTGACATGTGCCTACAATGTTATTTCAAAAATAACTTTAATAAGTTTATTTTTTAAATATGTTGAAAATGATAAAGGAATATTTTTCCACTTCTATACCAGAGATACAACTGCTATTTTTTATTCTTGCAATAACTATACACATCAATGTTTATCTGAAATAAAAAAGTAAATAACTGCTAAAATATTTGATAATATGTCAAATACATTTAATCAAAAAATCGTGATTTAAATAACTTAAACACTGACAATCGTAATGAAAACTTGGAGAATTACTAATTTTCCTTGAATAAATTAATAACTAATTTACATATACTATAATTAAAAAAAGCTAAAAACTATAATTTATTTTAGCTGACCATTTGTTTTGGGGCTAGTGAGGCACCTTAGTGGTGGTGTAGTCAACTCACCTAAGAGAGCAAAAACTCTGACATAAATCCAAAAAAAAAAAAAACCACACATATAATTAAGGGAAGGAGGGAATCTTGAACTTTGGATGTTAACCTTCCTAGTGATGGTGTCAAGATAAAAAAACTCAGTTATGAAAGGTTTATGTTTGTAAGGGAATCCAGCTGTAAAATTTGATTCAAACTTTCCATAAAATCATTTAACTTAAAAAATGATACTGCAGATTTCTATGCCATACAAGTATGGAACTATAAAGGTAAAACTTCAAAAAAATAAATAAATACAATATCAATATCATGCTGCAATATTTATTCAATTAAAAAATATAATTTAATGCAAGTCTTAATCTCACTAAAGTAGATTAAAGTCATGTTCTCACTAAAGTAGAAAATTATATATTGACACCTGAAAGTAAAAGGTTAGAAAATTTTAAAAATATCTAGTTATATTAGGAGTTCTTACAGTGTAAATAAATTATTTGGCCAATTAGTACCGAAGACAAAATGTAATAAACAATCTAGATTTATAGTTTATGAACTACACTGATTACCAATAATAAACAGCGAGTTGTATATTTTGTAAGTTATATCTAGTGTGCATTTTATTTCAATACTCTTTCTACATGTAAATTGGCTTGCTCCTCTGATATAATTTGAATAAAAACAGTTTTATCATCTAAAACTACTTCTGAATTAGGTAAAACAATAAGCAATGAGTCTATTCTTTAATAAATAAATACAAAATCAATAACTAATTTATATTAAACAAACACAAACACAAATAAATGCAAAAAATAAACAAAATCCAACTATTTTTCTTTATTTTAATGTTTTACGCCGAAAACTCTATTTTTCTTTTTTTCAAATTTTGCGGACTTGCCTCTCTTACAAATAAGCGAATCAGATGATGGCTATTCTGTGCTTATAGAGGGTTTGTAAAGTCTGTAATTGGCAATGATATATTAAAAATAACCACTGATCTCTATAATAACTGGATAGCGCATCTCCTAAGAAAATAGCGTATTTTTTGAAGCCAATTTATTTTCACCAGCGCCATATTGGGAGGTCCCACGGATAAAATTTGTTTATAAGAAATATTATGATATTTCTTTTTTTAGTTGCTTAATTTCACTTTTTTTTATATAATATAAATTCAAATTTAATTAAATATAAGAGAAATTTTTATATATAGTATTATTTACTATTACAGTATAAAAATATTACAATGTAATATACTATATTGTATATATAATTTTATTTATATATTATATATATATATATATATATATATATATATATATATATATATATATATATATATATATATATATATATATATATACATATACACAATATTATATTTATAATTTTATATATAATATAATTTATAATATAATATATATTAATTTATATATTATTTGTAAATTAAAAACATTATTAAAGATATTCTTTAAATGTCTGGAGAAAATTCTGTAAAGCGAGGGTCACAATGTTGTGCATTTGGTTGCAATAAGAGAAAGTATGGTGGTGGTAAAAGAAGTGATAGCGATGGACCTTCTGATGAAGAATCATCACTAAAACGAAAATTTCCTAGAACGTTTCATAAGTAACTTTCTTGATTTTTCAATTTGTTTACTTAGTTTACATAATGTAAGCAAACTAATGTAAATTACATTAGTTTTTTTACATTATATAATATATAGTTTTACAACCAAGGGAGAATTATACAAAAAACTTAATTAAATATTACACGCTTTTACTACTTAATTCTATTCAGATTTCCTTCTAACACTGAAAAAAGAAAAGAATGGATCAACAGAATACATCGTCAAGAATGGAGTCCAGGAGTTAGCAGTCTGATATGCTCTGATCATTTTTTGGAAAAGGATATTGACAGAACTGGACAAACAGTTAGGTTGAGGCAAAATTCTTTGCCAAAAAGATTTAAAAATTTTCCAGACCACTTAAAAAAGGTATATGATCAACCATGGTTTTATTTATATTCTAAAGGCTATTTCTATATGTACCTATGTTCTATATGTACCTTTTAGTTCTTAATTACCCTATGCAGTGTGCTAGAGGGTTTATAACACAACTGTAAGGTAAGCAGCTAAAACACTGTACTTGTCATAACTTACTTTGATGAGTACATGCTATCATTTTATAAACGCTGCATGAACTATTAGCTAAGCTCTGTGAGTAAACACAACTTAGAGGTTCCTTCTAGTAGTACGATATAAAAAATAAAACAAATATATATATATATATATATATATATATATATATATATATATATATATATATATATATATATATATATATATATATATGTATACATATCTTATGTATTTTTTAGACAACGAAAGAGAGAAAAAGTCCTACTGAAAGATGTATTTCTAATTCTGAGATAAGTGATTCTGAAACTAGTATTTTACCTATCTGCATGAAATTTAGCTCTCCTATAAAAACATGTAATTCCATTTTAACACCAGAAAAACTGTTAACAGATCGAAGAATCAAGATCATTCAGTCTTTAAAAAAAAAGGTAAAAGCAGAGCAGCAAAAATCTAGAAGAATGAAAAAATGTATAACGTCTCTTAAATCAGTCATAAAAATACTACATCAAAAACACAAAATATCATCAAATTGTGAAGAAATGCTATCAAAAACAGTCCCCCTTGCTGTAGCCAGAAGAATGATAAAAGGAAAAAATAACAATAAGGGATGTCAATATTCAGAAGAAATTAAATCGTTTGCACTTACCCTACAGTTTTATTCAAGTAAAGTATCTTCTAACATACAAGTTAAGTCAAGACCACCTTGAGTTGTTTTTTGGCTCCATCCGAGGATCAGGAGGATTTAACAATAATCCAACAGCACAACAATTCACTGCTGCATATAAGCGACTTTTACTTCGAAGCCATATTGAAGGAGGCTCAGGGAATTGTGAAAAACTAAACACTGCACAAATTTTAAACATCTTAGACGATTCTGTTACAGTAAGCGATGAGAGTATAGATATAACCTCAATTAGCATAATGAGAAAATACGACCTTTCCGAAAGACCAGCTAAGCTAATTGATCACGATTATTCTTTTATTTGTAATATTTCATTGCTAACTGAGTATAAAAAGGCAGCTATTTCTTATATATCAGGTTTCGTTGTTGGAATGGTAAAAAAACAAATATTTTGTATGTTATGCTGTAATGCACTTGGTTCTAAAAACCATGTTCCAGAATCTAATTTTCTTAAAGTAAAAGATAGTGGTGGCCTTATAAAACCAAAAAAAGATGTTATTGTTGTTTGTGAAGAAACTGAAAAAAAAATTGTGAGAATGCTAGCAACAATACCTGGAAAACTGCCACATTCCAAGAACATCCCAGAAGCTATATCTATTTCAGTTTTAGAAGACTTAGGTTCTGATATATTTAAAGATTTGGATGAACACATGTTTGATACTGGGATTAATGAAAATCACGTGTTTAAGTTAATTAAAATAATTTCTCACTGTTATTGCAAAGTGAGACTATACGATCTTGGAAAACAAGCCACTGAGAAAGTGGCAGGAAAAAATATTCGAAAAAAATTTAGTAAATTAGTATTATTTAATCACCAATAATGACAAGTTTTACATGTTTTATTGTAAGCATATATATATATATATATATATATATATATATATATATATATATATATATATATATATATATATTATATATATATATATATTATATATATATATATTATATATTATATATATATATATATATTATATATATATATATTATATATTTATATATATATATATATATATATATATATATATATATATATATATATATATACATATATATATATATATATATATATATATATATATATATATATATATATATATATATATATATATATATATATATATATATATATATATATATATATATATATATATATATTACCTTATATTATATAATATATAAGTTAAATATTACTAACAATAAACGGTATTTTGTTCAGCTTGTACTTTAATTTTTCCTTCTGTTTACATTTTTTAGTAATCATTACCAAGAATTTTTTAAACACATGCAATAACTTTGTATTTAAAGAAGATATAGTGACTTTATTTTCTATATATATTAAGTGTAATAGCGACTATAATAATCTTAAATAATAACTTACTTTTAGAAATATTGTAGATAGCATATTACTATTATTATTATAGCTTATTATTAATATTATTAGCATACAATAAAGATTACTAACTTACTATTAAGAATTTTATATTTCCAGCTTGTACTTCGTTATCATACTTTCTATAATATCAACATAAAAATCTAGAGAAATGATTTAAAGAATACTAATTATTCGTTAGACATTTTACAACAGATTTTTACTATTTTGCTGATGTTGCGTGTTTTTTTTATTGCTAGATTTGCTCAATCCATTTCAATTAATTTTATTCTTGCTTTTTGAAGATTTGCAGCACCTTTTACTAAAATATCAATCCACATCATTCACTTTTTTCTTGCTTTTTGAAAAAATTGCAGTTCGTTTTCCTAATATTTTCAACGCATCAATACTTATTTTGGGACCTCCCAATATGGCCGCCAAAAAAAAATCGGCTTCAGTTTTGATATTAGAGATGCGCTATCCAGTTATTATATAGATCAGTGAAAATAACTTATTATCTTAGTTATATATACTTATATATATTATAAATATATATACAATACAAATACAATACTTATATATATTATAAATATATATATACAATTTATAATTTATATACTTATATATATTATAAATATATATATACAATGATATATTAAAAATAACTTATTATATTAGTTATATATACTTATATATTATAAAAATAGTTATTCTTAATATATTATTAGTAATAGGAGGTAAGAGCGAAAAGTTTAAAAGCGAAGAAACGTAAGCTTACGTTTCTTCGTAACCTTAACCTTCGTAACCCTCTCTTATAAGAGCGAAAAGTCTTAAAGCGAAAGAACGTTAAAGCGAAAAGTTTGAAAGCAAAAACCGGGAAATCGAGTATCGCGATAAGTTCGACACCAACAACGACTAAAATTTATTGAAATTTTTTCTGATTTTGTTATTATTTCAATGTTATATTATAGATTATTGAGCGTTTGGATTTTATTTTTTTTAAACTGTTAATATTTTTATAATTATAAGTTAGTTATAGTTTAGAATTATTTATTTGATATTCTAGCTGAGAGTTATAGTTACAGTTAGAGTTTATTAGATTAAATAAATAAAAAAAATTTATTGCATATAGTTTAGAGTTTATGTATATAGTTTTAGTATAGAATTCTTGCGGCGAAAAAACCACGTGATCATTGCGTAATGAAAAACAAAAATACCTACCATTATGATATGGGGGCAAACAAACGCGATGATTTCAGTACAACATTACTTAAACGCCTTGAAAATGTCTTATGATTATCAAGAAAAGTTATCTAAATAAGCTGCTGAACGTTACCAGAACAAAATTTAGCGTTATACTGAAATAAATCTGTGCAAATGCTTTAAGGAATCATGGAATTCAATTAATTCATCATTTTGAAATTATTGCCAGTTTACAGATGTAGTCAAATAAAACAAAAATATTACATATTGATATTCTAATAACATTTAAAAATTCTATATTTTGCTTAAAATTTTTCTCAGTGTAATATTTATTCCTCATGTTTTTAATATATGTGAAATAAATGTTATAAATAAAAAATATTTTTTACAGTATAATAATGAAATGATCAAAATTACTAATTACAACAATTTGAATTATAACATCGCAACAATATTTATAAAGTTTTTTAGTCAATGGTATGAGGATTAACAATATTATGTCTTGGCTTTTAAAAAATAACATAAATGACTTTTTATCTTTATTCACGAAGGAACTCTCTAAAACCAGTGACAGCAGCAGAAACTCTACTAAAAAAAATGGAACCAATTTGTGCTGAAAGCATTTACAAATTAATGTTTTATGTATCATGTTAACATGAAAAAAAAAAAAAATGTTAACATGATACATAAGACATTAATTAAATAAAAAATTTTAAAAATATAACTAAATAATAAAGAAGAACTTACTTTGTAAGATTGTTTTGTGACCTAAGAACAATCCTAAAGATTAAAAATGACAACATTAAAAGTATGTTTTACTTTAAAACATGTTTCTTGCCTATTAGTAAATGATTAGAAGTGACGAGTTTAAGTAAAAAAACTATCTAATAATCATTTGTAGCAAGAGACACCAACGAGAAGGTAAGCAAAGTTGTCTATCAACACAAAACATCACAACAATAACATCACAATAATAACACAATAAAACAAAATAAAATTATACACATGACTTACAAGTGAATCAACACCGCACTAGAGGTTGAAACAGAACACAAACACACATGTCTAAAGGGTGAGCCAACATGACACCAGAGGTCGACACAGAACATAAACACATATATATTGACTTATGAGTGAGCCAACATACACATAATCACTTACCTAGCTAATGCTGCATTATTTATCAGTACTTATTTGTTCACTGACTTTAATAACTTGAGATTTATTGCAATGACTTTTTTGTACATAATATTCTAAAAAAATATTAGCATGTTTGAGGTATATAGTAAATACAAAATTTGTGCTCAACAAGCTATTGAACATTAATTAATTTAAAAATAAAAACAATAATACATGATTTATAAATGCTTAGTTTTAATGGATTAATATTTATATATACAATTTATTTTTGTTATGCATCAATGTATAACAAAAATAAATTGTAACTATTATATAAACAGTTTTTACAAAAACATTTTAAACAACAAGATAAACTATATTATATAGTTTATCGTGTTGTTTATACAGTACATACCAATATTATATAGTATATACTAAGTGAATTGTTTAATCTATTTATTCTCCTTTCATTTCACATAACAATTGGTTATGTTGGAGGGATGATTTCACTATATATTTTTTTTAACACCTAACATATTTACTGATGGAATATAGTCAACATGCTTTTCAAAATTTTGAAAAGCATCTAGACTATGTTCTTTTTTTTCCTAAAAGAGAAACATAATTACAATGAATAAAAATATATAGACGAAAAAAACTTAATAAGTTTAAGAAAAATTTGTGCTCAAATATTTTGACGATTTAAATACAAAACTTATCAAATACAAAATGTTTTGAGCAAACTTAGACATGTTTTGCGACCAAAGTTTGTTTGCAAGATGAATCAATTCTATATAAAGCATAAAACCACGATTTTCTTCTCTTTGGATCAGGAAGCAAAATATAAAAAATCAAGTTCGGATGACTATTAACATTAATTGAACAATGAAAAACACATTTCTCTATTTTCAAGCGCTTTGTTTGCCCCCATACCATAATGGTAGCCGTTTAGTTAGTTAAAGTGACGTCACGTTCGCCGCAAGGATTAAATGCATATAGTTTAGAATTATTTATTCATTTGGTATTCTAGCTGAGGCTTGAGTTACATTGCGACAAAAAGGTATAAAATCTTGCATAAAAATTATAATTGCACTACAAGTTAATAAGTTATAGATAAAAAAAAAAGATTTGCATAATTTCTTATTGATATTATTTAATTTTAATTTGTTTTTTGAAATTTATGCATTAGATTTCAAGCAAAAGATTGTTTTAATGTTTAAATAAAAATTATTCATAAAATTCGAAAGATACGAATTTATAATGTTCTTTTGTTTTGATTAGGTATGGCGAGTTAGGCTGTCTACCCTTGATACTTTTAGAAATGATGAGATAGTTAAACCTCAAGAATTGATGTCTAAATTTTGAGTCATAAACTAAAAGCCAGGGCAAATATATCAACACAACATATTTGAAAACGAGACATATAAAGGTTAGTTTTTAATATAAATTATTATCTAGTAGATAATAATATTTACAAATATTACTATTTATATAAATTAAGGCAAGCTTTTATCAATAAACAACTCTTGAAATATAAATACTTAATTGGTAGTGTGCAAAGACCTTTTGCTTAAAACAATTATGCTAAGTTTCAGTCTTTGAATATATTGTCAACTTATGATACAATATTAAATTTAAAAGTATACATTATATATTTAAAAGTATATCAATTCAAACATCTCTATAAATATTTATAAATGTCTTATCTCTATAAATCTTAAATCCATTCCTGCATGGAACACTTTTGCCATATCTTAATCAGATCTTCCAGTAATGGCCTTTATCTTTTAGACAAGGTACAAAAAGGAATTGTTTTTGCACCTTGACCTTTGCAGCCAACCTCCATCCATTAGAATATTATCATAATGTTGCTTCTCTTTTTATTTTTTATAAATACAATTATGAACACTGCTCTAAAGAGCTAGTGTCTCTTGAGTCATCTACTAAAACTAACTATTGTGTTACTCATCATTCAATAAAGGCTAATCCTTTAGTATGACTGCTCCTAAGTGCCCAAAAAGTTCTAATCTGTTTTTTCGTGAAACTTTTTTTTCACTTGCTTCAGCTTGTTTTTTTTCTTCATATAATTCGCAATCTATTAATTTTTTCTGTTAGTTGTTATTTTGCTCTATAAATTTCATCTTTTCTCTAATAGTAGGTGCTTGCAATCTTGTTGGAAATGAAAATGTTTAAAAAAAAAACATTTCCAATAAAAGCCCTCCAATGTATTGTAATAGCTGAGATGTTATGCATTTTACGCTTTTTTTTTTTTGTAACAAAATTCTTTTTTTAGTAATAAAAAAGTTACCAATACAATAAACTTAATAAATGATATAAAATTCCCAAAGAAGTAAACTTAAATTAGGTTCATATAGAGCCAGCAGTAATTTTCGTTTTAAAAACTATTTTATCTAGTTTAAAAACAACATAACAGTATACTGAACATTAAGTAAATAAGATAATTAAGGCTATTACAAACCAATCTGTAGACAAAATTATAAAATATTTGTGCTAAGTAATACAAATGTAGGAATAAAAACTTTACTATACTGAGCTCACAAACAATTCATATCATAAATATTAACAAATCATGTAATTAAAACATAAAAAGTAAATAAGTTTCTTACCAATCAATCATCACCATTGAAACTTTTTAAACTAATTAGCCAATTAGTCTTTTTCACAATCAATGACTGAATTTTTAATTTTACATGCAAACAATCCAAAAAACATTACGCAGAATAATTTTTGGGATAGTGGCATGTTTTTATATTTCAATAAAATGTAGAACTGCCTTCAAAAAATCTTTAAGGCATCAACCAAAAAGATTCACACAGTTATTAATTAAATCATACTCTTAAATTGTTCTAAAAAAAAAAAACCACATTACAAAATAAGAAAGTAGTTAAAAATAAAATAATCTTCTACTACCTCTTGTAAAATGAACTATAGATAATTTTGACAAAAATGTTGCTGAAATTCAACACATGGGAAAAAAAAGGACACTGTACAGCTTTCTGTTTACAGAACAAATGAAATCAAAACAACATCATAAAAAAATTGTAGCAAAATAAAATAACTAAAAGTTAAAACAACATATTCCAAGTGTAACAACATCGATCAAGATAATGACATACATAATGGTCACAATATAAGTATCTTTATTATAGAGACTTATATTGTGATTTTTGACTAATAGACTATAAGTCAAATTTCAGGCAAATGCACCATATAAAAGCCATTTTTGTTATATAAATAATGTCATTAAGTCATATTTAAATACAACATATAAAAGTCATTTTTGACACAGGCTTTAACTTAAAAGCTTAAAGTTTAAGCTATAATTCATATTTCTAAAGTAAATGTCTGATAACAATTATTAAAATTATTTTAAACACAAATATCAAAATACTCACTTTGCCTTGCAGATAATTAAACAGTAAATATAACTGACCGATATGCTGGCACATAAAAGAGAGCCACTTCTAACTAACTAAATTTTTTATGCGAAAACAACTAATTTTCCCTATTATCATTAGTATAAACGCTTAACTTTTACGCTTTGTTTTGGAGCAAAATTCTAAGCAATTCAATTTTGCCCTACTCAATTTTCTATAAAGTATAAACTTTTAAAGTTTATAATAAACTTAATGAACTTATTTCTGAAATTGTCTCACTTCAATTGTAACAACTTTAAGATGACACAATTCAATGAAAAAAAATAATAGGTTAACTCATATATATTTATATAAAAATAATAATGTTACCAATGTTATTAAAATGTTATTAAGATGTTACCAATGTTATTAAGATGTTATTAAGTCTTAATAACATCTTAATTTAAGATGTTACCAATGTTATTAAAAAAATTTTCTCGCTTAACCAATCGCATTCGCTTTTAAAATTTTCGCTTTCAAAATTTTTGCTCTTAAAAGTTTCGCTTTAAAGACACCGAACCGTATAGTCGCTCTCTATTTCTGAAAAACCTGGAATTCAGGAGAAAATGGATACAAGTTATGTGGAGGGACGGTTTTACTCCTAGTAAACTGTCTAAACGTTGTGATAAACATTTCACTTGTATGAAGGAAGTCTTTCGAGTTCTGTAGTAGATTATTCCCACCGCCTGAATTATTCCATACCATTTATGAAATATGAAAAACTCAAAACGAGATTGCGCTTTCGGGTTATAACTGTTAGAAGTGTACCTAAAACGTCCGTATTACCTTGGTAAACATAAACAAGGAGAAAAAAAGGTTTAGAGGGCAAGAACTCTAGAAATAAAGTTTACATAAAAGTAATATAGGAAAGACGATATAAGAAAGCGTCGTAGTGATAGAAAATAGAAAACTATAAACTAATTAGTTATTTATTTATTTATGAAAATGTTTTACAAATACTTTTATTATATAACAGTATATGTAAAAGTAAAATTCATACAGATATTAATTATATCTGTATGAATTAATACCTCCACTTTGTAAATCGCTCAATGTAAAATGGTCTGATCTTTATTAAAAAATAATGAATAAAATTCAACAACTATAAAATAATTAATAATTAGTTGATAGTTGTATATTTTCTGTTTAAACTAACTGATTAAATTAGTTCTATAATTATGTAAAAATAGTTTACAAATATCTGAATTATACCCTCCCCCGAGTAAATTACTAAACTTGCCTCTGAATTATCTTCTTCCTCCTAGTTAATCATTTAATAAAAGATGGTGTTGTAGTTGTATTAAATGATGTAATAAATAGTGAATATATAGTGAATTTTTAGTTATATATTTAATTGAAACTACTTTACAATTACATTTTTAGGTTTCTAAATTATTACCTCCCCTAAGTAAATTGTTTGATGTAAGATGGTGTGATAATGGCATGAAGTGATAGTAATAGAAATTGTGCAACTATATATCAATAAGTTATAAAATTATGTAAAAATGATTTACAAGTATAATGTTTGAATCATCACATCCCTCTAAGTAAAACATGCAATACAAAATGTATGAAACTAGTATTGAATGATGTAAATTATTATCATATTTTACTGTAACTGGGAATTTCTAGAGCTTTTGATATTTAAGTTATATGACTTTTTTTATTATAGGAACATAGATTAAATGTTTTATTCTTACTTTAATTAGTATAGTTATTAGTCCAACATATAATTGTTATTTTAGGCTGATTAAAAGATATTGTAGTGTTATATTGATTTTTAATTTTTTTTCCAAACTTACGCATATCAATTTTTTGTTAAGTATATATGTTTTTAAGTTCTATGTTTGTTATTTCTTATGTTCTACAAAAACTAGTATTGATTTTTTTATACTTTTATTTAAAAAGTTATTTGTTTTGTGCAAATTGAAAAATGTTTCTTTATTAAATTCTTTTTTTTCTTTTTTTTTAGTTCGACCACTAGATTCTGCTCTACTTCATTTTTTATGTTTAATTTGACTACTGTTGAAATATGGTTTTAATTTAGTAAATTTTTATGAATTGAAATTTACTTTATTAATCATTAGCCAACAGTTTAGGTAATAATATTGATTTCATCACCATTAAGGTAAGAATAATTTTCTTCTCTGTTCACACCGTTAAACAGTTTGTTATATTTTATTTTTTTATTGGTATTTTTCACCAAAGCAGTTTTTTATGATTATCATATTTTTATAAAAAGTGCTTTATAACTATTATAAGTTTCTAGGAATCAGTCTTAAAACATTTCAAACGTCAAATACCGGAGTATTGAACCTTTATAAGGGTCAAAGGTGTTTACTTCCTGACAAGAAGGTATAAGGTGTTTACTTCCTGACGAGAATCTGGTGTTATTTTAAATAATTTTCAATTAAGAATAACTTTGTTTTCTGGTCACACCATTAAATGATGTTTTTTTTTTTTGCTTTTGTTTCGTTATGGAAACTATTAAAGTTCCACTACTTATATTGAACCATCAGGCCTTAATAGTCTTAAGTGAAAGAAGAAATATGTTAAATAGGTGCAAATGAGTGCTAGATAAATTATAATATTGGAGAGATGTCCAGTATTGAGAGGTGATGTTTAAAAGAAGATACTATTCAGTGATTACCTTTGAGTTAAGTGAGTGTTAGTTATGTTAGATTTAAATTAAGTGTCGTTTCAGTGGCCTGCAAGTTATTGTGTTTTGTGTTTGTACTGTTCTAAAGGTTAAAGTTTTATGTGTCTTTATTTGTATGAATCTGTGTGTTCGTAAATATTTTGATTCTCAGTCTTGTTCAGTTCCGATCTTATTATGTTCTCTTTATATATAAAGTTTGCAAATAGAACAAGTGAGTATAGTCACTGGTCAAACATATTTAGCCATAAATGTCTAAGAGAAAAGAAGTGATTGATTATATTAGAAATTACTGTTTTTACTTAATTCCAGTTTTGTTAAACTTAGTACAGGTTCAATAACAATTCATACCGTTTAGTGCAGTTGATCATTTTAGTGAATTTTTTTTATAAAAATATGCACCCTTATATCGGAAATATTCGTTTCTAATGTAGTTTACATACTCAAACAGCAACAAACACAATAAGTCTGTTTACTTTCATGCAACCTGAACACCTTCAGCCTCAGATAAAAAATAGGAAACATCTAAATAAACCTATATGAAATTATAAGATAAATATACAAAAACATATGAAAAAAATCAAAACAATTATTAACAATTGCCATCGTTGCGGTAAGCATATTGAGATACAAAATTAACATAATATAACAAAATTACTCAATTCATTAGACATAAAGTACAACTATAAAGCAGAAGTATTACAACAAACAACAAAAACAGACATCTAATATAAAAAGTATGTGCGTGCATAATTGCTTAAAGAAAGAGAATAAAAATATATCAGCGTTAAAATAAAATTGAAAATTATTTAGAATAACACCAGGTTCTCGTCAGGAAGTAGACATTACATTGACCCTTATAAAGGTTCAATACTCCGGTATTTGACGTTTGAAATGTTTTAAGACTGATTCCTAGAAACTTATAATAGTTATAAAGCACTTTTTATAAAAATATGATAATCATAAAAAACTGCTTTGGTGAAAAATACCAATAAAAAAATAAAATATAACAAACTGTTTAACGGTGTGAACAGAGAAGAAAATTATTCTTACCTTAATGGTGATGAAATCAATATTATTACCTAAACTGTTGGCTAATGATTAATAAAGTAAATTTCAATTCATAAAAATTTACTAAATTAAAACCATATTTCAACAGTAGTCAAATTAAACATAAAAAATGAAGTAGAGCAGAATCTAGTGGTCGAACTAAAAAAAAAGAAAAAAAAGAATTTAATAAAGAAACATTTTTCAATTTGCACAAAACAAATAACTTTTTAAATAAAAGTATAAAAAAATCAATACTAGTTTTTGTAGAACATAAGAAATAACAAACATAGAACTTAAAAACATATATACTTAACAAAAAATTGATATGCGTAAGTTTGGAAAAAAAATTAAAAATCAATATAACACTACAATATCTTTTAATCAGCCTAAAATAACAATTATATGTTGGACTAATAACTATACTAATTAAAGTAAGAATAAAACATTTAATCTATGTTCCTATAATAAAAAAAGTCATATAACTTAAATATCAAAAGCTCTAGAAATTCCCAGTTACAGTAAAATATGATAATAATTTACATCATTCAATACTAGTTTCATACATTTTGTATTGCATGTTTTACTTAGAGGGATGTGATGATTCAAACATTATACTTGTAAATCATTTTTACATAATTTTATAACTTATTGATATATAGTTGCACAATTTCTATTACTATCACTTCATGCCATTATCACACCATCTTACATCAAACAATTTACTTAGGGGAGGTAATAATTTAGAAACCTAAAAATGTAATTGTAAAGTAGTTTCAATTAAATATATAACTAAAAATTCACTATATATTCACTATTTATTACATCATTTAATACAACTACAACACCATCTTTTATTAAATGATTAACTAGGAGGAAGAAGATAATTCAGAGGCAAGTTTAGTAATTTACTCGGGGGAGGGTATAATTCAGATATTTGTAAACTATTTTTACATAATTATAGAACTAATTTAATCAGTTAGTTTAAACAGAAAATATACAACTATCAACTAATTATTAATTATTTTATAGTTGTTGAATTTTATTCATTATTTTTTAATAAAGATCAGACCATTTTACATTGAGCGATTTACAAAGTGGAGGTATTAATTCATACAGATATAATTAATATCTGTATGAATTTTACTTTTACATATACTGTTATATAATAAAAGTATTTGTAAAACATTTTCATAAATAAATAAATAACTAATTAGTTTATAGTTTTCTATTTTCTATCACTACGACGCTTTCTTATATCGTCTTTCCTATATTACTTTTATGTAAACTTTATTTCTAGAGTTCTTGCCCTCTAAACCTTTTTTTCTCCTTGTTTATGTTTACCAAGGTAATACGGACGTTTTAGGTACACTTCTAACAGTTATAACCCGAAAGCGCAATCTCGTTTTGAGTTTTTCATATTTCATAAATGGTATGGAATAATTCAGGCGGTGGGAAAAATCTACTACAGTTCACAAAAGAAACTAAAAAAAGATGCAATCTCTTCTATATTTGATTTCCCAACATTTTTATGAAAAAGTACTTATTCAAGAAAACTACCAAAAAAATACAGACTAAGTATTATTTCAAATATTACCACCAATGATTCAATACAGTAAGTTAAATGTAACTAATCTTTTTGCAATGACATATATTGATTTAAAACTTATAAGTTTACTTTTTGTAACATATATATATATATATATATATATATATATATATATATATATATATATATATATATATATATATATATATATTTATATATATATATATATATATATAGGAACAATGTTGATAATTATATCATTAATGTTTACAATAATATCACCAATAATTCAATACAGTAAGTCTAATGTAAATACTTTACAATGACATACTTTACAATTACTTTTACAATGTCATATATTGATGTAAATTTTTGTAAATGGTAAACGATATATTATAAAGTTTTTAAAATTAACTATAAGTAATCTTGCTGCTAAACAAAAGACAATTAAAATGTTTCAGCAATACAACTGTTGCTTAAAAAAAAAGATTATAGACTTACATTCATTCCTTCGTCATTTTAAATCAAAAAGTATGAATCATATGATGAATCAAAATCATGAATCATACTATGATTTCTGAAGAAGTATCAGTTACACTAATGTTATAATATATATTTTTATTAAGAGTTGCTGTTGAACATATTTATATTTGTGACTTTTTACTTTATTTGTCTATTTAATATTTTAAATATTTGTTTCTTATTAAGTTATACTTTTTGGATTATTTTGTTTTAGTCAACCTACTGTTGAAATATGGTTTTAAATTAGTAAGTTTTTATGATTAAAAACTTATTATATTAATCATCAAATAACTGTTAGGGAAAATTTTAGTTCATCACAATTACGGTAAGAATAGAGATAAGTTAATTATTGTGTTTGTCGTAACAGTAATAATTGTTGTTATGATTGTAATGCTATTGTGATAATTTCATCTATTTCTTGATACCCCAATCATTGATTCCCTATTTTACTTGATTGGATTTTCAAGTATAAATATGATGTTGTTACTAAAAATGTATTTATTTAATCTTTTTAATTTTAGGGAGCTATGTCTGAGTTTACAAAACAGTTATTTTGTTGTTTTTTACAAGAAAAGTTAAAAAGCATTACCCACCAGAATTATGAAGGTTTGCTTCAACACAGAGTTGTTAGTCCTAGGTCTTGGCCTTGACCTTGCCTTAAGGCCTTGGTCTTAAAACTGTTGGTCTTGGTCTTGGCCTTCAAAAAAAGTACATAAAATTGAATAATAAAAAGATTTCATTCTTTATTTTTATGTATTTTTGTTTTCGGCTATATACATATCTACAAGTATGTTTTTTATTGACTTTGTAGAATTTTGGGCATAACCCTGGTTTATTTTTACAACATGTGGTTTATTGTCACAGCAATTGTTACCTACAAATTTGTTAATAATTGACCTTAACATTAGACAAAAATTCAAGTCTTTGGGCTTGAAAATGTTTGCGTAGGCCTTGGCCTTGAAACTCTTATTCTTGGCCTTGGCTTTGGCTTTGTAACTTTTGGCATTGGTCTTGGCTTTAGCCTTGTAACATGTGGTCTCGGCCATGTCCTTGCTACTTTTGGCCTTGTTAACAACCTTGCTTTAACATTAAATTTTTATTCTGCTTAAGCATATAGTTATGTTAGAAAAACATTTAGTAATGCACTTCTTCATCCTGGAATTATACAAAATGGTATAAAAGTAATGACTGTTTCCTTGGATTTTGTAAAGAAGCTTTAGCTACTCTTCATAGCAAAGTAAAAGAGACTCAGATTTTTCAACATAATGTGTGTTTATGTTAGATAAAATGGCCATTTGAAAAAAAAATTGAATGGACAGGCCATAAATTTTCTGGTTATATTGATTTTTGTGCTAATATCAATAATAATAGTTAACCCAAAACAAAATAAGATTTAGTTTTTATGGTAAACTGTGTAAATGGACGTTGGAAACTTCCTGGTGTATATTTTTTAATTGATAGTTTAGGTGGTTGTAAAAAAACTAATATTGTTAAGCGTTGTCTGTAATTTATTTATGAAAGTGGTGCAGAAATTATAAAATTAATTTTGCTAAATATTTAAAGATGAGATTGCACCACAAAACTGACTCGATCAACAATTTACTACATAATAAACGTATACAAAGTGTATTAACAAAGGAAATTTAATTTCCTTTGTTAATACACTTTGTATACATTTTAAAGCAAAGTTATTTTGTATATTAATGTAATGGATAATAAAATTTATTAACTGTTACGTTTTCTATTCTAAGAAAAATAATAATTGATACAAATGATAAATTTAACAATATTTAAAAAAATATTGATAATAATAAGGTTTACTTTAACAAAAAGTTTTCTATTCTTAAAGCTTTATTTTGCTTGAATCGCGTTTTGTTTTGCCCAAACGTGACGTCACGCGCTTAAAGATGTTGGCTTAACTTACGGCGTGTCTATCAGTTTATATGGTCTATCAGCTTATACGGTTCTACTATATATTGCTAACCGCATTTGTAGAGGTAGGCCTACCTCTCCAAAAGCGAACTTCAAAAAGCGTACCTAATACATCATGTGTTTTATTGCACTTTTATGTTTTCTTCAGAATTAGTGTGAAGTCTTCTTGCATTTTGTATTGTTTGTCCGCATTTCGATCCCAGAAAGCTTTGCGAAAAGTTTATGAAATCGAATTTTAGAACCGCAATCGATTCTTTAGAGAAGCATCTATATAGAGAAACGTCTATTCTATTGAAATGTAACGCTTTGATACAAAAAATTTTGTAACAAGCATTGTTTCGTGGAATGAAAATTTAATTAAAATTCAATGTAATATAGCGTTAGCAAAGATGTCGAAATTGAGAGAGTTCACCGCACTGGTGAAATAAAAAAACGGTGGACGACCAAGGACTATAATACTAAATCTTCAGAAATATGAAGACAAAGTAAGAATATTGAAGGAATCGTATTGACTCAAAGACACAAATACACATAATATGAATTTAAATTTACTTTAACGTTTTAAATCTTTGCTTTTTCGTGAAATAAAACTAAAAAAAGAAAAAGAAAACTTAGAATTGAGGCAGTGAGCAATGAAAAAAATAGTTGGTTTGCTGTTTACTTTAGTATTAATGTACTATTTTATCATTAATAAAGTAAGTTATCTAAGAGCGATTAAATTTTATATATACCCACGGTGTGCTATTCAACGAAGAAATAATACAATGCTTTACAGTTTAATTACTTCAAATCTTACCAGGAAGTATTCTTATTTAAAAAAACCATGTTGGAAAAATGTTTTTGCTCTTAATAAAAACAACGTTACAGTTTCTTCGCCGCATAATGTACTCTGTTTATTTAAACCTGTGAAGATAAAAACTAAAAAACAATACAAAAAACAGATTGTAGTTTTAGGCATCGGTGTTCATTTGGGACCAGCAGCCGACAATAAAGAGGTTTTACCAAAAGCAGGTTTTAAGTTTATTAGTTGGGAATCCAGAGATAAGCAATATTATGGACTACAGAAAAAGCTAATTCATGGTTATTCTAAAGAACATTTGAAATTAACGCAAGAAACGTTTTGGAATGCTTACAAAGATGATCCTGAACTAAAAGAAGCTGATATTATTGTGTGTGGATTTGATGTATGGCATTGCTTAATATTTGCTCCATTTAATAAAAAAATTGTAATAAATAGTAATTACAGGTTTGATGGACACATAGCAACATCATACGAAGATATGATTGAGTTACAAAAAGAATTGTATGATGCTGTACGATATAATCCTGATGTCATTATGGCTGGTGGTATTCTTTATGATGTAATGTATCAACAGCATTATCTTGGTTCACATAAAATAATACCATTACCTGCATCATGTGAATATGTTCAAAGTCGAATAAAACAAGAACTCCAAGAAGAAGAAAACTGTATAAGTGAATGTGAAAAAACTAATAACAAAACGTTAGTTATAATATTTCCACATCGTTTGTCAAATGGTGGGGAAAAGATTGCTAATGAAATTATAAAAGAAGCAAGAAAAAAAGAAAGAACTTTTGAAATAAAACATTTTAACGAATGTTTTCCAAAAGGATATAATTATTGTCAACTGGGTATGTATTAATTTGTGTTTTGCCATTTCCGGTGGAAAAACATTTCCATTGTTTTTCCACCGGATGTTGACTAATTATTTATGAATTAAGTTTTCCAAGAAAACATTTAATAAATGTTAAAAAAAAGCCACTCACAAAAAAATACTTTTACAAAAACTCTATGAAATTTTTCAAATTATGGGCGTTATTTACTTTGGCAATATTGGTAAATTTTATCTTTACAGATCAATTTGATGTTGCAATAATGTTAGGATATTCTGTGATGTCATATTTCAATTGTGAAGTAGTTAATACAGGTAATTTAATGCAGATATATATATATATATATATATATATATATATATATATATATATATATATATATATATATATATATATATATATATATATATATATACGTTTACCAGTGACACTAATGAATTCACTTGTTTGTTTATAACTGTTTTATTTACATATGACTGCGAATCTATTATTTACAAATATCATCCATTTTTTATATAAAATTCAAAACCACAAAATATTATATTAAAATTACGTTGGCGTAATTTTCCAATATCTTTAAGAAGACCGCATCATTACAAATATATTAATGCTTATATTAAGATATAACTGCTGATTTTTGTTACTTATCTTGGAAGACGTAATCCACAACACACTCCCCCGATTAAAGCTGAGACTTCGGCTTTAATCCGTTTATGATGCAACTAATTTTTTTTGTCTTGCATCTAATTTCGCCCGTCTCGGTACATTTTTTAGGGTTTCAACTTTTTTACCAATTTCCACGTTCTTTTTAGATTCAACCATTTTCTCGGCCTCAAAATCGATATCCAGGTCACACACCAGTTGAATTGGTTGTTCAATTACATAAACGTTCCCCAATCGTATTTTTAGGCCACGCGTAACTCCATCTTTTCCTTTGATTTTGCTTTCAACTAGTCCAATATTTAGAAGTGCTATGTTTTTTACATCCTCTTTAATAAGCACCACGCTTCCAATAACTGGCGGTTTTATGTTACTTCCCTTATTCCTTACTTGCTGTCGTTCTTCCATTGCATGTACATATTCGTTTATCCATCTTTTTCTCAGATGAGTTTTACAGTTTTTCATAAACTTGGCTCTCCGTATTGCACATTCCTCTTTTGTAATTAAAACAATATCTTCTTCAAGCAATATTGCAGATTTTCCCCTCATTAATACGTTTGGTGTCAGTACTTGATTGTCGGACTGGTCACCTTGATAACAAAGTGGTCTATTGTTCATTGAGCACTCAACATCCAACAATACTTCCTTTAATTCATTGAAGCTAAGCATCTCTTTACCGATAGTTTTAGATAAGCTTTTCTTCATTATTCCAATTAATCTTTCAAGTAAACCTTCTCACCAAGGGGCTCTTGATAGATTAAATCTCCATTTTAAAGCTTGTGTAGCAAGATAATTGGCAATATTCTCGTTGTTTTTAAGTGTAAGTAACCACTTCCTTGTTGCTACAAATGTTTTTGCATTGTCACTGATTATCATCTGAGGTGGCCCTTTCCTAGCACCACACTCTTTTAAAACCCTCTGAAATTCTACTGCTGATAGGTCATGACAAAGTTTAAGATAGACGGCTCTTGTGCTTGCGCATGTAAACAGTGCAATGTAGCAATTTCTAATCTAATTTTTTGTTATTTTATACTTTAGCGGTCCGGCAAAATCAACACCACTAACCGCAAATGGTTCAACATTGTCAGTTCCAAAGCGTAGTAACATTGCTTTTGTTGGTGGTAACAGAGGCTTCACTCTGTACCTTTTACACAAATTGCAACCACAAATAACTTTTTTAACGGCCACTCTCAAATTCGGTATCAAGAATCTTTCTCTTATGCTACCCATATCTCTAACTCCTCCGTGTAAGGTCTTGGTGTGATGGTGCTCAATAATTCGTTGAGTTAATAAGAACCCTTTTGGTATAAATATTGGATTATACCCGGTAACTCTTCCATGATACCTCCAAAGGTTCTTTTCATCCTGTTTAAGTTTCACATCGGCTTTTAGCACAACCGATCCTTGTAGATGTTTAATATTGACCGTTTCGGCTTCTATCATCTTTTCCGTTTTTATTGGTCCGACTATTTTTTCTTTATTGCGACAATTGAAAATGAACCTTTTTATAAGCGACGATATCCTTAAAATCTTCCAATAATTATATTTATTCCACAATTCTTCAAAAGTGCGATTTTCCTTTATTTCTTCTGTTACCATTCAGACGTTCTCCTTTAGAGCAATACTTTCACATAATGTGCCATATGAGTTATCAAATATTTCCAATTGGTTTGGCCAATTTTCTTTATGATTTAACCATATTGGACCATTAAACCACAAGCTTGACAACTTTTTTGGACTCACTCCTCTTGTTCCTAGATCGCTTGGGTTATCTTTTGTCGGGACATTTTACTTCTCTATTTAAAGCCATTTTACTTCTTATTTAATAAGATTTGCTGAACTCGGTTTCTTACAAACTGTGACCAACTGCCTCTTTCCTTCAACCAGTATAGTACAACAGTGCTGTCAACCCAATTAAAAACTTTACTAATGTTACACTTGACTGATGTTTTCCAGACATGGTTCATCAACATGGTTCATCAACATACCTTAAGTATGTGCAGCTACTAGCTCGAGTCTTGGAATACTTAGATCCTTTGGTGCAATCCGTGCTTTCGCTACAAGTAAATTGCTCGTTTTCGAATTTTAGTAGCTCGTTAAAACATAGATGCATGCACATACCGCTAATTTACTTGCATCTGAGAATCCGTGGAGCTCTAGTTCAATAGTTCTTCCGAACACAACACACCGAGGAATCAATATAGTTCTTTAGTTGCTTTTTGCCTTAATCCAAGTTTGCCATTCTTCCAAAAGTTCCTTCGTTATTTGATGATCCCATCCAATTTTTAATGAGCATAGTTGACTATACAGTATTTTTCAAGTGATTAACACAGGTGCACTAAATCCCACGTCAAAAACACTGTTGATTGCAAATAGAATTTTCCTTTTTGTTAAATTTTTTTCATTTCAGTTATTGATGCAAGTAGTGAATTCAATTGACAATTGATCTGTTACCTTGTTCCAAGGTTGTTTAAGTCTTTTTGTTGATTAGTCTTCAACATTATTTTCCAATTTTCTCACGGTGCTATGCCATTTGTGCAATTGAAAACTAGCTTCGTTCAAGATTTGTGTTGATTCATATTTAAACCTGATAAGTTCTTCTTCCGTTTCTCCACCCGCTTGCAGATCGTCGACATAAGTATCTTTTTCCAAGGCAACTACTGTCTTTGGATAAATATCCTTGTATTTTGATATATGTTTTTTAATCGTAGCGCCGAAAATGTAAGGACTTGAACTGGATCCAAAAATTACTCTTGTAAATCGTAACTCCATTAATTTCATTTTCTTTGTCTTCATACCAAATTATTCGTTGTGCGTCTCTATTCATATCTTGAGTTCAAATTTGTAAAAATGGTTTCTTAATGTCAGCTAAAACGCAGAGTTTGTTCATCCGATTTCGTATTAGAATGTCAAATATTAGGGGTTGCAGCAAAGGTCCCACTTCTAGACAATCATTCAATAAAGGTGATTGAGCATCTTTTATTGCTGAACAATCATAAACAACTCGCATTTTTGTTGACTCAGCATTTTCCTTGATTACAGCTTGATGAGGAATGTAATGAACAATTTCTCCCGTAGGTTTTTCTGGCACTTTTTTCAGTATTCCCTTACTGATCTGTTCCATCATTATTTCATTATACTGCTCTAGTTTGTTAGGTTTTTATAATCGATTTGTTGTACTTTTTAATCTTTTAATTGCCAGATCCCTGTTGTTCGGCAGTTTAACAACCTTTAACAATCTTTTTTCCAAAGGCATTCTAGTTTCATAATAACCTTCGTTTGTTTGGTGTAGCTTTTCGCTAAAGTCTTGGTGAAACATTAATTCATTGTTTGTGTCTGACAATCCAAGTACTTCAAGACTACATATTTGCTCGAACTCATCACGACCAGTGTTTCACGTCACATCACGACCAACTAAAAAACCCTTTTCAATACTAGAAATTAATTCCATTTGTCTCCCAGAGAGAGTTTATTCAAACATAGTCAATTCAGCTCCGTGATCTTTATCCTGATTTTTTCCGAGAACTATCGGTTCGGTAGTTTTTATTCGTTGATAATCAGCAGCACCAAGTATTATGTGAACAATTTGTATTTCATCGTCTTCTCCATAATTGCTAAGTTTCAGTCTCCTAAGTCTAGCAAATCGCTTTTTTACCTCCTTGATTATTGGATTGGGTAAGAAGGTCAGTATTTCCTTTTCTGCGTTGATGCATTCAATTTTGATGTGAATTTCCGGTATTGTTATTGATTCTAGCGTAACATTATATATTTACGAACGTTTGTTTACCGATCCATATAGTTGTTAGATGGTTTTATGTTCCCTTTGTGTAGGTTTCAACTTCAGTTTTGTTATCAAGTTTGTACATATATAAAAACTTCTAGCACCCGTATTCAACATTATCCTTTCTTTTTCACCATTTACCTTTGCCATTACTGTCGGGTGAACAGTTGTACTCGCATTAAACACCATTCCCATGGTTTCTTTTTTATTTTCCTTTATATCGTCCATTGTTGCACTTAAGTTTTGACAAATTGACGTGTGATGTTTTTTATTACACTTTCTGCATCCTCTTGATTGACAATTTGCCGCGGAATATCCATAACCAATGCAGTTGTAACATAATCTTTTTTTTTTAAATCTCCTTGCGTCTAGCAACGTTTAACACTTTTATACAATCTTCGCTTTTGTGATTTTGTAACTCACAGTAGATACATTCATTTTTACCAACACTTGTCATCAATGATTTATCTTAATTACCACTATTGTGTTGCTTGAATGCACTAATTTGGTTTTTATAAAACCTTGGCTGTACGTTTAGGTTCTTTTTATCGTATTTTATTTGTTCAGTGTTGAAATCGGAGTTCAATGGATTTATTTCTATGTGTTTTTGTAACTTTTCGACAAGCTGCTCTAGTCCCCATTCTTCTCATCCATCATCGTTTTGTGTGAGTATTCCACGAACCGGTCAAAGTTTATCCATTAATGAATACACAAGTGATTGAGCAGTTTGTAGTTTGTTTATCGTTTTTAATGTTCGCACTGTTCTTGAAAGTTTATTATAAAAAACGTGAACTTCTTTAATTTTGTGCATTTTGTGTATAGCCATCATTCCTTCAAGATCTTTAATCAACGCTTTGTGAATCCAAATATCATTCCCATAAGTGTCTTGTAATATACGCTTTGCTTCTTTGTATCCTTCCAATGAGTGTGGTAAGCCAAGTATGTCCTCTCTGGGTTTTCCTTCGACGAGTTCCATTAAGTAATTGAATTTGCTAATGATTGATATGTTAGAGTTATTCATTTCCACTGTGAATTGATTCCAAAGTCGTAACCAGTCTTTATAATCGCCATCAAATTTTGTAATAGAATACTTTTGAAGCTTGACGGATTGCTGAACAGCTTCGTTTATTGTTCCCAACAGATTTACGCAATGTTTCTTTTATTTTTAGCTTCTTTAGATACCATTCTTCTTTGTTTTAAAGTTTTCGCAATGAAACTTGTTCCGCTTCTTTTTGGATTGTTAACTGGTGTTCCATAAATTGTTTTTCATACTCGAATCTCTTGACGCATTCGTTTTTATTTATTAAATCCAACTTGTTTACTATTCGTTTTTAATTGCAATTGCTGCTTCAACTTCCGATATTGGTTTCGATAGCCATTCTTCAACCGTACCGACGCTTTCGCCGTCATCCAGCATTTTCCTAGTCAGCTCATCAAATCTTTTCAAATCTTGCCATCTCAAATCTTGCCAACAAATTTGTTATTTTGTCTAAAGCCAAGAATATGCTCGATTTGTCGCTGCTTGCGGTGTTGCGTTCTATGCATTTAATGATTATATTCAACATGTTGATCTCCCTCTGATAATTTCGCTCTTGATCCATTTTGATTATTTGTAGGTTCCTTTGGTCCTGGCAGGGTCACCACTTTTTAGTGTGAAAAATTATTAAACGTTTCCCAGTGACACTAATGAATTCACTTGTTCTATAATTCACTAATCAATTATTTACAAATATCATCCATTTTTTATATAAAATTCAAAACCACAAAATATTATATTATTAACATTAAAATTGCGTTGGAGTAATTTTTCAATATCTTTAAGAAGACCGCATCATTACAAATATTTTAATGTTTATATTAAGATACAATCGCTAATTTTTGTTACTTATCTTGGAAGACGTAATCCACAACAATATATATATATATATATATATATATATATATATATATATATATATATATATATATATATATATATATATATATATATATATATATATATATATATATATATATATATATATATATATATATATATATATATCCGGTTTCCTTAAAAATTAACCGGGTTTTACAACATTTTTTATTAACCGGTTTGTTTATTTTACTAAGATCGCAATTATTTTAGACGTCTTAAGCAGAATTCTATTTTTTCGCATGGAAAAATCGTTGAATAATTTTAGTTATGATAATTATGGGAAAAGATATAAGATCAAAATGTAAAGTTTTTTTGATAAATGATATTATTGAAATACTACCATCATCTTAATTGCCTACTGGAGAGCAAGTTCTGCAATATTTACATGGCAAACTATTCAAAGCAAGAAAAGAAAATATAAAATATAGACTCTGCGATATGGTTTCTTGCAAATTTTCGCATGGGAGTTTTGAAATTGGTTGCAATAACCCTGGAGGGTGTTCTTTTCTTAAATGCACATGTGTTGTTTTTTCATTTAAGAAAATCTGGAAAATAATTTATTATATATTTGTAATTATATATTATATAGTTACAAATATATAATAAGAATATTATTACCTTATTTTAAGAATCTTACTGTAAAAATAAAATGTTGTTTTGTTTATATAGAAGTAAGATATTTTGTTGGAAGATCAAAGAAAGAAGCTTTTTAAGAACAAATTACGTGACACAGCACAAATATTAAGAAAAATAGATATCTACAAATGTGAAATAAAGTACTTATTTGATACTGGTGTGAATACACCAACATAAAAGCAAAATATTTTATTAAACAAGCAAATGATTAAAAAGGAAAGAAATATTGATATAAATTTGTTGATTGATCAACGTAAAACTGGGATGGGTGGAATAGACTAGAAGTACTTACTTGTAGCTCGTAGAAAGCAAAAGGAGATCGAATCTACCAATAAGAGAATGACTACTTGAAAAAGTAAATAATTGGCTTCTAAATTTATTACCAATTTAAATTTAAATCAGGTTAGCAATTGCAGTGTAGAATCAAGTTACAAAGAGGATAATCAAGATTTTTAATATCAAAAGTAAAGCAAATCAAGATCTTATAAAAGAAAACCATATTTTGTTGAAGTTATCCTACCTAGGAAAATCTTAAAGGGCACTGCTGTTACAGCAAAGAGATATGGTATTCAGAGTTCAGCACATATCGCTACATTAGCTAATGTCATTAACTCAGCAGGTGGAAATCTAAAAGACTTTGGTATTTCTGTTACATCTGCAAATGTTCATTCAAGTGATGTGATTAGTTATAATAGTTTAAATTAAAGAATATTATATTGAAATAGCCAAGGGAAAACTGCTTTGTTTTCATTTTTATACAAAAATAATAAAACAGTATTTTTATGGTGCAAGTATAAATATTGAGCGCTTAGCACTAGTGATTTTAAGTCCTAATATCAATAAAGAAAAGTTTATTGGAAACTTCTTTTCCAGATTTTTATTACCGAAAAACAATGCAGTTAAAAAATCCCTCCAAATTATACATTTAAAACTGCTATAGGGGAAATTTGCATATACAGTGAAATCCAGTTAAGTTGAACTCTAAAATGGAATAGATAAATTGTATGACTTAGAGAATGTCCTACTTAAGCGAAGCTCTTGGTTTGTATAGAAAGTCCAAGGGAGAATTTGAAATCTGACTGACTTATTCAGTGTTAACGCTATTCTACTGTAACTATATTACTGTGTCTATATTGCAAATTTTATTTTTTAGTTTTGATTTGTATACAAATTAAATATTGCAGAACTCGATATCTATAAGGCAGTTGAGAGGGTGTTCTCTATATTTCTAGAGAATTCAATAAAGTCATTTATCAAAAAAACTGATATTCTGATTTGATATCTTTTCCCGCTTTTTTTAAAATAATATAATGTGATAAAGTATTAATAAAAACAATACTTTTTATATACTGTTATATAGGTATGTTATACTTTAACTTAAATATAACACAAACAAACACTTAATTCAGTTCTTTTTGTTGAAAAAGTTAAAAAAATTGTATAAAAAATTAGGGGGGGGGGCGGCGTATTATTCACCCCTGCCTAACCCTACCAGCAACTTCAATGTTATTTAATATGATGCTATTATTTCTTAATAATTTTGTTATGCCAAAAAAAGTAATTAAAAATAAAAAGCCTCTTTAAAGATTTGCAATCCCAATAAAATAAAAAAACCCGCAGTTTTAAAATGTTATAGAAACCGGGTTTTTTTTAAGAAACCAGGTCAAAAGTTACTTCCTTTTAATGCTTCTAGGCAGCCTAAGTCTTATTGCATTACGATGGGACTAGGCTTAAAATGATCGTAAACTTCTAAAAAATCAGATAAAAAGTATAAACTTTTTATTTTAATTTCTTTAGGGTGTTTAAACTGTCGCAATACGAAAATTTGTAAGAAAATTCGATCTTTGAGCCTGTTGAGCGCGGTCAAAAATTTCTGCAAATGAGTAAAGTTTTGTTTTTTATTAATCACAGAGTGCACCCACAGCATATGAAAAACAGTGCCTTTTGATTTTAAAAAATGAGGGGCGTTTAGCTTACCCTAATATATATATATATATATATATATATATATATATATATATATATATATATATATATATATATATATATATATATATATAAATATATATATATATATAAATATATATATATATATATATATATATATATATATATAAATATATATATATATATATATATATATATATATATAAATATATATATATATATATATATATATATATATATATATATATATATATATATATATATATATATATATAAAATATATATATATATATATATATATATATATATATATATATATTTATATAATATTAGCCCGAACAATTTTGACCCTCATGAACAAATTTTATTACGCAAAATGTCGTAAAATATTTCCAAGGTATTGTTTTCTTAGGGATTTTTTTTTATTTTTTATTTCAGATGACTGTTTATACTCGCACCACTCTTTTAAAGCATAGTCATAAGAAATATTTTTAAAGCATAGTCATAAGAAATTCTTATGACTATGTTTAAAGTATATCATTTTTACATTTTTTGAGTTTTTACGGGCCTCAAACAATCGGCACGAATAGAAACGTCATTACAAGTAATAGAAGATTTTTTATCTATACCGATTGTGCGCATTTTTAATACAATTATTCTTGTTAACTGGTGCTATTTTAAAAACGCACAAATTCGTTATGAAATTAAAAAATCGTGGTTTTTATAAAAACCACGTCAACGCTAACCAGGGGCGGACGCAGGTTTTTAATTTACCCCGTCAAAAAAATGCGCCTTACGCCATGTTGTAAGTGACGCAATTACGCTCAAAAAGCAAATAGAAAAAATAGGGGGGGGGGGGAATAAGTAAGGGCGGATCCGGACTATGTAGTAAAGGGGGTGGGCAATTTTTCTTTTCGTTCGATCCAAACGATTGAAGGGGGCGATTTACAGGTTTAACAATTTTTAAGCAGGCAAGCCCAAAAAAAAAGAATTTTGACTACAAAATTTTATGCCACTTTTAAACAGCCTACCAAATTTACTTACGTTTTTACAAAATGTTCTTATAAAAAAAAACATCTAAGGGAGGCCATCACTCCCATAGCCTGCCCCCTATGTATCCCCTAAATCCTCCTGCCCTTGGGCTGGAGGATTTAAAGGGATTTTCTTTTTGCTATTTCATTGAGAAGCTCATATCTTAGTTTTACTTTGAAACTTTTTTTTATATATAAATATATAATAAATATATAAACCAACAAATGATTGTTTCGCCCAATATCAGGGCTCATCAGCATGTCTAGGAACATATTTATTCCGGACATGGACAATCAGAGAAAGAAAAATTAAGAAAAGACAAAAATACAAATGGATTTATATACATCGTGAAATAAAAAGTTATATATATTCTTATATAACAAGATTAAAAAAAAAAGACATACCAAGTTAAGCTTTAACAACAAGAAAGCAGATCATTTTTGATGAAATAAAAAGAAAGCTAATGGTTTTGACAACTACAGCAAAAAACTGATTTAAACGGCACAAAAACTTATGAATATTATTAGGTTGATTGAGAGAAAATAATCTTTTTAATTTTTTATTTTGTCGCTAGAAAATGATATAAAGAGATTGTCAAAAAGAGATGGTTAATGTTTGCCTGAACTATGATCACTAATCATATAGGTAATCCCAAACAAAAGTATGGGGTTATATTTAACCCGTCCTGTTAAGAACACCATTGAAGTCTTGGCCTTTCCAGAGGTTTCCATGCCTATTTGTTAGCTATTATATGAAGAGAGGTGATAATGGACAAAAATTTCAAAAGTTGTTGGTGTGTTATAAAATAAACAGTATAGACATTAATCATTGAAATCAAGTCGTCTATTTTTTATAGAAAATCTATTGATAACATTACCAATACAAGGAACAATTTCTTGATGGATATACATTAATGCCAAACCGTTAAGTCGATCTTCTGACATTGTTCTTCTCATATAGTCTTTTAACCGACGCATAACAGAAAAACTCCTCTCACACTCACATAAAGTAACAGGAAGTGTCCCAAGTATCCTTGAAGCTATCTTAATATTTTCAAATCCAGGAAATGATATCATTTTAAGAGTTAAAGATATATTGTCAGGAATAGTCCCAGAGAAACTTTCCCAGTATTTTTCCCAAAGAACTAGTTCCCCATTTAAGGCACTGATATTAGGGAAATCATCTATATCAAAATCACAGAATGTTTCAAACTGCTTCCTCCAACACAATTGGGTTTTGGGTCTTTTAAGAAAAGAAATAATATTAAATGGAATAATTGATAACCCTTTATATGCAGCTACAGTTTCTGATTTAAATCTTGTAGATAAAGATGTAGATACATGATCTATAAGAGGGACAGTAACAGCTCTTTTGAAGTATTCTGAAACAGACTCTGATGGAACATTAGAACGATTTTTTTGAATAGAACAGGTTCTTGGTTTTAAAACAAAAATTTCAGCTTTACTTGAAAGCAAATATGCTGCTTCATAGCAGTTATTATGAAAACTATCTATATCGTTTCTGATGGAAATAAATGTATTTTTAAGAGCTGTAATAAGGTGCAAACCGTCTAAGATATCAATAGTTTTTGATTGCAGCAACCGAGTAACACGTAAAGTAAAATCAAAGACACCTGTTGTCACAACTAAAGTAAAGACGAATTGAAAAGTGTCAATGGAATTTAAAAAAGTAGAAGATTTGTTTTGTGTGTCTATGTTAACAGAACTCTCAGGGAAAGCCATGATACATAAAGCATGGAAAATAGATAAATAATGCTCAAGAAAAGTGTTTAAACCATCTATACACTCAATCCATCTAGTTCTACAGATATGTTTTAATTTTTTTTTATGCGTTTGAGGTTCTCGCTCTAAAATGCTAGCTTCTAAAAACTTTTGTCTATTTTCTGAATAATTAAAAAAATAAGAAAGTTCACGAACTTTATTAAAAACCTCTGAAACTAAATGGACATTACACGATTCACAAACTGATAAGTTCAGTCGATGGCTATGACAATGTGTATACAAAGCCTTTGAATTTATATTGAGAACCTGAGCAGAAAGACCATTTATATACCCAGAGACAGCACTGGCCCCATCATATCCTTGACCCCTACAGTTTTTTATATCTAGATTTAAGTTGCTTACACAATTTAAAAGAACATTAAACAAATTCCTTTAACTCCTTCACTACAATGAATAAATTGAATAAAGTCTTCTCTGATATCGAAATCACTATCAACAAATCGTAAAACTAATGACATTTGCTCTTTAGTAGATGAGTCACAGGCTTCAAATCTGCAATTATTGAAAAAAAAACATTTTTGCGAACTTCAGATAGTATAGATTTATTAGGTGACAAGACTGGCAGCAATTTTTTCGAAATTATTGTTTTTGATTTACTGGAAAGTTTACGCTTTTTAGGAATAAAAATTAGTGGGACATAGTGATTATGCTGAAATGTACCTGACTTAAAATTCCCATCATAACAAAACAAACTGTAAAACGGGGAACAAAATTTAATGGGAGTACGTGGTGAGATCTCTTGGTTAAAAAATATTTTATACTTTTCAACACCGAAATCTGGGTAACAGGAAACAATATTACAAGAAAGAACTGATGATAAACCTAACAAACATAAAAAACCAGCCCATTTTTCTGTGCTCTCACAGTTTGCAATTGCTTCAGCTTTAATAATATCATTATTTTCGAAGCCAGAATCTAATGCAGAATGAGATACTGACATACACAATAAACTTTTGAGATTAATAAAATGAGAGCTATAATCAGAAAATATTTTTCGAAAATAAAGGATGCTTACAGTAATAATCAGCATGTATATAAATTTCAAGGGATGTTAAAACTCCTAATCAGTGTATTGTCAGCAACAAAAAATAATGATGCAGAGCTGTACATACACCTTCCAGATGCTTCAGACCTTAAGAAAAAAAAAATATATTTACTTCATGTTTTTAAGAGCTAAACTTCTTTTATCAATAAATTTAAAATTGAGTAAAAAATCTTTGCTTTTTAAACAAATTCATAAATCAAATCAATAGTCAAGAATTCAGACAAACCAACAAACGATTTTGACATGTAGGAATTTAATACATACATCATGAACATATTATATTCATACATGTCAAAATCATTTGACGGTGTTGACACATTAAATATTGATTAGTCAACGAGATTTTTTTATAGATTAGATTAATACGGTATTAACAATAAACATTTTTACAAAAAAGTATTAAATTTTGTAATAAAATAAAATAAGATAATTATTTTTGAAAAAAAAAGTAATTTGACTTACCTTAGAGCAATACAATGCATTTTATTGTCTTTTAAGTAAGAAGGGATACAAACTTCGACACATATATTTCTTCTTATTTTGCCATCAATAAAACGACTTAAAAGACCTTCGTTAAGGTTAACACTTTAAACACTTCCAGGTTAACACGTTAAACACTTCCATTTTGTTATTGTTGTAAATAAAAGTATCCAATAAAGTTTCATAACAAGTATTTAAATTGACAAGATTATCGGTTTTAAATCTTTTAAGTACATCGTCAATCAAGTTGTAAGCCATGCTTATACATTAAAATTTTAAGGAAATACTTTGTTTTCAGAACTGAGTTCATTGAGTTCCTTGAGTTCTTTTGAATTGTTTATCGATCTTTGCAACCAATCAAATTACTGCTGCAAATGCTGCAAAGGATAGTTTACACTAAACATGTTTTTTTTTTTAAACGAATCAAATTGCTACTTTTAATAGCGTAAACCAATGAACTTATCCAATTTTTTCATATCCTGCAAAGTAGAGTTTACATTAGCAAGTTTTATAAATAATTTTCTAATACCCTGCAAAGTATAGTTTATATTAGCAATTTTTATAAAACACTTTTTCAAACGTCTGCAAAGCATAGTTTTCACTGTAAACTTTTTCTAATTATATTTTCTAACAAAATTATATAAATCGGTAATTAACTTTAGGCGGGCTTTAGACGTCATAATACTTACATTTATTTTTGTTTTTTTACCCCGTCACTTGCAGCACTTGACGGGGTTTAAGTCCGCCTCTGACGCTAACGTGTTAAATTTAACACGTTAGCGTTGAAGCCTAATACACAGCAATTAGAAATTTGTTAGATGCTTTTTATCTCATACAGTTCACCCACTTAAAGACCTGGCTATTTAAAAGGAGTTTGTACAAGATTAGATAAGTTTCCTGGCCAACCATTATTATTGTTAACTTCCTGCCATCATGTCGGAGAGCTCCATATAGCCGTAGCCGGAAGTAAAACTGTTTATTATAAAATAAAATTGGGGAATTAACTATTTATATCATAAAACCATAAAAGGCAAAAAAACAGTAAGGTAAAGATAAAACTGCTTTACATTAATATATTATTTTGCAAACACAAAATGAATAAGTTTCTAATTTTAAAATTGTTTATTTGTAGACTTTTGGGAAGTGCAGAGATTACTATGAACTTGCGGAAAAAAATCAGACTATTAGGTAAAAATTAACAAATATGGAGCTGTTTCACACGCCTTGAATTTTATGAAACTAAAGTTACTTTTTTTTAAAATCAGGCAGTTTTTTATTTTGAGTAATAAATTACTCAAAGAGATTAATAGAATGACTGACTAAATTTCTATTTATAGAAATACCACGGTTTTTGACCTGCAACTTTTCTGGTTCTGCATTTTTAAAACTGAAACTTAATTTCATAAATTTTGATATTTTAGTCTTATTATTTAAGAATAATTAATGTCATAAAGTAACAAATTGTTTAAAAACTATGGGTTGCAAAATGGTTTAAAATCAGATGTAAAATACAAAAAAATAACTCTTAACCAATTTTTTTTACTAATAAATGACTTTTCTTGAAACCAGTAGAAATATAATAAAAATGAAATCAATAGAAACAGCACTTTTATTTTATCTTGTCAAAAATAAATGTAATAAATATTTAGCAGTGTCATTTTAAATCTTATTTTATCTACATTGCAGTATTTGTAACTCAAACTTTTAAGATCAACAAGACTATTGGCAGATGTATATTGAGCCTGCTGCAGAAGTGAAATTTAAATCATGGCAAAACCTTAGAGGTGCTTGGTGCTGGCGCTACCCAGCCGGCAAATAACGTTGAAATATCGTTGAAACCTAACGTTGAATTAACGTTGATTTAACGTTTAGAATGAAAGTTTTTTTCAACGTTGATTTATCAACGTTAAATTAACGTTAGATTCAAACGTTATATCAATGTTGATTCGACGCGAAAAAACGTTACAACAACGTTGAATTTACGTTGATACAACGTTTAAAATGATAGTGTTTAACGTTGATTTATCAACGATAAATCAACGTTAAACACTATCATTTCATTACGACTGTAAAACACTTTTTCACCATCAAAACGTGCTATGTATGTCAAAATGTTTATGTGTATGTAAACGTGCTATGTGCGTCAAAATATGATCACCACCAAAACGTACTATGCATGTACATTAGTGTTGCTGTACATTATTAAGGTATATTATGGATATTAAATCTATTCATACCCAGCCGGCAAATAACGTTGAAATATCGTTGAAACCTAACGTTAAATTAACGTTGGTTTAACGTTTAGAATGAAAGTTTTTTTCAACGTTGATTTATCAACGTTAGGTTCAAACGTTATATCAACGTTGATTCGACGCGAAAAAACGTTACAATAACGTTGAATTTTCGTTGATTTAACGTTTAGAATGAAAGTTTTTTTCAACGTTGATTTATCAACGTTAAATTAACGTTAGATTCAAACGTTATATCAATGTTGATTCGACGCGAAAAAACGTTACAACAACGTTGAATTTACGTTGATACAACGTTTAAAATGATAGTGTTTAACGTTGATTTATCAACGATAAATCAACGTTAAACACTATCATTTCATTACGACTGCAAAACACTTTTTCACCATCAAAACGTGCTATGTTTGTCAAAATGTATATATGTATGTAAACGTGCTATGTGCGTTAAAATATGATCACCATCAAAACGTACTATGCATGTACATTAGTGTTGCTGTACATTATCAAGGTATATTATGGATATTAAATCTATTCATAGTCTATACTTAGACTATTTAGAACTTTTACAGTTTGGTTTAGTTAAAATAGCTAGGTATGATTAAAGAAAGAGATAAAACTTGTTTTATTCAAAAATACATATTCAAATATTACATATATTTATATGTAATTGAATAAAATCTACACAAATTTCTTCTCTTTTTCACCACCTTTTTGAAATAAAGCGTAATTTAGAAAGTCAAACAATGTTCCATTAACCGAGGGTTCTTTTGGTCCATTGAATACAATATAAGAAGCTGTAAATAAAAAAATATATTAAAAAAAAAACAAAAAAGGAAGATTTAAAAAATAAATAATGAATGGAAAAGTGTTACAACTTATGAAGGTATATCTTTTTCAACGCCATATAGATTAGTGTTCTTAAAACATATTTTTCCACCTTTGCCCTTCATACCCATGGAGGCCATACAACTTTTCGAAAATACTCTGAATTTTAAAAAAATAATATAACTGTTAGTTGGTTATTAATAACTTTTTCAAATGTTTAATTTAAATAAAACAACCTTTTTAATATATTAAAAATAAGTTAATAATCAAAATATAAAACATTTCTAGCATTGAAAAATGATTTTCGGGGTGGCCACATAAAATTTTTATAAGAAGTTTTATCTGGCCATTGATTAATGGTTTAACGCCCATGTTTATACACTTATAGGGCTTGGACAGGGATCAAATAATGTAATTTGTTATGTTAAATAGCATGCCTTTTCTAAAGCATTTTTTTACAATTCCATGCACTTTAAGGCGTTAACCAGTTTTGCAGACCGAGAATGGGTATTTTGAACATTATACATCCATCAAAAATTAAAAAAGGAAGAATTAATGAGGAGCTTTGATCAAATTTTTACCTCTTTAGAGGATAATAAAGGATTTTAGAAGTGGTTTTAAAAAAAGAGTACTTTTGGGGATTTTAGAGGAGCTGCAGACACCCTGATTATAAATGAGGTAACTCCACCAATTAACTGTAATTGATTTATCTGTAAAAAAACATGAAGTAAATCTAATATTATGCTTGTGGCGATATATTATATTGTGGAGAACCATCCAAACCACACAAGTGGAAAATTTGCATCCAAGTTTCCACTTGTGTGCAAATCTTGCATCCACTTGTCAACATTCTCATTATCACATTTTTCTTTTGTAGTTGTGAATTTAAAATTTTCACAATACTGTTTGCTTTCTTTTAGAATTGAAATAGTTATACAAATAGTTATATACTTTGTATCAACAAAATAACTCTTCTTACCACATTATTTAAAAAATAATAATTGTAATATATAGATGTAATACCTGAAGAGAATTTAGGTTTTATTTGTATAAACTTAAGCCAATTCTTTTCTGCATTTTAGTGCAGTCAATGCTTTGGTACCTGGAAGCCGACAAACAGTTTTATCACTAATCCAATTAGATGGAATTACTTATTCTTGTAAATTTTCATTCCAAACAGCTCCTTTCCGCATATTCGATTTTGAAAAAATTACATGAACTAATATAAAATGAAGAAACCATAATATAAGTGTACTAACAGGCCTAATTAAACTAGCTAAATTTGAACATTTTATAACCATGATACTTGCTAAACAATAATATTAGTAGACATTATAAGCAAAGATAAGATTTTCTTTATTTTATAAATTTATTATATTTTAAACTCATTTTTATTAATTTATTTATTACTCTATTATTCAGAGTTCTGAATATATTATGTTCAAATAACTTAAGGCTCAATAACAAAGACAAATAATGAAAGAATACTAGGTACTAAAACATAAAAATCTACATAAGATAATTATGGAATATTGAAAAAAAATAGAAATACAAAAAAACAAAAATACTCATTATTAATATAAAATATAATAGTATAATATAAGGTATATTATAATATATGACACAATAATATCTACTTTTAATTAAAATATAAAAACAACAAAAATTAAAAAAGAAAATATTTTGATAAATAATAAATTATCATTCAAACAATTTTCAAGACCAAAAAATAACTTATTTTTTTTACTTATCTTTATCTAATAAACATTACTTATTTTTTACTCATCTTCATCTAATAAACATTAATATTAATACCAATTTTAAACATTATTAGATTTTTTTTTTTATTAAAAAATAAAAATATTACATCAGTTACTTTTTGGGCTTTTCTTATTTTACTTAAAACATCAACTCAATTCTAGGCTTTTTTCATAATTGAGTTTTAATTTGTAATGTTGAATTAACACTGAAAAAAAAAAAATTAGCAGACAAAAAGAAAATATTTCTTTATTGAAATATATGTAAATATTTCAATAAAGAAATTTTAGATCGATTTTTATAAATATAAATTTATATCAATCAATCTAAATTTTTTTCTTTTCCGCCACCTTTTCGAAATGAAGCGCATTTTTAGAAGTTAGACAAAATGCCATCAATTAAAGTTTCAGTCGCTCCATCGTATTTAATAGAAGAAGCTGTTAATAAAAAAGAATTAGAAAAAAAAAAAAAAAAACACAAGGAGAAATTTTTGAATATATAAAAAATGAGAATAAAAAAGTTTTACATATCTTATAAAGGCAGGGGCGTGTACATGAAATTTTTTGGGTAAGTCCAAAAAAAAATAAAAATTATGTCCCCCTCTGCCTTCCTATTTTTTTAGAGAGGGGGAGGGGGTCCGGATTTTGACCGGACTGAGTGTATTTTATAAAAATGTTTTTATTCTTTAAATGACTTGTGACATTGATAAAATGGTCACTAAAGCTCAAAATATGATATTTGCTAACTAAAAAAACTATTTTTTGAAAACACTTAGTTGTCGTAATGTATAATATAAACAAATTAAAATTTTTTATAAGATTTGTAAAAACAATTTACAAGATTAATACAAGATTTTGCTGTGTAAATTTTTTTATATAACTTTATAAATAATATTTAATTATAAATAAACTTTATAAATACTTAAAGTCAAAAAACTTATTGCAATAACTGTACAATGCTAAATGTTTTTACAAAGATGTCAGCTATGAAAATAACTGTTTACCAAAAAGCAGCTCAAACATTTGAAGTTATACTTTTATCGTATTTGAATTTTATTTAAAACACAACTCATAAGTATTTATAACAAACTTAAAAAGGTTTGTTGCTTGTAATGTTTCAGTATTATTAGATTAAAGTTCTTTTTTGAAATTCAGGCAGTTAAGTGAAATTCATCTAAACTTCCCACAGATCAAATTTAAGTATAAAGCCTTTGGTTTGGAAATAATAAATAAACCTAATAAAGCCTTTGGTTAAACAAAAAAGACTAAAACATATGATTTGGTCTTCCCAACTAGTATAACAAAACATTGAATTTCTGCAATTGTTTTTAGAAGAAACTGGGGTAGGTACAATCGGCGGGGCGGGGCGGATCGGCGGGGCGGATCAATTAAACAGTACAAACGGCGGGGCGGATCATTGCATCGGGTAAGATTTATAATGCAATCAGTCATATTTTATAAAATGGAAAAGAAATCTATTCAATTTTAGTTTTATTTCATTAAATGTTTAAACATCGAACATTTTTGTTACTTGCGTATTATTACTTAAATAAATAACAAAAATGTTTTATAATATTTTATCTACAGGAAATACAAAAACTGATTGCCTCAGTTTCATAGGTAAGAAGTTTCTGGTTTAATGTTTCAAAGTCTAAATTACATATATTTTAAAATAGGTCCGTAAAAAAACAAATTTATGTTTTATAGAGTCATTTTCTTATATAAAAACAACGTGATCTGGCAACTTATAGTAAATGAACCGGCAAAATTTCATGAAGTAATCCGCCTAACATTTTGATTGCTTACAAATACTGTTTATAGTTTAAAATAAATTCAATATTGAATAACAACTTTACATGTTTCAAATTGATTTTCCTACTATAAAACAACGTGATCCGCCAATATATATCAAGTGATCCGCCAACTTATAGTTAATGATCCGCCAAGTTTCATGATGTGATCCGCCTAACATTTTGATTGCTTACAAATATTGTTTATAGTTTAAAATAAATTCAATATTGATTAACAACTTTACATGTTTCAAATTGATTTTCCTACTATAAAACAACGTGATCCGCCAATATATATCAAGTGATCCGCCAAGTTATATCAATTGTTCCGCCAACTTATAGTAAATGATCCGCCAAGTTTCATGATGTGATCCGCCTTACATTTTAATTGCTTACAAATACTGTTTATAGTTTAAAATAAATTCAATATTGAATAACAACTTTACATGTTTCAAATTGATTTTCCTACTATAAAACAACGTGATCCGCCAATATATATCAAGTGATCCGCCAACTTATAGTTAATGATCCGCCAAATTTCATGAAGTGATCCGCCTTACATTTTGATTGCTTACAAATACTGTTTATAGTTTAAAATAAATTCAATATTGAATAACAACTATATATGTTTCAAATTGATTTTCCTACTATAAAACAACGTGATCCGCCATTATATATAAAGTGATCCGCCAACTTATATTTAATGATCCGCGAAATTTCATGAAATGATCCGCCTAACATTTTGATTGCTTACAAATACTGCTTATAGTTTAAAATAAATTCAATATTGAATAACAACTTTACATGTTTAAAATTAATTTTCCTACTATAAAACAACGTGATCCGCCAATATATATCAAGTGATCCGCCAAGTTATATCAATTGTTCCGCCAACTTATAGTAAATGATCCGCCAAGTTTCATGATGTGATCCGCCTAACATTTTGATTGGTTACAAATACTGTTTATAGTTTAAAATAAATTCAATATTGAGTAACAACTTTACATGCTTCAAATTGATTTTCCTACTATAAAACAACGTGATCCGCCAATATATATCAAGTGATCCGCCAACTTATAGTAAATGATCCGCCAAGTTTCATGATGTGATCCGCCTAACATTTTGATTGCTTACAAATATTGTTTATAGTTTAAAATAAATTCAATATTGAATAACAACTATATATGTTTCAAATTGATTTTCCTACTATAAAACAACGTGATCCGCCAATATATATCAAGTGATCCGCCAACTTATAGTTAATGATCCGCCAAATTTCATGAAGTGATCCGCCTTACATTTTGATTGCTTACAAATACTGTTTATAGTTTAAAATAAATTCAATATTGAATAACAACTATATATGTTTCAAATTGATTTTCCTACTATAAAACAACGTGATCCGCCATTATATATCAAGTGATCCGCCAAGTTATATCAATTGTTTCGCCAACTTATAGTTAATGATCCGCCAAGTTTCATGATGTGATCCGCTTAACATTTTGATTGCTTACAATACTATTTAAAGTTTAAAATAAATTCAATATTGAATAACAACTGTATATGTTTCAAATTGATTTTCCTACAATAAAACAACGTGATCCGCCAATATATATCAAGTGATCCGCCAACTTATAGTTAATGATCCGCCAAATTTCATGAAGTGATCCGCCTTACATTTTGATTGCTTACAAATACTGTTTATAGTTTAAAATAAATTCAATATTGAATAACAACTATATATGTTTCAAATTGATTTTCCTACTATAAAACAACGTGATCCGCCATTATATATCAAGTGATCCGCCAAGTTATATCAATTGTTTCGCCAACTTATAGTTAATGATCCGCCAAGTTTCATGATGTGATCCGCTTAACATTTTGATTGCTTACAATACTATTTAAAGTTTAAAATAAATTCAATATTGAATAACAACTGTATATGTTTCAAATTGATTTCCTACTATAAAACAACGTGATCCGCCATTATATATCAAGTGATCCGCCAAGTTATATCAATTGTTTCGCCAACTTATAGTTAATGATCCGCCAAGTTTCATGATGTGATCCGCCTAACATTTTGATTGCTTACAAATACTATTTATAGTTTAAAATAAATTCAATATTGAATAACAACTTTATAAGTTTCAAAGTGATTTTTTTATTAAAAAACAACATGATCCGCCAATATATATATCTAGTGATCCGCCAATATATATAAAGTGATCCGCCAACTTATAATTAATGATCCGCCGAATTTCATGAAGTGATCCGCCTAACATTTTGATTGCTTACAAATACTGTTTATAGTTTAAATAAATTCAATATTGAATAACAACTTTACATGTTTCAAATTGATTTTCCTACTATAAAACAACGTGATCCGCCAATATATATCAAGTGATCCGCCAAGTTATATCAATTGTTTCGCCAACTTATAGTTAATGATCCGCCAAGTTTCATGATGTGATCCGCTTAACATTTTGATTGCTTACAATACTATTTAAAGTTTAAAATAAATTCAATATTGAATAACAACTGTATATGTTTCAAATTGATTTCCTACTATAAAACAACGTGATCCGCCATTATATATCAAGTGATCCGCCAAGTTATATCAATTGTTTCGCCAACTTATAGTTAATGATCCGCCAAGTTTCATGATGTGATCCGCCTAACATTTTGATTGCTTACAAATACTATTTATAGTTTAAAATAAATTCAATATTGAATAACAACTTTATAAGTTTCAAAGTGATTTTTTTATTAAAAAACAACATGATCCGCCAATATATATATCTAGTGATCCGCCAATATATATAAAGTGATCTGCCAACTTATAATTAATGATCCGCCGAATTTCATGAAGTGATCCGCCTAACATTTTGATTGCTTACAAATACTGTTTATAGTTTAAATAAATTCAATATTGAATAACAACTTTACATGTTTCAAATTGATTTTCCTACTATAAAACAACGTGATCCGCCAATATATATCAAGTGATCCGCCAAGTTATATCAATTGTTCCGCCAACTTATAGTAAATGATCCGCCAAGTTTCATGAAGTGATCCGCCTAACATTTGTAATTTATGTCAAGTGATCCGCAAAATTATGTCAAGTGATCCGCAAACTTTAAATGCTCCGCCAAATTTCATGAAGTAAGTAAAAATATCTCTCCGATATTTTTCCCAAAAATATTGCTTAAATAACCTTTTTTTTCCTTACCATTAGTATTAAACAAATATATTATAAGTGTGCTATAAATAGTGCATCGAGCGTTACAAATATCTTTTTTCTAAAACAAAATTAGTAAGATGTTACAATGACATTATTTCCATTTGTACAGCAAAAATTATTATTATTAGCACCACAAACGTAATATATTAAAACTAAATAGAAATAACATTATAACTAACCTTTTTTTAATAATACCAGTAAACAAAGTAACTCTTGGCTTAATTGTTTGAATAGGATTTCATGTCATAAACTGTTACCTTATGATCAATAAAGTAAATATCAAAACTCGATAATTTACTAAATTTAAACCATATTTCAACAGTAGGCACACTAAACCAAAATTATGATGCAAGGTAGAAGAGCGAGGTAGAACTAAAGAAATGAAAAAATAATATCATATAAAGTAGACATGTAATTTCTATATAATCAATAAAAGATATTTCTACCAGCTTGAAATGACTAAAGCAAAATTTATAGTATATATATACATGTATATATATATATATATATATATATATATATATATATATATATATATATATATATATATATATATATATATATATATATACACACACACACATATATACATACATATACACATACGCGTACACACACATATATTAGGAGTTTGTTTAATAAAATAATACATGCTGGACTAATAAATATCATATATTATTCAGAGTTCAAAATGTGCATAAAGTAAAGAAAAATGAAAATATATCTAGAAGTTACAAATAAATCAATTCCTAGTTTATAACAATAGCATAAAACAGAAATCATAGCGTGTTTCATCTTAAAGGCAAAATATTATTTTCTTTTTTAACCATACTGCAATCAGTCTCTCTATTGTTAGCAAGGTCTTTGAATCTTTAAATAACAAACTTCTTATTGGCAACACTATTACAGAGTCTTCTGTGTTATACATCTTAAGATTATTTTTTTGTTTTTTATGTTTTATATATTTTTAATGTTTGAGTGTTTTAATGTTTAAAGTTTGAGTACAATCCATTACAAAGTTAGCACAATATACAGTTGTCTCTCTTCATTCTGCTTGCCATTTCAATACTACTTGTTCTATTTGCTACTTCCATTTTCTACCTATTTAAATCTATTATTCATCCCTGATAGGAATACTTTTGTCACATTTGGGCTGGTTCTTCTAATGGTACTATTTCTCTTCTCAACAAGATCCAAAAACATTTTGCAAATGTTGAACATGTATAGCTCCAAAGCTTGAGCCTCTGTGCCATTATCATAAAATTGTATTTTTTTTTTTTACAAATACTATTACAGTTGATTTTCAAACAAGGTTTTATATCTAGTTATTTCAACCAATAATGACTCACGAAAGATCAATCATATCACCTAACTCATCATTCAGGAAAGCTGTACCCTTTCACATTTATCATCATATATAACTCTAAATACTACTTTAACTCTAAACACTATTCTAACTCTAAACACCATTTTTACTCTAAACACTATTCTAACTCTAAACACTATTCTAACTTTAAACACCATTCTTACTCTAAACACCATTCTTACTCTAAACACCATTCTTACTCTAAACATCATTCTTTCTCTAAACACCATTCTTACTCTAAACACCATTCTTACTCTAAACATCATTCTTACTCTAAACACCATTCTTACTCTAAACATCATTCTTACTCTAAACATCATTCTTACTCTAAACACCATTCTTACTCTAAACACCATTCTTACTCTAAACATCATTCTTACTCTAAACACCATTCTTACTCTTAACACCATTCTTACTCTAAACATTATTTTAACTCTAAAAACTATTTTAACTCTACATACACACTAACTTTAAATACTATTTTATCTGTAGACACTATTCTAACTTTAAATTTTATAAGTTTTATCTAGTTACTTTAATATATTAAAATATTCATTTAAAAGAATAGCTGAAAAAATATGAAAAAGTTTTCTACACACATCTAATGCACTTGTAAATCTTGCGTAGGCTTGTTTTGTACTCTGTAAACATTGCATCGGACAGACCTACACAAGTGGAATGAAACCACTCTTTACAAATCAAACACTGGATCATTGAGTCTGTTGATTTAAAAATACTGCGACACCCACAATACAAAGAGTAGCTTGAGGTACGAACTATATTTTTTCTAACAGTTCTATAGCTATCTACAGGAAACTGTGTTATTCTGTAATTTTCGAGGCATGTCAGCAAATGTTGTCGCATCAAACCCTCACTATATCTAAAGTTACAAGGATCTTTGCCTAAACACAAAGAAACACAGTTTGCTATTGCATAAAACCCACACAAAAGATCTTTTTGACGAGCTACATTGTTTATGTTAAGCTCTATTTCAACAGACTGTAAACAGGCAAATTTAGAAATTGAATAAATGCATTCTTTACTTGGAATGAGTTGAAGACTACAATATATGTCGATTTGACTATCTTTACAATAGTGGTTAGAGGCAGTTATCCAATGTCCTTTTGTTGGATCATTAAAAATTTGAACAAAAGCTCCGGTGGAAGCATTACATTGACCAGCAAAGCACAGAATTGGATCTTCGAGACCTTTAATATCTGGAAATTGACGCTTACACAATATCATTGAGGCATAAATAACTTTATCATTAAGAAGACCCATTGGATTTATAATAAGGCTTCGATCAGCATTGGTAAGATTTAGATTTTCAAATTGAAGCCATGTCTGCGCATCTGCTGGAACCACCAAATTTGTATCATCACAAATTAAAATAGGTATTTCTAGTGTAGTTGGCTTCATATCTGAATGCACAACTAATGATGAAAATGAAAAATTCAATAGAGAATCTCCAGGCGTTTGGACATAGTTGTCAGCAAATTTCACTTGTTTTTGCATCCTTTTAACACATAAAATTATACATTACTTACAGTATAATAGAAGATAAACAAGCATGGATAACATCTAAAAATTTAAAATGCAAACAAATAAAGTTAATTACATTTCATGTTGAGGTAACAGAATCTCTGTACTTGTACTTGCTGCAGACAAAAGGTTATCAATATGGGAAGTTTGAGATGCTGAATCAACACTTTGATTCATGCTCAAATCATTCAAAACTTTTATGTCAAGATTGACAGTTGCATCTGGTGCAGGGATAAAACTTATATCACCTTTTCTTGGCTTCTTACAGCCTGATTTCTTGTCACCTTTTTTACTAAAAATAATAAAAATTCTAAAAACTGACATTTACAGTGTAGACTAGATGTTTTCTTATTGCATCCTCTGTTCTGTGATGCATAACAGGAAACATCTTAGTCTAATATTTGAGAATTTAAGTTGCCTCTTCCGGCATATTTATATACATACATACATACATACATACATACATACATATATATATATATATATATATATATATATATATATATATATATATATATATATATATATATATGTGTATATGTCTGTATGTATATGTATATATGTCTTTTTGTATATGTATATATATATATATATATGTTTGTATACATAAAGAAATTATGTAACAATAAGTTTAAAAATAAAACAAATATATAATACATTAAACATAATATCAGCGTTCCAGGTTATAACCTCGACAAATGTTGTAATTTTGATGAGGTCGCTAAAAATCCATATTAAGATAATATTAAGAAGAACCTTGATCACTTACTTATATAATAAAGTTATATATTAAGATAAATCACATTTGTTTGAAACATATATAACCCAGAATGCTACTAAGGATTAGAATTTATATTCGATCTGTACATTTTTGAACAATTAGCACTGTACTCTGAGTTGCCAAATATTTAAAATTTATTTAACTTTTTTACCTAACTCACCAGACCTTATTTATAACCCCTTCATGTTTATTAATTTTGTAGATTCTTAGCTTATTTTCCTAAAAAGTTTCCCCAAATATTAATATTTTCCCTAGTTTATTAGGCACCCCAGAGTAATTTGATGTACCATGAGTTACGCCGCAATTTGGTCAAATTTATGATTTTGCGTTCACCACATTCAATTCCAATGCTGCGTTTAACAGCTAGTATGTGACAACATATTGTTGATGAAGGACATGTGCAGTTTTCCTTCGGATACAACTTCACAACATGCGCATTTCCATCAGGTGCAGAGACTGTAAAAACCTTTAGGTTTGGAATATGAACAACATTAAACGTGTTAGAAAGCACTCGTATAGATGGAGGTATGCATTGCTGCATTGGTATATTTGCAGCTGCTTGCAGCTCTGCAATAACAAGTTCTGGACTATCTACTTTTGGTATGTCGTCTGTGTTATCTAAAACATTTTAATTTTCAATTTAAAACATCATTACTAACTAGTGAGTATATAGCATTTTTGTAAATATTTTCTAAATAATTCTAAAATCAAATAAAAAAGAATTAAAAAAGGTTTTTAAACAAACAAGTTATTACATATTAAATGTGACATACTGATTAGGAGACTGCTGTCAAAGAGAGTGTAGGGTCCAAAGCCACTACAACTCCGCTTAATTTCTGTCAAATAAAAGGTCTGAAGGCGATGCATTGCAACAATCATAGAATCAACAGGCGCTTCTTTCCATTCTTGAAACTTTTTTATAAATGCATTTAATGATTCAGATACATTATTTGTAACTATATTATCCATTAAACCAACAGATCTGAGATGACCAATATAAGCTATTAAAATACGTGAATACAAGTAGTCTGAAAAATACACTGAGAATGCCTCACTCCAAGAAAGCCTTAATGTATCAATTTTAACTTTTAGATTTAAAGTCTCCTAAATTAAATGTTGTGTCATATGAAAAGAAAATTTGAGGGCACATCACAAGTTCATCGATTAAATTTTGCATTCCAAACAACACTGACAAGTCTGGATACGTGGATATGGACCAGACAAAACCTGGTATCATATATGCCAGTTCATGAATTGTTAAAAAAGATTCAGTGCCTAGTTTAGTACATTCTGCTTTGACACTACGCACATACTTCAACTGTCTTGAGTTTCTAGGCTGAAATTGGATCTGGTTATGCTTGGTATCAACAAGAAGATCCTTGTAGTTGTCAGAATCAATAATTGCATCTCGCAAAGATGGAGCTGTTGGTAAAAAACTTATTGATTTTCTGCAATTTCCTGGAATATATATAAAAAATACATTGTAAAAAAAAATATTATAAAGAATTAATATTATATACTATTTTTACTTAGTAATTAATTTAAAAGTATACAGTAATTAATGTTATACAGTACTTTTTCAAAAAAATTAATAGTAATTAAAAAATTTTTTGGGCTTTTAAAACTCACTAGGGTAACTTATATTAGGATTTTCCATCTCTTAGGAGTTGTCTTTATAATGGCCTCACAAGTACTATTTTATTTAGAGTATATACAACTTTATATACTCAGTTATATAGATAAGACATTCATCTTTAATAGTTCTAAAATTAAAATAACAATCAGTAATAAAATGTGATAAAATCTATACCATGAGGCATTAAGATTGCAAGTTCATGGTTTCCTATATAATGGACAACAACAACATCTGTCCGACTTAGATCACGGTATACAAATTTCTGAAAAACACATGAAGTTCCTGTTGGTGTAACTGTAGCAAAGTGGAGTTTTGTGTACAGTGGTAAACCACGAGGAATTTTACTGCGTCCATTTTGCTTCCACCTATACCCATCTGCTCGCCAATCATCTAAAAATAAAGGCTCCAACTTATGCAAATAGTAAAAATATTCTACAAATATTTCTGATTTTTTTTAATCAAAAACTTAAAATTAAAAAAAGAAAAAATTTTCAATAAAAAAAGTTCATGCTATTTTCTGTACAATAAGTTATATCAGTGTTGTTTATCTTTGACTTTAGTTGTGAACTGCAATGAATTAATCCTTCAATATGGATCCAATACATTTGGGATATATATATATATATATATATATATATATTGTTTTTTTTTGTTTATATTGATAATAAACTAGTTTAATTTTTAAACATATTTTACAACTTAAATTTTGAATTTCCTCTTCTCAAATTCTTCATCAAAAGTGGAAAACTGTTATACAATTTAACTCCTTTGCGAAATACTGAATACCGTCCAATATGATTGTGTTGAGGAATATGATATTCTTAGATACTCTGGTGTAATTACTATGCATATCCTTATTTTTAACCCAAATTTTTTTTAGTACAGACATATTTTCTAATTTAATAGTATTATTTATTATTAGAACTTTTACTGTAATAATTTATTTGATTGTTAGCCAATTCAACTCTTTAAGGCTTAATGATATATAGTGTTGATATGCTTAATTTAAGCATATCAACACTATGTGTAAACCAATTAAATTTAAAGATAGATTTTATTGCTCTATTTTGCAGCAACTGAAAGATATGAAGATTCTCTTCATTTTTTTCTAATAAAAGAGAGGCATAGTACTGCTAGTGTAGTGCATTTATTTTTATGAAATTTAGTATTTTAGTCTTTTTAGACTAAAAGGATTAAAATACTGGTTTTACTACTAAAATTTAGTAGTACATATAGATATTTTACACAGATTGTTTTTTTAGATATTTTATTTTGCTATATAATAAATATGTTCTTTAAAATTCAATAGATCATCCAATACCACACCCAGATATATAACGTTTGTACAGAATTTAAGTGCAGTACCATCCAAATTTAAATAAATTTTATTGTTAATTCTAGTGGTATGAATTTTCTTTATTCCAGAATTAGTCTTATCCTTCTCAGAATGTTAACTTTACTTAGTAGGCATAATTCTTTATATAAAAAAATACTACTAGTGGTAGTAAACTAGTATAGTACAAACCTTTCCCATTATTCACTTGGACGACATAAACTTCACCGGCCTTGGGATTGTTAAGAGCAGTTGCTCTAATTTCATCATCACTCTTGGTAATAAGATCTTTAATAACCTCAATGTTGAGATGATTTAAACTGATCAAAGCTGGAATAGCCATTTTTTCTTAAACCACGTTTGCTGAAGATGAATTCGTTTGAAGAAATTCACGAGTAACAATGCTGAATAAACAAATGATCCGCCCCGCCGATCCGCCCCGCCCCGCCGATTGTACCTACCCAAGAAACTGAATATTAGAAAGAAGAAATTAAAACACAGGTACTTATAACACTTCAAAATTGTATCAATCAAACATTGTGTTAAACTGAGTAATCTAGATAAAACTTAGAAAGTCTAGCAAGAAACAGCGATAACCAAGTTAAAATAATTTGAAATGCAATTTTTAGGCTTGTTTAAAGCATATTTGAAGGTGTTGATTAATAGTATTACTAACTATAGAGACAAAAACTTTTAATGCTTCAATAAGATTTAAACTATAAAAATTATCATCATTACTTGCTTGCAAAATTGTGTAATTATAAAAGTTATTTTAAAAACATGTCTTGTCATACACAGTGCATTAATAAAATCAAAATTTGTTATTAATTTTAGTGGAAGAAGCAGTAGCAGGGGCTGCACCATTATTGAAATTCTTTGAGACAAAAAACCACAGGTATAAAAAACTTTCGTAAAGTATCCATGCCACAATTTCACATTTCATAACACCCAAAGAAAAATCAGTAATAGCTTTTATTAAAATATTAAGTAAACGAGTTTTTATTTTATGCGGTTCATCATAGTTCCTATTACGATTATCATGATTCTCATAAAGGATAAACAATATGGCTAATTAAAATTTATACTTAATAAGTCTAAAATCTTCTTCTTGATTATTAAAGAAAACCAAATACTAGTTTTTATCGATGCAACTATAAACAGCATCTACTTGTAACAACTCTCTGTCTTCCTTTCTTGTATCAAAAGGATATCGTGATATCAAAATTTCTACACAATTAATATAATATTTGTTCGCCTAACTTTATAGGAAATGATGCTTTTCTTTAACATACTAACTTTTTTTTTTTTTTTTTTTTTTTTAACTTTTTCTTTAAAATGCTATTTTAGCTTGCGAATTAAGCGACATTTTGAAGTAATCATCGGCCATGTTATAAGTTTAATAAAATTAATTAATTTAATAAAACACAAATTAAGCAGGGTGTATAGCAAAAGGAAAGTCCGAAATTTTTTTTCTACATTTGAAACCTTTTTTCTCCTTATTTATTACTTCAAATGCAAGTTATTAAAATGATACACAGTCTAGTGTAATAAAACTGGGGATGTCCATTGATATATTTTAGTATATACTTGTTGTTACTAACTAATTTTACCTCCTGGTTGTAGTTAAACAATAAAACTTGATAAAAATTTTACTCAGGGTGTATATCAAAAGGATTATTTTAATTATTTTTAAACCAATGAAACAAAAAAATTTAAATAATAAAGTTTTATATAACAAAATAAAATAAGGTATTTTAATTCAAGTTTCTAATTAAATTATTCAACTCAAAAGTTAGTTTAACCTCCATCAAAATATTGTAATTATTATTTTTTAACAATCGCAAAATTATGAAACCGATATAATATTTTCCGGTTTTTTAATATTTTGGAATTTGAACCGTTTTCCGGTTTTTAATTTTTTTCCAACCCTTTCAGATAATTAACCGTGCATAATTTGTTTAGTTTTAGCTGTAGTATGGTTTTAATAGTTACATATAGTAAGATTTTTTTCAACAATATAATCAAGTTAAAAATCTTTTATTTAATTTTTTTGGGTACGTTCAACGACGTAGCAGACATCCCCTAGACACACCCCTGAAAGGTATACCTTTCACTACACCATATAAATTAGTGCTCTTAAAGCATATTTCCACCTTTCCCCTTCATATTCATGGAGGTCACAAAATTGTTGGAAAATATTCTAAATTTTAATAGATAAGAGAACTGATATTAATTGTGCGAGAACTAATATTAATTTTTTTTTTTAATTTAAATTGAACTCATAATCAAACAATTTTTTTGCTAAATAATTTAATCCTTAAAATTCCTTAATAATTACCTCAGCATTTTAAAGATATTCCATCAATTGCAATTGATTCACCTAAAAAAAAAAAAAACAAGTAAAGCTAATATTATTGATTGAAATTTTAATTATCTTTATACAAATACTCATCATATTTTTAAAGTGACTGATAAAAATGGATTTAATTAAAATCACTTCATTTGTATTAAAAAATTAATATTAAAGCCTTAATCATACATTATACAAGAGTATTTTGTAATACAATCTAAATAGTTGTTGCGAAATGTAATTTTTTTATCCAAAATTTAGCTTCTGTAAGCTTTAGAAATTTTTTAAAGAAATTATTGATGAATTTGGAGCTACGGGTACTAATGTTTTTATATTGTTGTAATGTTTGTATTCATTCCCTGTTAGTTTCTGTAAGTCAAAATTTTAAGGTGTTTCCATAATAAATTCTATTATATCTGAAATTTAGTGTTAGTCTGAATAATTTAATTTCTAAAATCTGTTTTGCATTGCCTGTCTTTTTAACATCTTTACTTGGAACAAAAACCATGTGGTTTAAAAGTGAGCTAGAAGCTTTCAACAATGAAGAAAATATTGCATTCACTAATCCTAAAAATATATTCAACCTGTCAGCAAAATCAGCTGTCAATAATCCAAGTATTAGCATCATTAAAAATTCATCTTTGCTGTATTACATTTATTTTGGTCCAAGTAGTTAAGGATTTTTTTAAATTTCAAAAAACAGATGTAAATGTTTTTTTAATATCACTTTATCTCTTTTGATTAATGGTGATACTGCACTAACTGATGAAATACATTGACAGATGTATGGCCAGTATAAAAGTCGCAAGAACTATTATTTTTAAAATAAATGTTTGTATACAAGTAAATTGCAATAACACGATTTGTTTGGATTATGTTTATATACAAGTTTGTCTGTTTTCATAGTAATAACTGATGTGGTTGAAGTTAATTTTTCATATTAATCTTTATTTTTTTATTTCGTGCTGAAGTTTTTTTTTAAAGTTATCAGTTTCCTTTTTTAATTTTTGATGCTCTATTAAAAAACAACGCTTAGCGTTAAATTCAACATAATTTAATGGATCATTTTTTGAAAAAGTTGTATTATATTTACATTTAATAATATCAGTCTTTGAGCATTGTAGCCTAAGTTAAACGAAAAATATCGATTTTTAAACGATAATGTTCTTTCAGGAAAATCGTCTTAACATGTTTTCGATCTCTTGAAAATTCTATATGATATAAGTTCAGTATTTACATTTTTTTTCCACTATAACTTTAACCGTTGAAATAATGTTTACGATTTTACTTCCATTTCTGCGCGCGCATAAATTTTATATCGTATTTTTTGTCAACAATGATTGAAATAATGACGTTGAAATAACGTTAAATAATCAACGTTTAAAATGTAACGTTGATTTAACGTTGAAATAACGTTAAATAATCAACGTTTAAACGGTAACGTTGATTTAACGTTGTGACATAGTTGAACAACGTTGAAACAACGCTTCAACCGAATTTCAACGTTGAAACAACGTAATAATGCCGGCAGGGTAGCATCTTTTGACCAAGATCACAATATAAAACGGTAAAAAATTCTGTATTCAAAAAAGGGAGGTCCGAAAAGGGGTAAAAACGGATAGAATCAAAGCTAAAATCCTTCTAAATACAGTTTTTGTTAATAAAGACCAGCCACTAGGTCTTGAGTTGTATATTTTACAGATTACTGGTTAATTTTTGATGTTCTAAGTCATGGTTTAAAAAATTCCTACGGATGAGACTCCCTCAGACTTTTTGGATACAATGAATTCCAAAACTTTTAAAATCTTTCAAAGTTGCTAACAACTCCTCAGAATTCACAGTAAAACTGTAATCTATTAAGCATAGTTTAAGAAATTAATTTCTCAAAACATGAAATATATTTATTGTTTGCTTAGAGAGTTGCTTTAGGAGCTACTTCAAATAAAGAGTTCTTGTAAAAAACCATTAAAAAAAGACGACGAGTGGATTCAAGGAGCTAGCTACGACGACGGCTTTCTAGTTATTGAATGGTTCTAATAAATTGATTTTGATTCGATATCTAACTGCAAACTCTGAACCTTAAAACTACATTATAAATTATTTTTTACATATTTTCTTCAGATATTTGTCTTAAGCTAAAAATTTATATGTATAAAAATATTTATTGCACATTTGCAGCGTTTAAACGCTGAATTCTGAAGCAAATTTGCATCAGAAACAAGAGATCTGTGGCAGTGACAGAACCATCATTTTTTGGTTTTTAAGATAGCTAACATGGAGCGTAATCCAAACTTTTTTATGTTTATACTTATGCTAAATAATGATGCTTTTTAAAACGTTGCAACGATTGGAGGCTGGGAACAAAAATAGCCCTAAAATTTATCTCCCGAGCCCCAAACGTGAACGCAACAAGTTAATGAAATAAATAGTAATTTTGTACAATCAGAAGTAAAAGCATCACGCAGTATAGGTCCTGCGTGTCAATCTAGTCGCTGTGAAAAAGCAAAGAATCGTTTTTGTCAAAGCTTCGACGAGGAAAAATTTTCTCAACTTTTTAGGGTAAAATGGACTGGGGAATGAAGCGAACGTATATTGCGGCTCTCGTAGAATCGATGGAGCCAAAGCAAAAGACAGCCGAGACAATGCGCCGTAACTCAACTCTAAAGTAATTTTTAAAAAAAGAAAGAAGATTTCAAGTTTGCAAGAAAATGTTTCTTGCCACATTAGGAATGTGCAAGTGGCAGGTTTGTGACTGAGCGCAGCCCAGTCTAGATGGTAGTGATATACACGAAACCCTCAATACAAAAGCTGTACCAAAGAGAAATTGTGGTAATACTCCAGCTGATAATGAGAGGAAAATATTTCTACTGACTTTTTTGAAAAATCTTTCCACTCTTCCATCTCACTACTGTAGAGCTACGACTAATAAACTCTTTCTTAAACCACCAATAATGTCTACGAGGGTCTTGTATCGTTTATACGAAGAGTCATTTAAATCAAATTCTCCCCAACTGAAACCACTCTCGAGAACAAATATTGCAGCTGAATTTGAAGCTCTTATCTTAATAATTTACCGTCCCAAAAAAGATCAATATGACACATGCACGTCACATAAATTAGGTCATATTTCAGATGAAGTATACAATGTTCATCAGCAACGTAAGGAAGAAGCTCGAAGTCAAAAAGCCGCAGGTAAAGCTGACTCCATTGCACATCCAGATATCTTGCAGTGTGCACTATGGACGTCCAAGCTGTCAAAATGGCTCCATTTCTTAAAGCCAGTGCAGTCTACTACAAAACAAAATTATGCGTTCATAATTTTACAATTTACAATGAGGCTAATGGTAACGTCACATGCTACTTATGGAATGAAAGCGAAGGAGGTTTAGACGGAGACGTATTTGCGAGTATGATATCGGACCATGTGACAGCATTTATCAACTCAAACCCTACATGTACGAGTTTGGTTCGGTACAGCGATGGTTGCTGTTATCAAAACCGAAGGAATTCAGAAATACAAGTTATTGTATTCAGATTAATGGCAACCACTGCTTAAGAGACAAGCACGTGGTCATTTTCTTCCAACTAGACTTTACTTGCAGCCACGTAAACTTTCAAAGATGAAATTTATTCATCTCTAGGAACTCAAACAAGTTCTGCTCTCATATTGTTGGGAGTTTTATGACAATCTTCTGCATAATTAATTGAGTATTACGACTTATAATATTAGTTGAGATTACTTTAATTAATGAAGATTAATCAACTGTATTAGAATATTTGTTGATGAGATTGATATTTATTTTCGAGAAATTTTTTATGAGAAATTTGAGCGAGATATTTTTTGAATATTTTTAAATGAGATTGATAATTATTGTTTAATTATCATGATAATTATTGTGTCAACAATCATAAATGTTTTTGTTATCGTAAAATGTCACGTATAAAACATTCAAATTCAACAAAGTTAACATTCGATAAATGGTAAAAAGGATCAACTAAAATACTGAACATTGAAATAATAGTTTTATTGAACATTATATTTGTTGTTGACGCGTAATTATTCTGTTAATTCTGTACATTCAACATTTTAGTTGTGCACCTTACAACAATTGTCTATTCACTTATTTTTATTATTGTAAGTTTACTGTGTTTTAGACTGATTTTAACCGTATTAAATTAATTATACACATTATGGTTTACACATAAAAAAGGTTTCATGGAATATTAAATTTTTAATTGAATATTTAGGTTTCTTACAACTAGTATCCAAACAAGTAACATTTAAATAATATTAAAGCCCCAACACTAAATTATTTAGCAGGCTGAGCAAATTAAATTGATGAAACGTGAAAAATATAGTCTACACAACTTAGTTACCTTTTAGTGGAAAAACTTGTATCTACCAAAAGCTGTCAAAACATGAATTACAAAAACACGTAACTGATTTCCCCCAATCCCTAGTGATTATATTTATTTCAAAATACCTGATATCAGTTAGAGACACGATTTAACAATTAATTTATTTATTATAAACTTTTTAATTTATTTAGTCTCTCCTGAACATTTATCAAAAAATTAACTACGAGGTTTTGCAGTTTCACTGACGATATTGAAATGCCAATATGCCTTCACGTCGCGAATCAGTATTTTTGATTATATTTTTGAAAATATAAAAATGGCTAAAAAAGTTACCGAACTAATGCATCATTTTTAGTAAGATTACTAAATTTTAAAAGTAGTGTATTATAGCACAAAATGTTTATTGCAGTGTTTATTAAATATTATCAAATTTAAATAAAACATTTTGAAAAAATAATAAAATGCAATATTTTTTAAAATTATAAATGGTTTGTAATTATTTAAAATCTAAATCAAAAAAGAATATACAAACTTAAAAATAATGCAAAGGAAAAAAAGAAATAAAACAAAGTATGCATCTAACTTTAAAACCTTTAAAGCAGGTTCCTTATTGGACTTAAGTGAAAATGGCAATCAAATATTTTTAAAAAATACGTTTGGTTATATAGAACCATGTTTCTTTAACATTTTAAGATATAGTACCATGTTTCTCTAACATATTAAAGTTTTAAATATCAGATATCATCATAAAATATTACACAATGAGTTTCTGCACATTTTATTTTTCTCAATTTCAAAAATAATGAAACAAAAAAATACCTACTGCACACAGCAATCGAGAGGTAAATTCAATCAACCATGGTCCATAGTTTATGCATAGTCTCCATAATATGGAGACTATGCATAAACTATAAACCATGGTCAATTGAATTTACCTCTCGATTGCTGCGTGCGGTAGGTATTTTTTTGTTTCATTATTTTTGAAATTGAGAAAAATAAAATGTGCAAAAAGTCATTGTGTAATACTTTACTGCTTTTAGTTTTCAGTCATATTACTACTTTTAATTTCATACTACTTGATACTGCTTTTAATTTTCAGTCATATTATGAAAATTAAAAGCAGTATCATTAAACGAATCACTTTCACCAACATTATTTTTTTATGTATAATAACCTGCAATATAAAACAGAATCATTTTTGTACTCAGTGACAAAGATGATTTCAGTTCAGGTAATTGACTAATGATGTCATAAGATTCTTTACTTATAAAATAGCCACGTTTTTGACAAGAATGCTCGATATCAATAGCATAATTTGTAACATCAACTTTTAACTGAAAAAAAAGGTTTAGCTTTCTCAATGTTTAAAAACTTTCGCTTTTCAAAAACATTTTGAACTGTTATCAAGTACGCACCAAAATCAAAGATACATTTAAGGTCACTCCACTTAGCAGTTGAATTTTGGTCCTTTTCAAATTGTAATTCCTGCATTATTTCCGTAATCCAGTTATTCCTAATATTTTTAAGTAGATGAACATAATAAAAAAGTAGAAAAGTTCCACATTTTGTTAACCATGGTTTTTATTCAACTCCCTCAAATAATTTAAAAAAAGCTTGATTTGTTCGATTGTCATAACAAATAAATGAAATAACTTTTCCACCGCTATACTTAATGGAATTAATGACATGGCATACTTACTCAAAGAAGCATCTAAATGACAGATATGTCTCATTTTGCATATAAAAGATTATCCACCTTTTAAACATTTAACCATAGTACCCAAAACTCTATTTGCTAATAACTCTGGATTATTTTCCGCTTTTCTAAAAAGATAACATTTTTTTTTAAATAATTTATAATTTTTATTTTCTATTATTCATAACTAAATAATGGTTTCTTGCAACCTTTTTGGAAATAAATTAGTTAAAAAAAAAAAGAAAAAAAGAAACAATTATGTTATGCAGAGGTCCAGGGGTGAATCCAGTATTTTTTTGGTATTTGAAATGGCTAATTTCCAGACATGGAGCAAACTACAAATATTTATATATACATGTTTTGCAAAAAATTGCGATGATTTGAGCCTGGGAACAAAAAAGCCCGGAAATTTCCGCTCCCTCAGCCTCAAGCGTGGGAGCAACAAGTTTATAAAATATTTTTTGTACCTTTCTCAAGCAGACTTATATTCATCGATAATTTTTAAGTTTCATAGTAAACTGTAACGAAAAAAGGAGTCATAGTAAACTGAAAAAAAAGGTGTAGACGCGTGATACTATACGAACACCTATTAGGTGTTGCCGTAAAAATGTGTTCACACCTAATAGGTGTTGTGGTTTAAAGGTGTCCATGCAAATAAAGTTGTTCATGCTACATTATTACCCTAATGTTTAAATAACGCGTTTATGACGCAAATGTTTAAATATTCAACAGTAAATATAATCTTCTTAACCTTTTTGTTTACTCATGATTGGCATGTTGTTAAATACGATTTTAAAAAACCTAAAGTTTTTTGAAAGGACTGTTCCAAAATTACATATATACTTTAAAAAACAACTTTTTCATATAAATTTTATATTATATACACATTAGGACTATAAATGTATTAGTAAATGTTATACTATAACAAATATCATAAGCTAAAAACACATTACCCAGGGTATTTTAAAAGGGTGATGCGAAATTTTTTTAATAGAACCCCCCCCCCTCCCCCAACATTCCTAGTGTTTAAGTATAGTCAATTTTAAAAGTTGAGCGACGCCTCTTATGTCATTAAATAATAACTTAATTTGTTTTGTATTGGTTATGTAGTATCTATTTTTTATAGAAATTTTCATAAATGTTGCCTAGGCTATTTCGTTCATAAATTAGACTTGAAATTTTAAGTCTAATTTACTTAACAAATTACACCAACGAAAAGGTAAGTCATAGAACTTTGCACTTTATCTGCGTACTATCATTTTCCAAAAGGTTAGCTCTCCATTTCTGAATTCTTTCCTTTTCTTTAGAAGCACCTAATGTGAAGTAATGTTGCCTAAGGTTAGCCCTCCATTTCTGGATACTTATCTTTTCTTGATAAGCACGTAATGTAAAGTAATATTAAGTTATTTAATAATGCAAAGTAATATTAAGTTAATTAATTAATATTATAATTATAAAGGTTAGCCCTCTATTTCTAGATTTTATCCTTTTCTTGATAACAGTTTATGTAAAGTATTAGTCATCTTATTTAAGGTTAACCCTCCATTTTTGGATTATTTTCTTTTCTTGATTGGAATTTTTTATTTATTTATTTATTTTTATTATATTTTTTTATTGGAGATCAATTAATATAAAATAAATATAGGCTAACAGTCTCTCTCTCTCTTTCTCTCTCTCTCTCTCTCACTCTCTCTCTCTCTCTCTCTCTCTCTCTCTCTCTCTCTCTATATATATATATATATATATATATATATATATATATATATATTTATTTTTTATATATATATAACTGAAATACTTTTTTCACATTCACAAGTTGTTATTGGAATTGTTCCTAATATATAAATAAACGCTTTTCTTATATTTGGAAAACTTTTCATTTCAATGGCCTTTAAAATACTTGCAACAGTTAAAGAAATATTTTACTGGTTTTTCAAAAATAATTCCCATAAATCTAATTGAGCATGTATTGAAGTAAAATGAGGCGTAGTCAGATAAATAGAAATTTAAAATTCATAAAAATCAGATTTCCATGGTTTCTCAACTTGTATTCTGAACAGTACAGTTGAAGGAACTGCTGCTAGACCTTTATAATTAAAAATAACATTTTCTGAAAACATATTACCTAGCTCATTAATAAGATGTTCTATTAATGGAGAAGTAATGCTATGACTAAAATTGTCAAAAACTGTATTTGTTGGATGATTATACTGGTAAACCTGAAAATACACAATCTAGGTCTCACTTCTTGGATATCAAGACTAAAACCTAAAGCCAAACTAAAAGCAATAGCTACTACAACTAAGTCTATGACTTGAAAAATTAACAAAAAAAGCATTATGACTAAGAGCTTTTATTCAAGAAGCAACTCCTTTATATTCACCTCCCTTAAATCCTATACCATCATACCTTGGCCTCTACAATTTTGAATACCAAGTCCAAAAAGTCTCTTAAAGTATATTAAGTAATTTTAGTAAGCAATTTTAGTAAATTTAGAGGTAGAAAGTAAATTTAGAGATAGACTAAGACCAGATGTACCAGTCTTGCAATTAATAAATGTTAGGAAAACCTCACAAATCTCATTATTTGAATTTACATATCTTAAAAAAAATGACAATTGTTTAGTATTTGAACAGTCAACTGCTTCATCACAAAGTATTAAAAAAAAAATTGGAATGCTTAACATTTTTTTATTTAAGCTACCTCAATTGTTTTCCCACAAGAATCATTAAGTTGGTTTTGGGTAGCTTTTGGTATAAAGGTTGCATTTTTTGGACTTGAAAAAAGATGATTAGCTAAAATTTGATCACCAGCATCAATGCGAACTTTTAAAAACTGTATAAAGTTACCTCTTCCAACCAAGAAATATTATTGTTTTAATTATAGGAACAAGTTTGTATCAGAAAAAAAATTTAAACAAAAATTGATTAAATCAACCTCAATAACATTACTTTTGGGGTTGCAACGTGAACGTAATGCATTGTAAAACACGACTTTTTCATGTTTTTTAAAATCATGAACAGCATTATCCCATTCTTGATGTGGCTGGAAAACTAAATTTAGTATTCCAGACTTATTTGGAATACTAGCACATAGCAAAGTAAAAGGAAAACAGTAAGCTCAATCTTCTTTGTTAGATTAAGCGAACCAAAAATAGTGGCTGAGTCATTCAATTTTAAATGATTTTTTTGTATTAATAGTCTATTTAATATCGGTTAAATAGATATTGGAAAAAAAAAATAGAACTTGGACGAAATACTTTGTTTACCATATCTATCAAAACTGCATCGCCTTTGCCAGCGGTTAAAAGTTTACCATAGGTTAGATATGTTGAAACATTATATAAATTATTTGAGTCTTTATATAAAGGAACATTAACTGAGTTGGAATCTAATCACTCAAACATTTTAGAATCAACATAAGTTTCAAAAAGTAACTCTATAAAAGCATTATCTTTTTTAAAGTTAATTTTAGATTGGATTTTGACATGTTTTGCAGAATTAACTTTTTTTGTAAAAGAAATATCAGAGAATTGTTTTTTATTTGTTTCATTTTTAGGACTAATAAAGTGTAAACGATAAGTAAAAATAAATTAAAAAAAGTATATAAAACAAGATCAGTTTATTTTATTTTCTAGCTGGAAATATATAACACTATTAAATTTAGTAATAGAGTTTTACCTTAAAGCACCATAATCTTTACTATTGTCTGGCTTAAAACAATCCATTTCAGAATTTTCAAGACTAACTATATGGCTGCACTGGACTCTTGTAATTTAAATTTTTCAACTCTTCAGTTAACTAATTTTTACATTTGCGAATATTTTGAAAATACCTAGCCTTAATCAGTGGCGGATTATCAAATTATGGGCCTATAGGCTTAACTAATTCATGGGCCCTATATACTTATATTTTTCTAAAAAATACGTCAAAAAGTACAATTTTAATTTTATTTATAATAATAATATGTATAATAAAATCTAATTTTATTTCAAAATTACAAACAAATTATCAGGTATATTAGATACTAGTATATATTTTATAAATGGCTGACCCAAAGAAAAAAACAACACGATCAAAAATTCATTTTTCTGCATTTTCGTTCAACAAAGTCTGATAAAATTTCATTGAAGTCACAGCTTCTTAGGATGTCAGATTCAGTACACATAACAGTAAGGGAATTCAGTTTGTCATCACCCAAAGCACTTCGCAGATAGTTTTTTATCCGTTTCAATGCAGAGAATGATCTTTCATCACTGCAGTTGGTGATCAACATCAGGTATATGTGAAGTGCTGTGGCAACATTTGGAAATATATCTTGTAGTGCACTGCTGTTTCTCAAAGGCCGATACATATACAGCTCTATACTACATTTCAGTTCTTTCTCATTCTGTTGCAAGTACGTATCAGCTAACAAATATTCTTTGAAGTGAAGTATTTCATCTTCAAATGACTCTTCTAAATCATCTACATAAGTATCTATCAAGTTTCTACTGGCTCTTCGCAAATCAGACTGTTCCAGTGATCGAATGTTTCTCAGAAAACCAAACTTATCACATACACCACTGTATGCCTCTGATCGTTTACATAATGCTGAATTCAAGTGATCAAGTACTGGCAAGAAAACCATGACTCGAAATTTCTGCTGTGGCGAAAACACTGTTTCATCGGCTGATCCATCATGACGGGTTAATTGAACACTTCGTTTTCGTTTCCTCTGATTCTCTTCTTTATAAGAAATTGACCCTGTTATTTCTTTTCCTTTCTTCTCAAAGAAATCAAACTGTGCTCGAAGTGAATTTACATATTCTTTTAGTGAAGTTAACAGTTGAACAGCCTCATTTAGATCAAGTTGTGGACTTTGCAGTTTTAAACTGGTCTTATGAAAGCGATCTAATATGGGTGTCCAGAGTTCTAATAAAATTCCATATTCTAACTGATCCATCTTCTTTGCAATTCCTGGAGCTGTAGTGCGAGCTTCAACCTTCTCCTCGGGGTCCTCAGCAATGTTCTCTAACACTGTCTTAACATTTTTAAAGCCTTTGCTCAATGCTTTAGTTGCTGCAGAATGTGCTAACCATCGAGTATCAGAAAGGCGTTTTAGAACTAACTGGTTACTATCCAATCCTTTGGTTAGAAGCTCCCACCGTTGGGTTGATGCATTTAAAAAGACATACAAGTTTTGTACAAAATCAAAAAATCCACTCACTGTTGTCACGCAGTTTACAGCTGATGCACCGACTAAATTAAGGGAGTGTGCAAAACATGGCACATATTCAGCCAATGGGTTCTTCTCTCGAATGCGTGCCTGTAACCCTGAATATTTTCCTGCCATATTGCTAGCATTATCGTAGGACTGACCTCGGCAATATTTTATATCCAACTTTGCTTCTTCCAGAAAGCTGTATAAACTGTTAAACAAATCTTCTGCCCCATGTCCTTTCATGCTTAAAAATTGCACAAACCTTTCTATAGGGCCATCGTTCAAAACATATCGAAAGACACATGACAGCCTATCAACATGAGATATGTCTGGAGTAGAGTCAACAGAAATCGAATAAAGTTTTGCTCCACGTATTTCAGACAATATTGTTTTCATAACTTGCTTTTCCATGACATCAATTAACTCATCACAAATTGTTGATGACAGGTATGAAACAGAGCCTTTCCCCTTACCACCATGGTTGTCAATATGACTGGAGAGGAATAGATCAAACTGAGCAATCAACTCCAAAATTCCCAAAAAATTGCCATTAGAACTTGACCCCAATATTTCAGTATGTCCTCTAAATGCGAGCCCTCTTTCAGCAAGGAATTTGATAACTAAGACAACTCTTTCTAGCACAGATTTTGCATATGCACATTCCTGTCTGTATTGCTCAACTATTGCTGAATCTACACATCCTCTGACTTGTACTCTTTGGCTGAATGTGATTGTTGCATTTCTATGTGCAATGCTGTTTTCATGTGACTGTATTCGTGAAGCTGCATTTTTCCAATCACAAAAACCATTCCTTGAGAATGAATTATCATCAGCAGAAAATAATTTACATACAAAGCAGTAGATGCGAGATGTTGCTGGTGAATAACACAACCATGACCTTGGGACTTTCTCACCATTGCGAGAATGAACACGATAAAAGAGATTCTGTGAGCAGTAGCGTTTCTGTTTTCCATCAATTTGCATTGAACTAGTGAAGTCAGCATTTGAATGTTGACAACATTCACTGCCACGAGTTACCCAAAAGTTACAGAATGTATCATTGATTTCCACTTCAGACCATTGCCCAATGTCAGTGGAAAAGGAATTGTCATCACCTTTGGAACCAGCTTGTGCTTCTGGTTTCTGAGAAAGTGTCTCCGCGTCTACCATATCATCAGATTCAGAGTGAGAGATAGATTGAGTGCATACAGCTGCAACACTGTTATCACGTTCAAATTCATGACCAAATTGACCAGGCAAACCACACTGACCAACACATGGTAAAGGTGAATTCGATGGTGGGTCTTCTCTATTGACATTGACACTAATCGTAGGAAAAAGCTCAGTTATTTTAACATTTTTTGAAATGACCGCTTCCTCACGTTTCTTTTTATCTTCACGGTCTTTAGCTTTTTGATACCCAGACTTGTGATGATATGCCATTATGACCTGAAATTGAAAAACATACAATGTAGATACTGCATTATTATATATATATATATATATATATATATATATATATATATATATATATATATATATATATATATATATATATATATATATATATATATATATATAACGGTATAACTAAAATATTACGGTATAATAGGCTCAACATTTAAGTGGATTCAAAGCTATTTGTCTAACAGAAAGCAATTTGTATTACTAGAAAAGTCAAGAGCCCTCGATATTACGTGTGGAGTTCCTCAGGGTTCAATCCTAGGTCCATTATTGTTCTTAATTTATATTAACGATATGCATAAAGCATCCCAAAAAATATCTACAATTATGTATGCTGTCAGTAGTGTCAATTTGTTCAAGAATACCATTCTCAGCATAACTGGGCTACAAAATTGATTTTTTAGTTTAAAAATAACATTTGGTTCTGATAAAGCAAAATTTTGACTAAGACAGAGTAAAAACAAACATTTGGGCAGCATAACTGGGCTACAAAATTGATTTTTTAGTTTAAAAATAACATTTGGTTCTGATACATTCATTTATCCATGATACATACCTATATCGATATTTGCTGTAAAAAAAATTTGCAATCATCTTCCGAACCGGGCCCCTATGGCTGACGGGCCCCTAGGCTTCAGCCTACTCAGCCTAATGGATAATCCGCCACTGGCCTTAATTGCATTTGAAACTAAAAAATCATCTTTGTTCCAAAACTTTAATTTGATGGAAAAGCCCTACGACAAAAATTTCTAGCGAAGTACGTATATCAAGGGGCATATCAGAATTTTGTAAATTTTGAATAATTTGGAGCAATTGATACAGTTGTTCTTAACTTTCTACAAAATTGATTGGTTAATAAAAACATTCTCCAATCATATTTTTATATATTTATTTATTAATCACCCACAGTATAAAATACAAGGTAAATTATTATAAAGTTACATTTTTGACACAAAATAAGTTTTTATCTTGGAATATTTAGTTCAAGAATATCTTTGAACATTTTCCTTTGCTCCGATGAGTTCCAGAACTCAATTGCATAGCTTAACTTTTGAAGATCTTCTTTAAGAATTATTTTTTTTAACACAATAATTTTGTTTTTGTTTTGAATTAAGCTCTCTAGATTGAGTTCATTTCGATTGCATAAACCTATGACATCATCTAGAAACCTATGACGTCATCTAGAAAAGGGTGCTTAGTGGTTTGGTTTTTAAACTGCGAATTTATAATACCAAAGGTTGTTGTATTGCTCAATATGCGAATAAATAAGTTTAACTTGTTTTGCTGTACGATTGTAAATACATCTTGGATGTAAAACAATTAATGAATATAATTTTTGCTGTGTTTGGAAACATTGAAGAGTGACTTAAGTGCATTCCTCTCTATTATATCAAGCTTTCGCTTTTAGCACGTCTTTATAATCGCAAAGTTCATTACCATACGTAAGCACAGGAATCGCCAATGTTTTATATAGCTGGACGATAAAGCTTGGATGAGCAAAGCGGATTCCAGACTGAATAAGAGTTTGAATTATTGCCCTAAATTTTGATATTTTATTATCAATTTTGAATGATTAAGTGAGACAAAAGAAGAGCTTTTAGTATCCCATATAAAACCTAGATGATTAAGTTTATCATCCAGTTTTATTTGTTGGTGGTTGATTGTTATCGTGCAGTTCGCAATTTGTTTTTTTCCAGTGAACAAGAACTCGGTCTTATTAACATTCAGCTGTATACCATTTGCGTTAGTGTATATATTACAAGCTGTTATAAGCTTTTTTATTCCAGGCAGGGTAGAACTAAGAAGAATAATGTCATCAGCGTATGCTACAACACCTGTGTAATTTCCATAAATTGATGTCCCTACAATACTTTTATTTTGTATGGTTTCAAGTAAGCTTTGATTATATATATTACACAGGTGAGGAGACAGAATCGATCCTTGTCTCACTCCCTGTATTAGATAAAATGGATATGACTTGCATCCTAGATAAGTGACAGAAGCACTGCTTTCATGGTACAATGACGGTATAGTATTAATAATATAAAGCGGTAATTTTTTATTATCGTATAGTTTTTCAAATAAAATGTCCCAGCTACAGCTGTCAAATGCTTTTTCAGCATCTAGAAGACAGAGATAGATAAATGAGTTGTTGTTGTTGTAAAGTTTTATTGTTTCACTTATAAAAAAATCAGCATGTAAGGTTGAGCTGTTTTTAGTAAAACCGAATTGAAGAGAATGAGTTTCTTTTATCTCTGGACAGATAAATAAAATAAGATATTCTACTAGTTTTGTAAAGATTGGAATGATGCTAATACCACGGTAGTTATTTGGATCAGCTAATAAATATTTATAAGATTTAGCAAGAGGTATAATAAGTGATGTAGACATCGATTTTGGGGCCTGAAAGTTAAAGAATTTTCTTAGCCGCTTTGTTAGGGCTTCGCAACTTGCATGTTTTAAATGTTCTGCAGAGATTCCATACGCATCTTTGGTCTTGTTTAATTTTAGGCGAGAGAGAGCCGTTTTAATAATATATATAGCCGTTTTAATAATATTAGAAACATTTTAGGATTTTTTTGCGGAAGGTTTTTAGCAACTGATGCAATTGTTATTTTTATAAATAGTGATTGGTTTAAACTGTTCTTTAACCAATCATTAATGATTTAGAGAACAACTGCATCACTTCCTACAAAGTGATAGGAAAAATTTGTAAAAATGTACAAATACGATTGGTTAAAGCCTAAAATATTTCTTCTTTAACCAATCACATTTGTATTTGGTGAAGAACAATTGCATCAGTTGCTCCAAAACGAAGGAAATTTTGTCTAACTAACGAATAAGTAATTAAAGAGATCAAATAAAATCGAGTTTAGGTGTAATGATTTTTTTCGAGTTTAAAAGAAATTCTACATTTTTTGAGAGTATCAGATTCTAATTTCTAATTTAACTTTATATTATGAAAAAAAAGTGAAAAAGAGATACACTTAAATTTAGCTGTGCAAAAGGGCTGATGCACGCGCATTAGTAGGGACATCCTAGAACCGCCCCTGTTACCTATTTGAAATTAAATTGTGATACAAATTTTTATTGTTTTATATTTTGTAACTTTAAGAATTTATACGATTACTAATAACTTGTTAGTGCTGTTTACGACTTTGCCAGTTGTTTTTTTTACAATTAAACACATTGTCGTGCTGACTAACGAACTTGAAATAAATTGTTAAATTAAATCCACTTGTCAGGCATGATAAACGATTCTCTAATAATAAACAAACATTTATAAATTTAATTTAATTTCATTAAAAAAACAAAAAACTATATTAAACATAGTTACTTTTTCATTTACTTGAAATAATGCTGACACCCGATATTCCAATAGAAACAGCTCTTTTTCTCAATTTGTATTGGTCGGAAGATCAATCTTTAGTGGCTTTCCGTTTATTATATCCTTAAATAAACAAGTGCTTTTTTTTATTTGTTTCTTTATGTATAGTAATAACGCCCAAATTTATCAATCCTCAAAACTGACTTAAGCAAACCAACCAGGTTTGGTTCTATTAAATCAGAAAATCTTTGAAATATGTTTTAACCATGAGTCTTTTAAATAAATGAATAACTCAAAAACAGTGTATAGTGGCAAAATTTCTCCTAAATCTTATCCAAAAAGCATCACAGAGAAGAACTATTTTTAGGATACTTGATTTCACGTGCCATAACAACTTTTTTATGTCCAGGGTCATCACTCAAATTGGTTTCATCATTGTTATAAATATTACGAAGAGGAAATCCTTTAAGTTCATGTTTAATGTTTTCAAAATAAAATTTTAATTCTTCTTTGTTTATAGCTTTAGTTAGAAAAATTGCACTTTTTTTATGATTAATGCGATTTTATGGGTTAAATAAGAACGCTCTATAAGATTTTAAACCAATCATTACCAGTTATATTACATTACAGTTTGAAAAAATTTTATTGTATACGGAATTTTAAATAAGCAGCAACAAACATTTTTACATCGGGTTTGTCTAATGGAAATTCTCAACTACATATGACCATTATTCTAGTAAAAAATAAATGCTCCTCATGATAGGTGAATATGGTTGGTGCACCAATGCACTATTTAAGCTTTGAATTCATTTTATAATGGATACTACTTCTTGGTATATGAAACCTTTTTGAAGTTTGACGATCAGGGATTTCTTCATAAATTGTTTTCATACACTCTTTCAAATAAATGGTGCTAGAAAAAGTATTGAATATACAATTTCCGATAATTATATTTGTTATATTTATGAGTCATTATACTTATACATTATAAAATAAGTAAATATAAGTAACACAATCAATTTCTGCTATTAGAAAGTTGTCCTCGATGAACAGCACTCTTCTTCATAATGTGTAACTTCAGGCGTACCTCAAGGTTTTATCCTTGACCCTATACTATTTTTAATTTATATTAACGATCTTCCAGATATTTTCATATCTAAGGTAGCGTTGTTCACTCATGATACTACCATTTATTCTTTCTTGATAAGAAGCTAACACTCTCTGATTGCTTGGAAGGGGCATTTGAGCTTGAAAAAGATCTAACATTTGCTACTGCATAAGGCTTGCAGTGGCTGGTGAACTTTAATTAAGATAAAACCCATCTTTTTTAATCCAATCGTTACCGCAATAATTTAGACCTTCCTATATTTATGAATGGTGATGTACTCGTCGAGTCATCTACCCTTCATCTTCTAGGATTAACTCATTCTTTCTATCTTTTATGGAAACCATTAATCAAATCCGTTGTAAAATTAGCATTTGCTAAGGTTGCATCTCTTTATCGTGCTCACGACTGTTTTACTCCGGATTCTATTCTTTATCTCTATAAATCCCAAATCTGTCCTTGTAAGATTTTTTTCAGATATACATCTGGAGGAAATTCTTTTCAGATTATATTGGACTTGCAGAAAAAATTAATAGATGCAGAATCTTCCTAAAGATGTTGTCATGGGTCATTGAATTTGCAGATGATATTGGACAGATGTTATTTGAGTAAAAAAAAAACAACAGATGATCTTGGCGGAAAGTGTACAGATAATCTTAGACTACTCTACAGATTGCGAGGTTAGAATTATTTTGTTTTATCTCCATGTTCTTTTGAACCGAGAAAACCAGGTTCAAAGTTTTAAATAGGCCTGCAAATAACATAAAAAACACAAAAAAAAAACAATTTGTATTAATTTTCTGCACAGGCTACCACAGTTTTAGAGAAATTGTATTAAAATTTTTAAAGTGCAGGTGTCTGAATTACTAGACCTTGATCTGGAGAAAGTGTCGGGCTTTAGGGAAAGAAGGGGCATGGGGTTGTAGCCCCACCCTCGGGACTTTTTTTCAGAAATATTTTTTTTGTAAATTGATTATTATACAGAATTGGAACACTATACTGACGAATAAAATAGACTATTATATATAAATTATACGTATATGAACTTGGTTATTACACAAAAGTACAAAAAATTTAAAAAGAGAGTTACTTAATAAGGAAAATATGCGGACCTTTTTTTTTTTCTTTTTTTTAAACCTTTTACCCCCCTCCTTGAGATAACACAATGTAATACACACTTACTTTATAAAATACAGTGTTAATTTGTTCTATCTCCATTTTCTGTTAAAAAATATAATACAAATTAGTATTTTTTATATATATTGTGGCAAGATAATTGTATATTTTTGAAGGCAGAAAACAATAGTACCTCTGCAAGATGTTGTTAAACAGTAATCTTTTACCCATATATACAATTATATATGAGTGTAAACATATAATGTCTAATGTGTATATATAAAACATAATAAAGTATAAAACCAATTAATTGATTTCCGATTAAAGTTAAATATGACGTTGTGCAAACGTAAAATATAACGTTAAATCAACTTAAAACATAACGTTTCGCCAACGTAAAATACAACGTTGTGCCAACGTAAAGTACAACATTATTCTAAACAGTTTTTTGTACGTCAACTGTGTTTGTAAATAATGTTGCCATTTTTTGAATTTGTGAAAAAAACTGTGTTGAAAAAGTTTTAGAGTTACTTTGTCGTAAAGCTATCGCTTTTTTATTTGCAGAAGATAGTTCCAAATTATTTTTCTTGAATTGGGTTCATCTTATCCTTGATTTTGATTTAAAATTTTTAAAGACAATTGTGAATCAATGTTATAGAGTTTTAAGTCTTTGAAAAACTACCCACTGCAGTGGGTAGTTTTTACAAGTGCTTAAAAATTCATGGTAGAATTACGCGGTATTAGGTAAAAATTACTGTTTTTTGTTCTGTGGTTCTTTACGTTTAGGTTTATAGGTAATTTTTATTTTAAATATATATATATATATATATATATATATATATATATATGTATATATATATATATATATATATATATATATATATATATTTATATATATATATATATATATATATATATATATATATATATATATATATATATATATATATATATATATATATATATATATATATATATATATATATATATATATATATATATATATATATACATATATATATGTATATATATATATTATATATATATATATATATATATATATATATACATATATATATATATATATATATATATATATATATATATATATATATATATATATATATATATATATATATATATATATATATGTATACTTTGTTTTTGTGAAAAAAATTTATTTATTATAACATAATTTAGGTATTCCAATGCTTGTACCAACACCGAAGTTATATGCTAACTACGAAAAACTGCACCATCTTGTCGAAGAACGAAAACAAAGGTTAGACTATACCTCTTATGATGCCATGAAGCAGAGCAGCAGATCTTTAAATTACGGGTAATTTTTTTTCAGTCAAATTATTATTAAGCATCCAAATTTAAAAAAGTTAAATCAAAATTTCAGTCATTATTAAAAATGTCATTTTATTATTTTAAAATAAAGGTACATTTTGTATTTCAAAGGTACAATCCTAATGACGATTTTGATGAGAGAGCCCTTCAACGTTGGCTCAGTTATTCAGACTACTATTATTACGGTGGGGTTGAACTCTTCAATAATTATGACAATTTGTTCAACAAACTTTCTACTATAAACCTCTTAAACTTAAATCTAAAAGCTTATGTACATCGTATCGAGAACGCTAAAATTGGTGTTGAACATTGGCAAGCCATTGGAAGGTACTTTTTTGGTGAAGCTGATTTTCCTCATGAAAAAACGGTTATACCAAATACATTGAAAGAAGGTTTAGAAATGTGGAAAAAAGCTGTTAGTAGACCTAATTTTACGTCAACTGGTGGAAAATATTTTGACGGCCTTCCCATTGTTACTGTTATGCTTGATGATTTAAATGGAATTATACCAGAGTGTTCAAAGTTTAAACATGTTAAAATTTTGTTGTTAGCAAATAGAACTGAAATAGTTAATGAATGTCATTTGTTAAACTATGAAACCCTTTTAGAGAAGTTAGAATTAAAAATAATTTTTGGTAAAAGTTTAACAAGTTTAATAAAATGGCACAGAGTCGCAGTGGTTATGTATGCAGTTTCTCAACAAGCAAGTAAAATAACTATTTTTTCTAGGTTAGGAAGTGATTCTAGAGAATGTTATATTTCAAATGAGTTTGAGTTCCTTAAATTCGCTAAATCATGGACAATGTCAGTTTATGATTCGACTCAATATTGGTATATTTTTGCACCAGAAAATAATCAAGTATTTAAATATTGGCTCAAAACTCTGTCCTCATTTACTAGTGAGCTTGATAAAACATCGCTAACAAAATGCCGACATTTATTTCAAAATAATAAAAGTATTTTTTCCAAAGAAGAAATTAAATACCTGAGTTCATATTTGCAATATTGGAATAGCGATGAAACTGAAAGTTTTTTTCATGTTATTGATCAGTTAAACTTTGAGCTTGCAGTTCGTGGCTATCTTTCGAAACTACATGCCAAACTCCATCGGTGGCTATTGCACAACCTTGTGCAATTGGGTTATTATCAACTGCCGTTGATAATTAAGTCAATTAAAAATTAGCTTTTATTTCTATATATTTTGAAAATATTTTAAATTATTTTATCTATGAATGAAAGATTTGGTTACAAAGCGTTATGAATGTCTGCAATACTAGTATTCTAATTAATAACTAATAATTAATATTCACGTTTTGAATTTAAACTACTTAAATACATGTTTCTGTCCTGCGTAAATCGAAAGAAAAAAAAAGAATAAAATAGAAGACTCATTAAAAAAAACTCAAATTTTTCGGATGGACAAACTTTCTCAAAATGTTTTAATAACGGCATTATATATTTTGAGTCAGTAAATCTGGCAACAACAAAAAAATTGTGTTGGCTTTATTGAAATCTTTACTAAATATCGCTAAACTTTGTTTAACCATAGTCGTATTATACATCTTATATTATGACTATGGGTTAACCAACTGTGGTTGTTTTTTTTAATAATAGATATTCGTTTTATAAATGTTTAGTTGTTGATTGTTCATCTAGATAGGTTACAAAAATTTATCTCATACCCTAGATATGAGTACGATACGCTAATAGAATTTTCATAACTTACAAGGACTTTGCAAGAAATAAAATTACACAAATTTAAAAAAGAATGTTTTTAGAGGCGTAAAAAAAAATCTAACGCAAATTGGATAAGAATGCGAAATAAGATATTTTTCTCTTTTTTTTTTTTAATTTAAATGTTACAATGATATTTGCAACAATGCATTTACTGACTCTATTTCTGGTTTTATAAAAATAAGTGTTCAAAATAACATTTTAACGATTTGAACATAAAAATAGTTGGTAATCTTAGCTACCGCCATGAACTAACTTTATTAAATAACATCAAATACGTTATCTAGTATAGTAAAAATGTCATAGACATGTGGTAATGATGAAGTTGGACAAATTATTTAAATACTTGAATCAGATGGTTCCTGTTGACAAAGTTAAGTACAAAGCAATTTGAGACAAATTTCAAACTTAATCAATTTTTTAACAAAGAAATAGCAATACAACTGACAAATTCAAGAGAATTATCTAATAAAGTTAAACAATCAAAACTGTTTCTTAAGGCGAGTTTCCACTCATCCGTTTTTTTACGGGAAGGGGAAAGGGACGGGAAAAATAATCACGTGGGCATGCGTAGTATAAGTTTTAATATGTCCTAAGGAAAACTACGCATGCTCACGTGATTATTTTTCCCTTTCCTATCCCGTTCCCGTGAAAAAACGGATGAGTGGAAACTCACCTTTAGATTTGCTCCATCAAAAATCTACCATGTTGCTTATCCTTAAGAGTCCAGTAAAAACAGGGTTGTCCAGAATTAGTCAATATTTAGTCAAAACTGGTCTAGAAATGGGTTGAACGTTTAGTGACTAATTATATACCAAAAATAAACAGTTTATTTTGATTTACATTATTACATTATTACGTTTATTACAGCATGGAAGTATTATAGAAGAAAGTGCAACGCTATTGAAATTCCTAAAGCTATGCATGAAATCTTCTGTTTATAATACAATAGAAAGTCGAAATCAGTTTCACTCAAGGCCGTTTTCCACAAGATGAAATATTCGCGCAAAGCGAATTTTTTCGCTAAGACGAAACGCTGTTTTGATTTCCACTTACTTTCTTTCGCGCTACTTTTTTTTCGTTGTCAACAATAAAAATGGCAGCAATAAGTTTACGCTGTATGTTTAACTAAAAGCAGTTATTACTTTATTAGCATACTTTCTACTTTGAAGCATGTGAAAATATCTTTTCATGCATTAATATTTACATTTCTGCCTTTGTATGTAAGATGTGATACTATTTTGTAATATAATCATTTAATATCCCAGCAAACAAAAAGATATCTAAAATGCATCTAATATGCATCTAAAAACTGGTCTAAAAGATGTCTAAATTCAGGTCTAGAACGGGACATAAATAGACGTCTATCTTATAGACGTCTTTTAGATGCATTTTATTAGACACAAATAATTGCCTTAGATGCATAAAAGATGTGAAATATACATCTTACAGATGCATATTAGATGTATAAAATACGTCTCTTAAATAGATGTCTAAGGCGCGTTTAAAAAAGATAGATAATAGATAATAGATAATTTTTTAGCTAATAATAGCTCTTTTATGCATCTAATATACATCTAATATACATCTTTAAATGTATATTTCACATCTTTTATGCACCTAAGGCATTTATTTGTGTTGAATAAAATGCATCTAAAAGACATCTATAAGATAGACATCTATATATGTCCCGTTCACGACGTGAATTTAGACGTCTTTTAGACCAGTTTTTAGATGCATATTAGATGCATTTTAGATATCTTTTTGTTTGCTGGGACTTGTTTGATACAAAAGTTTTATAGCGATTAAATTAGTCATAGAAAATGATTAAATTAAATAAGTAAAGAAACATTTTAACTAAAATTACTTATTTTTATGTCACAAAAATATACATAAGAAACTATATTTCTGCATTGCCGTCAACATCTTCTTCCATGTCGCCTATATCTAAAATATATAAATTAATGACATTTAAATGACTTTAAAAGACATGTAGAATTCTGAATCTATCTTTATGAAATATTATATATATATATATATATATATATATATATATACACACATGATTTATCGGATCACAATATTATAAATAATCCATTTCTATTCTTTTATACCTATCTTTTTTTGTATTAAAATAATACAATTATTTTAATACAAAAACAAATTAATAAAAAAGACCTCCACATTAACATTCAGTGATGTAAAAACCAAAAATACTCATATTAAAACTTGAAACTCTTTGACAATGTGAACTTTGTTTTGTTTTATTCTGTTCATCAATAAAATGTGAAGAAAAATTATCTTCTTCAATATTTGAATCTGATAACAACTCTATTCAAAAGAAATAATTATAATTAGAACTATAAATAATCCCTCAACCATACCTGTTACTTAATTTAATCTTTCAACCAATTTTGTACTCTTTCAATTTCTGAATTTAAACAATTTCAGCATGCTTTCAATCAATTTTCAATTTTCATATCAAGTTGATTAAAGGATTATTTAATACAATAGAATGTTGTCAATCATATAAATATATGTAACCAATTTAACAACATTACAAATAACAGGACACCCAAA
>NC_061160.1:47718372-47818372 GCF_022113875.1 Hydra vulgaris | reverse complement strand
AAGGAATGACCTTTGTGAACTAAATTTGAAATTAAAGAAAAACTAAACTTAAATTATTCAGATGAGGCCAATAGTATTTTTTATGCTACCTATATAATACCAACTTAGTTTCAGGTAAAAATATTTATGTGGAATATTAAATTTTTTGTTATAACAATTGAAACTTGTGTCGTGGAAGAAACGTGTCTATTGCTAAAAATTTTAAATTTTACTAACTATCTTAACTCATATCGAATTTAGATATTTATAAGTTTATTATAATTTGAATTAGATATTTAAAGGATGATGAGACTTCTAAGTCTTCTCGAGTTTCTTCGACAACATAATATTGAAAAAGGTTATTTAATATTTAATAATTTAATGCATACAACCAACTTTACATCATGATTTTTCATTTATCTGTCAAAAGCTTTTAATACAGTATTATACTAATAAAATAAAATTGAATAATACTAAATAAAAATAGCTTACTTTGATTTAAAAGGTATTTAACAAATAAAAATCAACAAATATTTCCGGATGCCGTAATTTTTGCAAGTTTATCCAAATCGTTGTTGTTCCTAGTGTAGGTAAATGATTAATATCAGTGTAGATAAATGATTTATATCAGTTTTGACTTCTACTTGACTTCCTCAGAAGTTGGCAGCTGTCTCACAATAAATTTTTTGCGGCAAAATATTCTGTTACCCGCCTCAAGTGGCTTCCGCCTCTATTGGTGCCACAGTTTTTACATGCAAAATGTTTTTTTTCAAAATAAGGCCGACACCAATACGGAGGCGGAAACCTTTAGTGGGCACCTCAAGAAAAAGTTTGTTTTTAAGTTAACAAGCAATTTAAAGGTTAATGTAGGGCAAATATTAAAAATTGAACCTCAGTTGCGATTTATATGGTTCATTATCGAACTTTTAAGTATATTTAATTAAAATTAGAATTTTGTCAAAATAGTTTTGTTTTGTCAAAAAAAAAAAAAAAAAAAATTTTTGACAAAAAATTTGTAACAAATTTGTAGTTTCAATTCGTATTTTTATTTATATTTAAATTTTTAACATTCGTATACAATATGAATGTTAAAAATTATAAATTTCATTTCTATATTTTAGGGAAAAAAAACATTTAGGAAAATATAAGTTTATAACTAGAGGAAAGTCGGGTAGACCCGGACGGCGGATAACTCCGGACACTTGATGTACAGCTTAAACTAAAGAAGCTATGTGACTTTTAATACTATAATAACATTATTTTAGTGAATATGGCATATGCAAAATATCTATCATAATATGTCGAAACGAATGACTGGGAGGGCAAGATTTTGTTTCCCACCTCCAGAAGAGCGATGTATCATCATATTTGATTCACATATTAACATATCTAATTTTTATGTAAACTAATAACTTTTTAATGATTAAACATTTTTATTTACAACAGTTATTAGAAAAAAATTTAGTTTAAAACTTTAATTCACTGGTTTTAAAACTAGTATTTGTGAATGAGGTATGATCGGGTGGTATCGAACACATGTTAAAGAGGGTGGCTCCGGACAACTTAATACGTTTACATATTAATAATATACAACTTTTTTTATATAAATATTAATACATTTAAAATAATACGCAACCTATAATAGTAATTCATTTAATTCCAATAAAAAAAAACATTACATTTGAAAAAAGTGTTATTAAGATACACAATAATTATTTTTTTCTTTCTAAACCGATAGATGAATGTTTGAACTTTTAAAAAAAGTCTTTTGACACTTTGTTTTCTGTTAGCACATTTGTATTTCTATACACTTTCCTGAAGTGTCTGGGGCTACCCGACTCTCCCCTATATTTAAAATTTTTAACTTTAATCAAAAGTGTTAGAGATGTCAATAAAATCTTTGTCAACAGTATAAAGATAATTCTCGTTTTCAAAATTTGCCGACTGACTGGTCTTAAAGGGCTATTTTTGCCGACTGAATTGTCGAAGCGGGTTGAATTTGCCTACAAAACGAACAAAAAATTCATTGACGGAAGAGGTGTCGCGCCGACCTTAGATATCATCTTAAATTGAATTTTTTCAATAATAAAATTTTTAACGAAAAATCAGCTTTTTTAAAAAATTAAAACTTTTTGAAATAGAATTGAAAATAAAAAACGCGATTTAGTCAAACCAAATAGTATTCTGTGGAGTATTTTTTAATTATTTAAATTCTGGTTTAGTAGGAGATTTTTAAGACAACTTTTTTCACTAGTTATAAATTTTTACTTCCAAGTAAAAAATTTATATAAATTTTATTATAATTTTTTACTTGTTTCAATTTAGTTATTAAATTTTAATTTAGTTATTAATTTTCCACTTGTAAAAATCTTAAATTAAGCTTTTACTCTCACGTGAATTTTACTTCACACGTAAAATTATATTTCGTGACACAAGGAAAAACAAAAAGCAGATGTTTTTTTATACCAATCCTGTGAAATGTGCATACCTTATTTGAAAAATTATTTACAACAAGAAACTAAAACAAATGGTTTCAATAGAATATGCTCAAAAGAGAATTAATGAAATTAGTGAAGTCATTAAAGCGCAAAAAAGAAAAAAGAATATAATTAAATATTTTTCTGTTTAACTGAAAACAGGAAAAGTTAATTTAGCATTGTTGTTTCTTATCAAAGCCGACAACACCGTGGTAATGCGTTTTTTTTAAAGCGGTGAAAATTATTATAGGCCCTGAAAGTCTATAAAATCTAATTATACCAAGCTTTTATTAGGGAGTTGGGGCCATAATTCTATATTTCTTGTTTAACCAATTATTCTTAATTAATTTTTTGAGAAAAGTTCAAAAAACAATTCAGTTTTTGCTAATTTTTTAAGGTTGACCTTCTACTTCTATTTAAAAAATTTAAAAATTGCAAAAATTTCTATGCGTATAAAGTTACGCAACTTTTCTTTCAAATTTATGCTATTCAAATTTTGATTGGATAAATTTGATTTTTAATCGTTTCGTTTTATAATAAAAAAGTTTTATCTGAAGTCTTTTTCTAAAAAAACTTTTTAAATAAATAAAACTTCAAAAAAAAAGTTTTATCTGAAGTCTCTTTCTAAACAAAACGTTTTAAGTAATCAAAAAGACAGATTGCCACAATATATCTTAATGTCCTTTTTTTTTATTTATTTTTAAGCTATGAAAAAGGCTATTCAAGATTTCATTTTATTTCTCGCTTTTCTTTAATGAAGTCAAGAATAAATCTTCTTTTAAAGTGCCAGTCAGTAGAAGTTCAGTAAAATTTTAAAGGTTTAACAACTTTAAAGATAAACAGACTAAAGGAATACCACTACCTAAAAGGCTTTATAAAAACAAACTGGGTGATCAAATTTTGAAATTTTCTGCTTTACTCTAAAATACAGTGAATAGCTAGTTAAAAAAAATTTACTATAATTTATTCTAATCTCTTTAATAATACTGAACTTAATAGTAGTAGTAGTGCGCTTTCGAGCCTGTTTGACACGATACTCTTGGCAACCATTGCATCCGAGGTAGTGACGAGAAAGAGTCTCACCTTTGTTTTATAAGAAAACGTGAGCAAACGTGAAACTCACATCGTACATACCTAAACTTCATGTTTCGTAACGTTAAAACATGCTTAAACATATATCAAGTTCTACAGTTTGATTTTCACTTAAGAACTGCATTTTGTCAACCTCTTAATTTCTGATCTTTTGTATTTATATCCGTTAAAAACATTTTTTACACAATTTTAAATCTTCGACATTTGACGTGTCAGCGTAGTCGAGTGGTTGGAGGGCTAGGCCACAGAACAAGAAAGCCATGGTTCGAGTCCTACCATCGTCGACTTTCTGTTTTAATTTTTTTGCGTATGTGTTTTTATTGAGATACTTATAATATTTTAGTTAAACTTTTTAAGTTTATTTACAACTAAATTGAGTTAGTGCAGGGAAAATTAGTAAAAAACATGTTTATATATAGAATGTAAAATCTATATAACTTTTGATTTGCATTTTAAACAACAAAACCGCAAGGCAAACTGATGTACTTGACAGGCGGCGACCTTAACTTTTATAAAAAACGGTAAGGGTGTTTAAAAAGTATATTTTTATTAAGAACATAATTAAAAAAATTAATTTTATATTTAAACTAAATTATTTTATAAAATTTACTGTTTCTAAAAATAGTCAAAAATTAAAACTATTTAATATTAACATAATAAGGAAATTTAGAGATTTACAGTTATTTATCAACGCCCCTGTTAAACATTCTTAACCGAGAGCGCATCAATTACTTTGATGACTTAAATAACATGAGATGCACGAGGCACTGTAGATGTGCACGGATAAGTATTTAAATTGCTTTTTTAACTTTCATGAATCTCTTAATATCTTTGAATATCTTTTTAATCATTATCGTAAAACTATATTTATTGAATATACTTTTATTTATGAATTTTATTTATAATTGTATTTTGTAATTTTCAATCTGTTTTTCTCAAGAAAACTTTTTAGTTTGTTTCTCAAATAAGTTTCTATATTTTTTTATCTTTAGAATTTTGGAGTTTTGAATAGATATATTCGCTATTTTTGCTTTGTTTTTTTATATTTCCATTAACTTTTTATATGTAAATGGAAACCATTTATACTTTTATCACCCTGTGTACGATCAGGACGGTTTTCATTTGGATTAAGTCTCGATTGCACAAACAATAGGTTTAAAAATTTATTTGCCTGATTCCGCAGTAAAAACAGCTTAATTGTATAAATTTGTTAAGTGTTTTTTTACAGAAAGGCTTTTATAAAAAATATCAAGCAGATAAAGCTAGCTTAATTGAAATAACTAGGCCTCTTTGGCTTGTCAATTTTTCTACGTTTAAATTTGCTTTTTAAACAAATCCTTATGAGAGAGTTAAAATAGTATCATAGCATAAATTTCCAAAAACACCTGAAGAATTAATAGGCAACTGTCTTATATGCTAAAGATACTTTTATTCTTTTATTATGTAGAAAATATTAATGTAATAATTAAAAATACTAAATAATTTTTAAGTATAGTAAATTAAAAATTAACAAAAAAGCCAAAAACTTCATGACACTAAAATGCAAACTGCGTACTTTTTAGCGAGTCGAGACATTTTAATGAGCACAACAGTCATAATATTTAAAACATTTGCTCATCAATTTTTTAAATTACATTTAAATTTTTTAAACTTTATTTAAATTAAACTTTTTTTTAATTATAATTTAACAAGCAATAGAATTATGGTTTACAATAAAGTTTGCATTTTACCAACTAACAGAACTTCAAATTAATTTATTTTTTGTCGTTTACAAAATAAGTTAAAGTATAAAGACTAAATTAGGAACAAGTTTAGAAATGGTTGGGTGTGGATTAGACTTACCACAACCCGTATCGTACGGGTCATGACAGCTAGTTAATATGAAAGGGAAAATATGTCGATTTACAATTAAGCGTTGTTGCCTGTTCATCAAATAGTATTTAAACCATTTTACAATAAATTCATATCCTATAAGTTCATCAACAAGTTTTAATTTTATTTAATGATCTTTTAGTTATGACTGTGTCAAATTTACTACCCCCAATAGAATGAGGGTAGAATTTTTACATGGGAGTAAAAGTTCTATCCTCATGTAGAATTTTTACTCCCATGAGGGTGGGAGAATTAAATAAAATTAAAAACCTTTTGATGAACTTAAACTTAATATAATATTCTATAAAAGTTTATTTTATTAATTCGTTGCTGTCACACTCGGGCTTGGGGAGCACACTTTTTATGTATTTTTGCTCCAGAGAAATTTTATAACCTAAATCTCATAGATTTAAGTTATAGAAGTCTTAACTGCTCTTATAAATTTAGATAATAAAAAATAAATAACTCTAAAAAAATGATATGATATATCTGTTTTAATGATTCCTGCTTTTAAGGAGGCTTCTTATTTGCAAGATGCATATCTGAAGCATTTGAAATAGAAATTTGAAATTTTGCTTATTTTGTCTACAACATAACAGGTGAAAACTAAAGTATTATTTAAATTTTTATTGGCTAAAATGTAGACTAAAAGATTTTTTGATTAACGCAATTGTAAAGAATTAATCGTCGACAAGAATTTTTTTACTTTATTTGCTAGATCATTTTAAATATTCCTCGTGCAATCCTTTCTCCCTTTTTGTTATTTTTCTCTTTCAGAAGTTATAAGTGTATAACTTGCAGTTTGAACCTTGCTTGAGGCGATTCATCGGAGCACCATGTTTATCTTTAGTTTGTCAAGCAATTTATTTATACTTCTAATATTTGTGTGAATTGCAGAGAAACTCCTTTTTAAAGTTTCAAGCTCAGTTTTAACCAGGGTCGTCCTGAAAAGATTTTAAAGGGGGGCGGGTGCCGTGTTTATTTTTTGTAGACAAAAGCCAGAAACAATTTTTTTGCTCACAAACTTACCTAAAAAAAAAAAAGGTCCTCGTTTTCCGACATTTGCCGAATTATAAAATTCGCCCCCCCTCCCTCCACGGGATGGCCCTGTTTTTGAATGAATCTGTTTTAAAAAAGGACTCCTTTCACTCCTATTGGAGTCAAAACAGTTTATTTGAAAGTTTGCGCTTTTGCGTCTAAAAAGTCTTTTAGTAAAGTATTATCCATTTCTATTTATTTAAACATAAAAAATAAAAATTACAAAATTATAATTTATAAAATTAGGTTCGATATTACTCATATAATTAAAAACTTGTAGACTTCTTAATAAACAAATAAAATAAGAAAATATTAAGACAAGGAAATACTTGAGTAAACTACAACAACAAAAGTTAAAAAAAAAAATAAGTATCGGAATCAGAATAAAAATGTTAAAAAAGTTAGATAAACATATTTAGCTTTTGCATCAAATAGAAATGGGGGAGATAATTTTATAAACAGATTTTAGAGAGTAAATACAATGTAAGTATGAATGAATGTATATGACTTGCAATTCTACCGTTTCAACTTGCAATTCTGCCGTTTATTCAGATTTCATTGCATTGCATCCATCTATCTCTGGTCAAAAAAATGTCAGTTAAAAGTAGCCATTAATAAGTGCTTTACTCATAGAATAGCACCTACTTCATTTTGTAAAAAAATAAATTATAACTATCAACTAGGCAATCATAATTTAACTTGGTCTACAAACCCAAACCAATTTTGGTGTGACCATGGATTCTTACTTAAATTACAATAATCATATTTCAAATATCGTCCGCGCATCAAAAAGTCGAGGATATCTAATCCTTAAGTGTTTTAAAAGTCGTGTTATCGTTAAAGGCTACACTACTTATAAAAGACCGATCTTAGAATATTGCTCTCCGGTTTGGTCGCCAAATCGCACTGAAATGAACAATACAGTGAAAAGAGTACGAAATGAGAATTTCTAACCTAAATAACGTTTCATACTCAAATAGACTTAGAATTCTTGGTTTGGAACTACTAGAAGTTCGTTGCCTTAAGCAAGACATGATTACATGTTACAAAATTCTGAACAATTTAGTTTGCCTAAATAAATCAAGTTTCTTTTTATTTAACAACTATATTTACACTCGAGGACATAATTTCAAATTACGCAAACTAAAATGTAAACTAGATGTCCGTAAATACTTTTTCTCACTTAGGGTCGTTAATGTTTGAAATAACTTGCCGTCTGACGTCGTGAACGCCAAAAGTATAAAGTTTCAAAATTAAAATTAACTCTATCGACTTTGAAAAATACTGTTCCGGCTAACTGGTTTTTGCTTTATAACTATGGTCTTATATATAATTGTAATATATATTTCAAATTATCTAGCATATGTATTATGTAGGGCACGTTTTTAGAGTCCTTCATATTTTATGGAACTGCGTGTCCTTTAGTACATGTATCACTGTTCTAATAAATTTTAATCTAATCTAATTTAATCTAATCTAAATAATTTAAGCATTTTTGTTATGTTAAATATAGCTCATTACTTTTAGATTTTTTATTATTATATTTTAGTAAACTTCTTTTTATGCTTTTGTTTAGAAAAAGGTGAGGTATTTTTTATTATATTTTATGAAAATAATATAATAAATAATAATATATTATGAAAATTATATGAAGTACATATCAAATATATATTAAATTGTTATATAAAATGTAATTAACTTTAAACAATATTTTTGTTTTTTTTATGTTTTTTTAGTTTTTCTTATAATACTGAGATTAATTTTTAGTTGCAAATAAAATAAATATGTTGGCTTTCTACATAAATAAACCAGAAATAAACCAGAGCATATTATTATTTTTTGTACCAACATTTTCTCTCTCCATTCCACTAAAAATTTAGTGAGTCCGTCACTGAATATTTAAAGTCTAAATAAGAGTTTTGAAAAATTTCGTTAATTTGTATAAGAAACTGGAAATAGTTTCAATAAAATTTGCTTAACCAAGTTTTATATATAAAATAACTTTAATTCTGATTTCAGGCCAACAACGACGGGGTTGCATGCCCTCAACTTTTTTACTAGACAACCTCTTTTGTTATTTTCTTTTTTAAAGTTTCTAGATATAGAGGAAAACTCTTCAGAGTCGGACAATTATGTCCTTCTACTTCAAAAACCGTCAAAACCTTTAAAATCTTTGATTTACGTAAAGGAAAACATTGCATATAAAGAATAAAATGAGTGTTTCTGACAGATCTAAAATATTAGTTGTATTGCTATTTTCAGATAAGTAATTTTTGGTTAATCTTTTTTTAAACAAAATTTATCTAATATTCATTTTTTAGTTTTAATATTTTCTATTCAGTTAAATAAAATATGAACTTTGATATTTTATATGATATATATATATATATATATATATATATATATATATATATATATATATATATATATTTTGTTATTTAGGTGTCCCAAAAAGACCTAACGGTCTTGTCACAGAGCACCGCGGAAGTGCATTTAACCAGAAAGTTCACGTCTCCTTCGTTACCATGACGCGAAATATGTCCCGTCATTATGGCCCGTCATTATGGAATCAATTGAAAAAAAACAATATAAAAAATTTGAAAATCACTTTATCTTATAAACGACAAATGAAAATACATCTCCTTAATTTCGGACATATATGTAAGTATGTTTGTATATGTGTGTGTTTTTATGGGTATATGTATATATAAGTATATATGTATATATGAGTTTTTCTTTATTCTTTACGTAGTATTTAACAGATAAAATATTTGTTGTAAATTTTTTAAAGCCATGTGGGCTTTAAATGATATTGTAAAGGGGCTCTATGAAAAGATTGTGGTGACACTAGTCATCCTTATCTTCTTTGAGCTCCTGTCTGTTTTATATATATTCTTTGTGTAATGTAAAAGTTTCATTGTAATTTTATTATTTTATTTTTATATAAACAGCGAAATATATTTAAAAAAAGAAAAATAATAATGTCCGACGCTCCTATCGAATTTTTTTTTGATAAAACACAGTTGTTTTTTAGATGGTAAAGCCAAATACAGGTAAAACTCTATGTAAAACTATATGCAGATGTGCAATATTTTGAGTTATAAATATTTCAATAGATTACTTTGAGAAACAATTTAAAAAAAGATTTTGAATTTAATTCATTAGCTATTTTGACTAAAATTGACATGCTGATTCAAAAACTGAAATCGTTTATTTTCTAAGAAGTCAACTTTTTTCTCCACTCTTTGCGCTTTAGTTAAACAAATTTCACCTTAAAAGAGTTACCTGCAATTTACGATTGGATTCGTCTACCTTACAATCTACAAAAATAGTTTGTCTGGGCTACAAGCTATTTTTTTATGTGAATTTTTATTTTTGTTAAAGCGTTTTTCGTCGTTTTCAAAACATGCAAGTTTTATATCTAAATGTTTATTATAGGTATATATTTCCTTTATTTTAGATCATGTCTGCTCCTGATAATTTTTGTCGCAAACGCCTAAATAACCTTGATTCATTTTACATTTTTAGCCATATTATTTGCAAAAACATTATTTGTGTTAAATATTGCAGTCTAGCCCGGTTTTTTAACTTTTTTATGTATGGTAACATTTGGGTAAAATAAGCTTATATCTGTTGAGCATTTTCAAATTTACATGTTTTCACATTTTTTAAAAAAATGAAAATCCTATAAATTAAAAACTTGACTTAATAGAAAAAAAATGAGATCATTTTTAATTTAGCATCTATAAATTAATTAACAACATCTTTATAAAAAAAATGTGTTCTACAGTGTTTATTGTTATTGTTATTATTACTATTATTCTTATTATTATAATAGTAATAATTATTATTGTTATTTATATTATTTTTTAATTCAATAAAAAATTATAAGGTTTTATTGGAAACTCAAAATACTTTTTAATGTTTTGTATAATCGAGTTTAAATATACTAATTTTTCTTTATTTTACAAAGAACATTCAGTTCTTATTTTTATTTATATTTTTTATATTTTAACACTAATGGACAGCCCCATCATTAGAAATCAATTTAAAAATCAATTTAGACGACAACGTCAAAGCATTTTTACAAAAAGCATTACATAGAAAAAACACTGCATTAGCTTTGTTATTAGAATTGCTAAAAAACGCAACAATGGTTTCTTAAATTTTTTAAGTTTTTAAAAACATTTTCAAATGTCCTTAGTATATTGGTACAAGTTATATAGTTATACAATGCCCTGTTTTACGGGATTGAATTTCTAAGACCACTAGCTTTTCAAATTTGTTAAAAGACATATAATAATTATGATGTAATTATGCTCCTTGGTACAGTTTTTATTATTAGATGTTTCAGATGAACCGCCTTTATCATCTTAAACTTATTTTACACGTTAAAATATTCTTGATAAAATTTAATGCATTTTTACCTAAATAACCTCTTTTGCTAAAACTTTGTAGTTTAAATTTATTCCTAATTGTTTAAAATGTCTTTAAATTGATCCAAATTTAAAAACAGTTTTATAAAAAGCATTTCGACAATTTTTGTAAACTTGGGACCTTATAAACTTTGGAGGTTTGAATATAAGCATATGTATGTGTTCATACCTCCAAAGCATTTTTTATGGGAATGGCTGTAAACATTAAACACTAAATTATATAGTATAGAAATTTTGAAAATGTCATTTTTCAAACATTTTAATTTTGCTCTAGAACAATGGGCATTGGACATCTCAAGACATCCGACAAACATCGAGTGGACGTCCAGACTCATATTTATTAACAATCATGTCAACAATAATATCGACATGTCGCTACGTTAGAATTATCTTGTTCTATCTCCACTTTTTAAAAAATTTGAGTTATTGATAGTGTTGTGTACCTCAGTACACAACTTATAAGTAATAATTAATAAGTTGTGGGGAAATTTAAAAAAAAAAAAAAAATTATATGCCGTCTCCTAAAGTCTTTATTTTTAAAATTATTAATTTGGAGATAAAACAAAATAATTCTAACGTCGTGATGTATTGAACCAGGCCCGTAGCAACCGGGGGTCTTTAGGGGCATTCTCTCCCCGCCTTCCCCCCCCCCCCACTTTTGAAGTTAGTTTTTAGAAGATATAAAAGAAAAAGAAAAAAAAAGGATAGAATAGACCTAATTTGTCTTCCGTATTTTCGGCGTAAGTCCCATTGACAAAAATTGGTGACCTACTACTAATTGACCTACCCAGTTGTATTGCCCCTCCACAGTGGCGGATCGGGGCTCTGTTTTTTTTTTTTTTTTTTTTTTTTTGAAAAAAAAAGACTAGTTTAAAGAAAACAACACACCCTTCCCCCCTCCCCCCCAATATAATTTTTGTTTCTACGTTCCTGTTAAACTTAAGAATATAATTTATACTAAAAAAAATTATGTGACTTTATATTGTTTAAATATGTTTATAAATTAGATTTTATTTAACCATTTAAAGTGGTACTCTATTATAAAATTTCATAGTGTTCTAAGAGTTTCCTTTGCAATAAAATGTTTATATTTAAAGAGATCATCGTTTTATTTTGACTTTAAAAGAAACGCTGAGTTTTTATGATAAGAAACATTATTTTTTAAATTACGTGATGTTTTATATATTACATTCGAATACTATGATCCATCTTTGTGATACATATTTAAAAAACCAGATCTTTTTGATTTATATTTTAAATTACAAAGATCTGGTTTGGAAAAATTAAATGATTAAAAAACATGGCGTTGTTGCGCTATTTTGTATTGGTAATTGTGTATATACATACTTCAGAAGCGCTTTTTAAAAATCGCTGTAAACGTTAAACTTAATTTTTACATACCGTAATACTTACTACTAAGAATAGTGATTATCTGATTTTTCACGACTAACCTGATAAATCACGCGATATATCAGATATATAATAATCTCATAGATTACATATAATCGGATAATCTGAAGTCACGTGACAATTTGATATATCTTATAATTTGATACATTTTATAGATATGATATTGATATTTTGATATAACTTCGATGTTGATATTAAATATGACTGTAAACATATATCTTTGTATTCTTCCCTTTAAGTTTCAGTATTTTTAATGAGTATGAATTTATCACATTGCTTAAAAAATTATACTTTTTCAAAAGAAAAGTATTTTTTGTGTGATGTTGTTCATCTCCCTAATGTCGAGACAGCCACTACAGTCAAGGAGGCTAATTTTTAAATTTTTTAAATTTGGTAGCAAATCTTTTTCATTTCTTTTAACTGCGAATTAACACAAACATTGACGGACAAAACCGCTGCGCGGAAAAACAAGTTAAGCGTGGTGTTTCCAAAGACGTGGTATGGATCGAACTTGTAATTTCAAGTTAATGACGCAAGCGCTCTATTACTACACTACTACCGTCGTTGAAGATTACGTGGTACAACAACAACAACAAAATTTTTTTTCATTGAATAAACTATTGTGCAAAATCGAATGAATGATAGATTTCCAATAATATTAGTTGACTTACAGTAAAATAGCTTTGAAAATTGCACATTTTTTCTCTATATCTAATCAACTTAAGAATTTTAGATTGGAGAGATAAAACTCATAAAACAGCAGCCGTGGCACAATGATTAGAGTTCTGGCTTACAATCAAAAGGTTCCATGTTAGCTCTGACTAAATAATCTTGCGACATCGATATAAAAGGAGGCGTGTATTTCCTAATTACATGCTTTTCCACGGCTCTGCACAGCTGTTTTAGAGTGATAATAATAATAAACTTTCACAAATATAAAATAAGGTATCTGAAAGAAGATCAAAGGATCTTGTCGTCAGAACCTTAACGTAAGGGGTGTTACTAAAATATTTATAACTTTTGAAAAATTAAAAATAATTTTGTTTTGTAAAAGGAATAAAAATAACAATAAAATGTTTTATCATATGACATTTAATATAATAGTAAAAAAACTTCTTTTAGTTTAGAAAAAACGCGAGAAATGATGAAGTTGGCTGAACTTTAGTAATTTATTGTTACTTTTTATCAACAAAAAAATTGAAAATATATATTTCTAATATTTATTAACAAGTTATAATCTTTATTAGACTATAATAAAAAAAAAAAAAAATTACTCAAACTTTATGTTAATTGAAACAGGGATAATTAGGTCATAAAACAAAATCGCAAAAAAATATTAGAAAAATTGTTTTAAAGTTTAATTTGCTACGTCGTTGCTTTAATAACATAAACAAAAATTTACGCGAAAAGCTAAAAAAGTTGCTCAACTTGCCAAGTTTGAAAACATATTCGTGATTGAAACAGCCGTGTCTGTGATAGATTGTCAAGTCTACTCTTTAACAAGTCTTTACTCTTTAACAAGTCCTTAATATTTTATTTTAAAAAAATTGTGTAATCTTTTTAATATAGTATTACTGTTAAATCTCAATAACTGGAACCCTCGGGCTCCAAGTAACTCGAAGTGTTTTTAAATTTTTAATGAATCCGGTTTTTCATAAAAAAACCAATAACACGAACTTTAACTTTAAGCCTGACCTTTTTCTTTGTCACTTGGTTGTTCAACAGTTTAAACAATATTTGTGGCATGTATAATTGTAGGTCTTGTTTAGAAATCTTTACTAAATCTAAGAAAGGTTATGAACGGTGCTTCGGATTTAAATAAGATTTACAACAATATAGACAACTAGCCTCTCTACTTTAAGCTTAATGATAAAACTTTATTAAGATTAAATGGTACTTTTCTACTATAAAAATTAAAAAACCTATTAGCTTCTAGTAGATGTGATGATTGGTTGTTGGAAATTTTTGGGAAAACTTGCCTTTAGATCAATTTCTTTCATCGGCGTTTTATATATATATATATGTCGCCGTTTGACAAAACTTACTATAACTAAATAAAATAAATAAAAATTTATATGACAGAAGCAAAACGAAAACTATATTTTGTCTTCCACTAAGCCCCATAATATATACCATACATAGAATAGCTTTTAAAAGTAAAGATTATACAAAACCTTTTAAATAATAATTTAATTTTCCTAAAAATTATATTTCAAATAAAGAAAATAAAATTAATAAATAAATAAAAAAAAATTAAAATAAAAAATAATTTGTTTTTGTATTTTATGCAGTAATTACTTTTTTTTTTAATTTCTTATGTTAGAATGATTAAAAAAAAGAAATTAAAAAAGTAAATAAATAAAAAAAAACACAAAAAAAAAAACTAACAAAAATAAACACAAAAAAAAACATAGAGATAAGAAAAAGATAAAAAGTGAGTGCACTCTCACAAATAAATACACGCCAAACAATTACGGGTACTATTTACATAAGATTTCAAGAATATATAGTATACCAGTAGTATACTAGTGGCCACCGGACCAAAAAGAGACGTCTTTTGAACGTTCAAAAGACGTCCAAAACGTTCAAAAGACGTTCAAAAAACGTCTAAAACGCGTATAAGCCGTTTATAAAACGTCTTTTTTACGTCCGTGCCCGCAGGGTATAAACTTTTTTACATCCTCGGTAATAAACAAATGATAAAATTAAATCGTGTAAAAGTTTACAATAGAATTTTTTTTTCCTTTTTATGTGTATATTTATCATTAATTAATATATTCATAACTATATAAATCAAATTTTTTTTTTTTAATTATCTTCGCTTCCAACAAGGCTGCAAGCAACGATTAATTAGTGTTGGAAGTTACTGGAAGAGAAAAGATGAAGATTGTAAAATCAGGAAAGCAAGATGAAGGAAGCGAATTCCAAAGAACTGATGTTCGAGGAAAAAAACTAGACGAATAAGAGTTTTTGGAGCACTTAGGAACAGTAACAGAAAAAGGATGAGACTTAATTGAATGACGAGTAACACGAGAATGAAATTTAGTAAATGGCACAGGAGACGCTAGCTCTTTAGAGCAGTGCCCATTATAGTATTTGTAGAAAAGAGAAAGAGAAGCAACATTACGACGATGTGACAGAGGTTGAAGGTTGGCTGCAAGAGCAGGTCCAACTATGTTTACAATGCGTTTTTGCACCTTGTCTAAAAGAGAAAGGGCATCATTAGAAGATCCGCCCCAGATATGGCAACAGTATTCCATACAAGGCCGGATTTGAGATTTATAGAGATAGAGAATAGAATCCAGAGTAAGAAAGTGACGAGCTCGATAAAAAGAAGCAACTTAATCCGTTGCAAAATTAGCAGATGCTAATTTTGCAACGGAAACTTGCTTGGAAACCTTATATCAAATCCGTTGCAAAATTAGCAGATGCTAATTTTGCAACGGTTTTGACATAAGGTTTCCAAGAAAGATCAGAAGTAAGAGTTAATCCTAGAAGATGAAGGGTAGGAGACTCATCGAGTAAATTACCGTAGATAAATATTGGAAGGTCTAAATTATTGCAATAACGATTGGCCGAAAAAAATTGAGTTTTATTTGTGAGAATATCTGGAAATTAAAAATGTAAATTAAAAAGAGTATAGGGCCAAGGTTTGAACCTGAAAATCACAAGAGTACTCTTATTTAACGCCTTAGAAGAAATTTAATTCATTGTTGTCGATTAGAAGAATTTGCCTAAGTTTGTATTTAAGTTTTTGTTTTAAATTGGTTAAGCGAAGAGAGTGTTTTAAGATCATTATTTAAAAGTGTATTCCATAATTTAGGTCCTCGATTTGTAATAGTATTTAGTGGCTGAATAATAGATTTTGGATTGACTAAAGTTATTTTTTGAGAATCTTGTGCTGTATATATAATTTGTTTTTTTAAATATTGAGTAAAATAAAGGTGGTGTTTTTTTTTTTTTAATATAAATATACGCATATAAAATACTATTTTAAAATCATTTTTAAATTTATCTTTATGATATATTGATGAACGTGTCTATTGATGAAGTTCAAAAATTTTAAAGCGTTTTGTCAACATTTTAAAAAATTAGGGAAACTGTGAGAACAAAAAGTGAATTTTTCATTTTTGCAAAAAATTAAAATAAAGATAAAAATTATTTTATAATTTGTTATACTTAATTGCAACATCCTATGCAATTTAATTTTTTAAATAAACAACCATTGTGATCCAAAGTAATTGAAAAGCTTGTTTTTGAGCTTAGGTATGTATTTTTTTCCTCGTGAAACTTCTGCCAACTGTTCACTTAATTCAAAAAAACGAAAAAAAAAATTTTTTTTCACTTATTTAATGGTGAACCATGTTAAAAATTATATTAAAAAAATTAAATAAATTACTTTAGTTATTTAAATAAAGATTTAAAAATACTGCAGATCCTATAAATCATAAAATAAACTATTTAGTTTACAAAAATGCCTTTCAATTTAGTATTATAAATAATTCGATTGAATGACAATGATTTAGCTATATTTTCACTGTAAATTATCAAAACTTCCAAAATTAAACGTCTAAAAATATCCCGCCAATTTGAGTTTTTTTAAATTTAATATTTGAGTTAATTTAATTTTTTATTTTTGAAAGTTTTCATTATATACTAAATTATCGTTGCAGTTAAAAATGCGATTTAATTAATGATTTTTTTTCTTTCTTTTAAGTACAAACTTTTACAATTATAATTACAAAAATTTTAATATACACTTTGCATTCAATAATACCTTCTTATATCAAGGTAATAAAATTTTTTGAATGAGTTTTGTATAGGTTCTTCAAGTAAAATGTCCAAAATTTCCCGCCTTTTAGAAATATTTTAGGCGCTCAAAAAGATTCGATTTTCAAATCGAATTTGCAACATTTCAGAAAGTAAAAAAATTTATACTTAAAACCATTCATGAAAGAAAAAAGAAAAGAAAAGAGGAAGAAAAAAAGTAAATTTGCATTCATTTAAATTCCATTTATTTGACAACAAAAAAATTTACTAAGAACATTTTATTTTTGAATAAAATTTTTTTTTATAATAATACATGCGTTTAAACTACTTATTTTAAAATTATTTTTAAATTTATCAACATGATAACTTGTTGAACGCGTTCAAACTACTTAACTCCACTTTTTGCAAATTTTTTAGCTTTGATAAATTCTAAATCGGCACTTAAGATCTAATTGCAAAATCATTTTCTCAATTTTTGGTTTTACTTATTCACTAATACTGAGAATTCTTTAAATATAAATCGGGTCATAAAGCGCGTAAGTTTATTTCGACCCTCCCCCCAGCTCCCTTATTTTGCTAAAAGCTTGTTTTAAGTACCTCCGCTTTTAACCTACTTACCCAACAATTTCTATATTTTTGAATTTAGTGTCTCCTTACTTTTATAATTGACCAACTGCCCCTCCATCTCATATACGCTATTTGCAAACCCCCTCTTCCCCTCGGAGCGAACATACTTTATGGACGATCGCTTATTCATTTTTTAAATAATACTAGAAACATAAAAAAAAAAGTCATAATCTTCTCTTTAACGATTAAAGGTCAAAATATACAATAGGGTGGTATCCAAATTATTTATTTAATTAATTTACTGGACGACGCCAGACAGCTCCTACTATTTTCAAAAAAATACCATAAAAAATTTAAAAATAATTATCTTATGTAAAACACGAAAAAAAAAAATTATCAAAAAACTTGCATTTTTAGTTTATTAAAAAAATTTTTATATATAAAAGATAGTTTTGAAATCTAAATAACTTTTTTTGAATACCAACCCAGCTGGCAATCGGTCCAAAAAAGGTGTTTCATAAACGTTTCCGAATTTATAAAAAAATTTATTTCAATATCTGAAGACTTGATAAAACGAGGTTTTTGGTATTATTTTAAGACTGACCCCTACCTTTTTCACTGATTTAATTTAAAAACAAACTTTAAAAAATAGACTTGGATTCATTTGGAACAAAATCTTGCAAAATATATAGCATTCAAAATATTGAAAAAAATTTATAGACTTGGATTCATTTGGAATAAAATTTTGCAAAATATATAGCTTCAAAATATCGAAAAAAGGACACAAAATATAATTCTGCTAAAAATTAAAGACATAAATTTGCTGACAGGTTTTTCATGTATTATATAAAAATGACAACTTGTTTGCCGGTGAGGCATTTCTTCTGATTTTTTTCAACGCATTTATAACGCGTAATGATGATATGTAATATTTATGAATAAATCTAATAACGCATATTGCTAAAAAAGACTAGTATCACAATCTCTTAAATAGTAACACGGCAATCAGTCAAATATCAATTTTCAGCAGATATTTTAAAAATTTAGTATATTTATGTTGTAGATTTTCTCTAAGTTTGTCTAAGTTTATTTATCTCCGAATTCCTAAAAAAAAAAAAGTAATATCAACAACAATATAACACGCACAAGTAGCGGAAAAGCAAGAAAGTCTCAATGCAATTAATTAATAGCCTCATATATTAATATTTAACTTAAATAAATAGAAACAACGATAAGAATTAGGAAAATATTTTTTAATTGCAAAAGTTTGTTTTAGTTTTATTAAAATTTTTTATATTTCCTAAAACAATGATTACTTAAAGATAATTTAATCATAACTAAAAATAAACCTAATCAAAACTAATAGCAAAAGTAAAAAACATTAAAAATGATTTATCTATAAAATGATAAAAACAATTTAATAAAATAATAAAAAGTTTAATATCGTTGGTATACAAGGAAAACAAAATGATAAAAAAAAAAGCATCATTTCGAAATGATGAACAAATAAATTTTTGCGTAATAAATAATATAGGTATATAATATATACCTAATAAGTTTTTGTTTAATAGTTGAAATAAAAAATGTCAATAACTCATTAATAATTACTTAATTAAATTTGTGTGGTAAATCAAACGATAGAGAATCTAAAATACTAAATAGTGGTATAAATAACTCCATACTGCCAAAAATGGGCGTACATTTCCTTGCAAACCGACGATATATTCTTATTAAATTAAAATCAATTACTTAATTAATTAATTAAATTAAAATCAATTACTTACAATTACAATTACAAGGTAACTTAATAAATATGAGGAGGTAATAAACTAAACGTGATATATTAATTAGATATTAAAGTCAGAAAAAAACAAACATTTGTGATTATAACAGTAAAATTATACTTTTTGTTGTTTTTGATTCATTCCGGTTTGATTGCCTCAAATTGACTTGTGTTAGCAAATGTTGACGCCCGGTCTTTCTTAATCCACTAAAAAAAATTAAACTTGTTTCTCGAAAGTTAACATTAAATGCCATCTTATGATGACTGTTGAAACAATACGTAACATCATTAATTTGGAAAATATCACGTATTATTCGTACAGCCGCATATAACTCAAATCTTTATATAACCTAATAAAACTTAAAAACTTACGGTACTTATAGAAAAAACTTTATGAATACATTAAACATATTCGACGTGAATACAGTAAAATATTCAAACATTTAATGTGCATTTTGTGAACATAAGAGGCCTCTTTAACACTATTAAATATAGCAATGCAGTGTTTTATTTATAAAATAATTTTTTTTTAATAAAACAACTCTCATTAATTTCATAAATACAATTGTTCTTAATTTAGAAAATATACGAAGTAAACATAAATTTCAAGAAATAAGTTTTTATTTCTTCATGAAAAAATAAATAACTTACTTTGCTGTTGCTGTATTATATAACTATTACTGTATTTTATAAGAAAAATATTTCTCATAAAATTTTTTTATCAGCTTCTTTTTTGCAACTTAATGCAAAGTAAATAACTGAAGAACTGAAACTAATTGAAAGTTTTTAATGAAGGATTAAATAACTTAAAAAACAATACTGAAAAATTGGTAAGCTCGATAGAAAACTGAAAGTCTTTTAACAAATATTATTTAAAAACAAATAATAAATTCAGTTTTTAGAAGAAAAAATATATTTGTTTTTTGAAAAAAACAACAACATTTAAATAAATAAATAAACAACAAAAAACAAACAAAGGTTTTTTTTTTGCATAAAACATGAAAATCATATTTTTCGTTAACTAACTGCGAAGATTTGATTTAAACTAACTAACTGCGAAGATGTTATTTAAAAAATAGATACAAACCTTTATATAAAAAGCTTCCAATCTTTTGAATCATTAGTAAAAAAAAAAAATTAATTCTAAAAAACAAAGCAGAAATTGAAGTCTTTAACATAGATTTTTAAATTAATAAAGAGCATTTCTACATAAAATTTAAACGATTCAAATGATAATTTAAGATAAACAACAGTTACTTATATGTAGGGTTCGGCAAGTTACTTACCGGTAATGTTACTGACCGGTAAGTTACCGGTAATCTACCGGTAGCTCAATTCTAGTTACCGGTTACTTTCATACGGATCAACGCAAACGCGTTTAAATATTAAAAATCTATTTAATTGGATGTTCTTAAAATCGCATGTTTTTATACTTTATATCTTTGTTACAATGTTTTATTATAAACAATTAATATAAATGATTTATATCAAAAGTAAGTGTTTTAGTTTACAACTGAATGTATAAGGTACTTTAAATTAAAGTTTAGTTTATAGCACCTCAGAATGCTCAGCAGTTTAACATTTTTATATACATTTAGTTTTTAAGTAAAAATTCAACAATTTTACAAAAAAGTTTAAGTAAAATATTAAGTCTTTTATAGCTAAATAATTATTATATAACAACAAATTTTGTTATTATATAAACGCAAACGGTTTAAATGAAATTTGCGCGAGTGTATTGATAATAATTATAAATTCTCACATTCTATCAATAATATTTTTTTTTAAGTTACTTTTTTAAATCAAAATTACCCAATGTTACCATAAGTTACACTCAAGTTACTTTAAGTTAAACTCAAGTTACCTCAAGTTACCCTCAAGTTACCGCAGTTACCGGTAACTAAAAGTAACTGTTTTGCAAGTTACCGAAATCGTCGAACCCTACTTATATGTTGCGTAAGATACTTATAAGTTTGTTGTAATTTATGTAAAAGATTTCCAATAAAATGATCGCATAAGGTTAAAAATAAAAACAAATACAATTTTTTTCATATTTAATCTTTACTTGAATCTCTATAACTTTAACAACGTTAATAATATAATTACGTGTAATTAACTACTTAATTGACATTAATTTATAAGTATTCAAAGTATTTTAAACCATCTTGATACTATACACGTTTTTTTTATTTATAAGAAACCAAGCAAACGGGATAGCACTAGAAAGTTTCTTATTTTGAGGGTACTTTTTTTCTAAATATAGTACTAAAAATTTCTTGAAATTTTTTTAAATTTCAAGGTTTCAATAGTTATCGAATAGAATTCCATCCATTCATCGCGCGTGGAAATTAAATATTCTTTTAAACTGCAGTTCATTGTAGAGAATGATAACCACGCAATGTCGATATGTATTATTTAGGTGAAAAATACGTAAATATTTATCGAAATCTTAAATAAATTTCTTATTGAAAAGTAATTTAGTACTAAAAGTTTCCTAAGATTTTGAGGATCCTAATACTTGTTTCTTTTAAAAAAAAACAAAAAAAAAAAAACCAACGTGTAATATAAATAAAAAAATATATTTGCAATTTGCAATTTATAACAAAATGGAAAGTACATACTCCTCAGCAATTCTGCGACTAAAAAGACAACACACTCTATAAACTAAACAAATACATAACATTATAATATAATAACATAAAAGTTAAAACATACTTTCATCATCAATAACACAACTCTTTTTTAAATTGATATAAGAAATCTATAACAAAAACAAACAAAGCTATAGTTTATTGTGTATTTGTGTAGGGAAGTTTTAGCTTTTCTATATACGCTAACAGAAAAGCTAAAACAAGCAAAATATAAACGACTTAGAAGATTAAACATGTTGCACATTTGAAGTAGATGTATAAAGGTATGAATGGCGTACAAAAAAAGAATACATTAAAAAAAACGCGCTTTTTTTTTTGGTTCGAAAAATGTCTATTTTGCAGAATTTTAGAACATAACAGAACAATTAAATGCTTATGAAGACTTTTTTTTTCTATTTTTTTATTAGTTAATTTTTTATTAAAGTAAAATACTTTTTTTATTTAAGTAAAGGTTTTTTTAATAACAAACCCTGCAAATAGGCTAGTACGAGAAGTTTTATATTTTAAAGTGAGTTGTTTTCCCAAATTTTTTTTAGGATTATTAAAAGAAAGAGCAAATAAAATACGTTTGAGAATGGAAAGCCAGGACGCGGCTTTTTTAAACTTTTAGAGGGCCCATTACAAAATTTAAGTACTTTTTTTTCAAGCAATATCTAATAACCGAAGGTTTTTTGAAAATTCTACAGGTGCCCCAAGTGCCGTGACAGATATTTTAAAATAAAGCTTATGTTTAAGTTTAGCTTGTTAAGTTTTATCCGAACCAAAGGAATTCATTTAAAATAGCGTCTCTTTTTAAAATCCATTTTTTTTGAACACAAGTATTTCGCGATGAGCGTGAGCTACGTTCCTAAAGTAGCGTCTTCTAACTTAATTAAAGTTGCACATGTTACTTTTATTGCGCTAATATTTTTTTTTGAAGTTGTAAATAATAGGCGCTATCCATTAAGGACGTCAAGTAAAAGAGGAAGAAATTGATAAAAAGGGATAAAGGAGAGATGGGAATAGGACAACAATTTATAGAATTTTATTTATTTTCTATTTAAACTTCAATATTATTTTTGCCTATAACTTCCAAAGATGGATAAAAAATAGTATTTCAAATTCGCTCTAGTGCCGGATAATGGGAGGGTCTAGGATGATAAAAGGCTATAGCCCCGGCCCCCGAAAAATTTAAAGGATTTTTTTTTTAAAGTTACATTCAAAGCCTTTCTTTGATGAAATGAAAATACTTAATGTCTACAAACTTAATGTTTTCAATGTTTTATGTTTTACTTATATGTGGAAAAACAAATTATCCCTACCTGTTTTTAACGACCTTTTTACGTTAAAACTTACTAATAAGTACTCACTAAGAAATAAAGATTTGCTAAATGAACCATTTTGTAGAACAAATTTTAATAAATTCTGTATTAATTATAGAGCACCTTACCTTTGGAATAAAATAGTTCTGCCTAATTTTGATCCTTTTATCCGTTTTTCTGTTTTTAAAAATGAATTAAAAAAATTCATTCTTGCTATGGATGACATTTTAAGTTACTATTAGCTTGAAGTATAAACTTGATTTCTGAGATTTATAATAATATTTATATTAATAAATTTATTTTCTTTAATTTATATCAGATCTATAAAATTTATTATTATGGATTTTTATAACAAATTTGTGAGAATTATTATTACAGATACGTGATTAATATTATAAATTTATTATTATATATTTATTATTACGGCCGTTTTTGGATTTATATTTTCAGTTTTATGGTATGATAAAATTGTAAAGGTTCTGATGATAAGATCAGTAGATCTTCTTCCAGAAGCCTTGTTTTCTTTGTTCTTGTAAAATATAGTATTTATTTTACGGCAAATGTAAACAGAAAAAAAAAAAAAAAAAAAAAAAAAAAAGTTACATTTTAGGTGCTTGCACATAGAAAAGGCCTCTAAAAGCAAAAATAGTCCTGGGCCCCAAGAAGTCTTTATCCGTCACTGATTCGTTCATAAAGTTTTAAAAAGATGCGCGTCCGATAAAGAATACAGCCGATTGTCATTTACTATTTAAGAGCCATTATCTGAGAAAGATAAATAAGCAAAGTCTGGAAGTGATGTCTTCAAAATCTCTTCATTTTCAAATATTTCATAGAAAACAATGAAACTAGTCTGTCGTTAAGTTTTCTTTTTGAAAACTCCCATTAATTGCAGAGATATCGGGTCCCGAAATTTGGTCCATTTTGTAAAAAAATTTGTGCATGAATTGCAATTACTATTTTAAAAGGTTAGCAACATGAATTTGAGAGACACATTTCTTTTTTTTTCTTTCTACTACTCTGGGTACATTTCTCCACTAAAAAGAAAAATTCAAAATGGTTACACTTTTTATTGTCTACAAATCACGATTTAAAACCGCTAATTTTAAAATTTTACCCATACTTTGAGCATTTATAGCTCCTAAGGCCATTACTTGCATATAATTTTCTTAGTTGTTTTTGGAAAACAACCCCAGGGTGTGTAGGGTGTGCCGATTTTCACTTTTTTTTTTTAATTTTAGAAACGGCTTACTTTTGGTGAAGAATTTTACGGGGATTCGGAATCTAAACAAAAAAATAAAAAAATTATTTTTTGCTAGGCGGGTTTTAAACGGAAAAATGACTAAAATATGATTAATTAAAGGGGAGAAAGTATAATTTAAAAATATACATAACTTTTTAATAATTTTGAAAAATTTAATGATTTTTATGTTAAATTTGAAGAAAATTATATATTTGGTTCAAAAAGTAATAAAAATAAACTCATAAATTGAGTTTTTGTGAAGGGTGTTTTTACAAAAATTAGTCAATTTTTGGTATATTTTAGTCAGCGAATGTGACGGTAGAGTGCGTCTTTTTTTCCTGTTTTTATCAAATTTTAAAAATAAGTCGAATTCATTATTGTAAAGAATTTTTTAGGAAATCCGAATAAACAAAAAAAAAAAAAAAAAAAAGTTTAAAAAAATGTCATACTTTTGAACGGAAAAATGACTAAATTATGACTAATTAAAGAGAAACAATTATAAATAAAAAATAAATAAATTTTGTAATAATTTTGATGAACGCAATATGAACTACGTTGAAATTTATAAAAATTTCATATTTGATTAAAAAGACATTAAAGTAATAACATAAAGTGGGTTTTTGTCAACATTATATTTAGAAAAATTAGGCGATTTTTTCATATTATAATTTCATATATAATTATTTAACTAATATAATTAAATAATATTTCATATATAATTATTTAACTGGATATATTTTTACTGCATTGTTAAACGGTTCTCAGTGACAGGATTTTACGAGGTAAATTAGGTCTTTTATAGGCTGTAAAATGTTGCTAATAAGTGTTAACATTTTATCTTATTCTAAGATTTAAGTAAGAGTAAAATGATGAACCAAAATTTATACTTTTTTCAAATAGCATAACTTTTTAACAGCCGCTGTTGAACAGTGGTTAGAGCGCATGCCCCAGATGTCAGAGATCCAGGGGTTTAATACGACCTCTGAGCATTGAGAGGAAGCATGAATATTAAGTTAAATGTTTTTCCAAGGTTGCCGTGAAAATACCGTTAGGAATTCTAGGAGCTTATCATAGGCAAATTTTAATAGAGCCGCTCTAAAGATTGGTGTGTGCATTACCATCTGTAAAGTTTTTGTCAAAGTTAAATGCAAAGTAACAAAAAAACAACTTTTTCTATGAAAATTGATTAAAAACATTGGATTGATATCAGGTATTTTTATCTAGCTTAATTTTCTTTGTGGAAACCAAAGGCAGATTTTTTAGGTCCTAATAATATGAACTGACAAGTTCAAATCTTTAATTTGAATAGAGTTCCTATTTAAAGATTTCTTAAGATAATCATGTTTTTGAAATTTATCGTATTAGATACCTCACTATGACATCAGATTGCGAAAAACAGGTGCAGGTGGGGTTTTGGTTTTAGGTTTCAATAAATAAAAAGTGATATATAATGATGTGATATATAGTGATGAGGGATGGTAGTAGAGACTTTTAGATTAAAAATAGTGGTTCTGCACTAATTACTTTTCACCTGACTAATTTTTTAATTTTAAGTTCTCTATTGATTAGACTATTTTTAAAAGTCCTTAAATAACCTAAAAAGCATTCCGAATTCGACTTTTCTCTTAGATTTCTCGTCAATTTCTCTTTTATCTTACTCGAAAATTTTATTAAAGTGAATGATATACTAATTCAAAATAATCTACATGCAAATAATTATTTGATGTTTTGAAATCTTGGAACAAGATTTCAAAACATCAAATAAATGACTAATGAAATGATTTTTTTTTTCTTTAGATAGTGCAACATAGATTGTCTGATCTGCAGCCTAAAATTATTTATATCTCTTATTTTAAATAATTTGTTAAAAAAATGAGTTTTTTTTCATTCAAAATTTCCGACTTGGAAAAAAGAGTACAACATTTGGAGGTCTCTAATTTGCCATTAAATTTCTCGGAATTAATCGGTGAAGGCAGTGCTGCCAAAGTTTACAAATCATCGATTAAAGGAGAGCCATTAGCGCTAAAAGTGTTCAATACCCAGTTTGGAAAAAAACGAATTTTAACAGTATGCAATGAACTAAGGCAACTGGAACATATAAATATTGTTAACTTCTTGGGATATAGTCTTAGACCGACAGCTCTATGTTTTGAATTATGCAGTGTGAAAGTCCACGACACCGTTGCTTATTCCTTAAAAGAGCTTGTTACTATTTATAACGATAACGATTACTTCAATTTAGAAGAAAGAACTTCGTATATAATTCAAGCGTTTAAGGGTATAATTTATCTCCATGAAAAAAACATCATTCATAGAGATATTAAACCAAGTAATATGTTAGTTAGTGGGTCTATGGAAAATCTGATAATAAAAATATCAGATTTTGGTGATATGACCACTATAAAAAATACAATCACTTGCACTAATAACAACTCTTTAAAAGGATTAACACTTTGCTATGTGGCACCAGAACTTTTAGATCAAAATCCAAAACTTTCAGTGTGTACTGACATTTACGCATTATCTATTTCAAGTTTTGAAATTCTTTCCAACTTATGTTCACCATGGGAAAATAATCTTCCAATTATCAACGATGTTTTTCTTCTCCAGGCACTCAAAAACAATATAAGACCTGATGCTGATTTACTCAACGTTTTGTACAAAGAAAATATCCAAGAAATACAAATAATAATAAACGCAATACAGCTGGGCTGGAAATCAATGCCAGAGGAACGAATATCCATGAAAAATGTAAATGCTTATTTTTAATTTGTTACTGTTAAATATTTTTATCTGTTAAGAGTCCCATATACTTTCTATAAACATCATTTCCTACCAGAGTTGTGCAAATATCTAAAAAAATAAAACAACTGTAAATAAGAATAAGACATTTTTTATAGAATATCAATAAAATTAATATTCTATAAAAAAGTATTAAAAAAATGAACTCTAGGGACGTAATTAGGGTTTTTGTATTTTGATTTCACAAGTACTTGATTACTTGATATTAGTGATGAAATTTTCAGGAAATTTTGCTCAAAATTTCCGAAATTATCAAAAAAAAAAAAAAAAAAAAAAAAAAAATTGATTTTACTAGGTACCACTACTTTACTCTGAGGTAATAAACAAGATTGCAAAAAATCATATACGCCATACGCATATGATTTTTTTATCTAATACTGTTTATTAAAGAGGCAGCGGCTTCATACAAATTAGAACTGGGGATTGGGGAGGGATTGTAACTTTTACTCAAAACTGGGGGAGGGGTCATGTTTATATAGGTAAAAGGAACGGCTGTATTTAGTAAGTGATAGCTTTATTATAGGGTAAAGACAGAGTTTAATGAAATGGTTTGATGAATTTTCTGATGACACTTTATTATTACACATTAATATTAACAAGTTTAACACGTCGCCTTTCATATCTTGGAAATACGCGCTTTCAAAGCGCTTCTTGGGGGAACTGGGGGAAGGGGGTTGCTTCATGAGGCTTGGTGATGATAGACGCTCCTGTACGTCATCATTTTTATATTTAGATAATTTTATTATATTTTATCCCAAAATACATAAGAATAAAAAATCACAAGAAAAGTTTTAAGAATATTTGATCAAAATTTCCAAAAATATTCACACACAAAAAAAAAAAATTCAACTCTTTGAATTTTTTGAATTATTTGAAAATTTCCAAAATTTACGGAAATTTTCCAGAAAATTTCCTGACTTGAAAATTCCTAGGAAATTTTTATAACTACTTGATATATGTGAATCCACAAAAATTTGGAATTAAAAATTGGAAATCTAAAGTTCCTAGCAATAATATATTTATATAACTAATATATGGTATCTGCAATACAAAAATTTATTTTTAATATTTTAGCTATTAAAAGAGTTTCAATCAACAAATGGAAGAAAAAAATTAGTTAGTGTAGCTTTTGCTAAATTCCTTAATTAATAATAAATCAAACAATTTAAAAAATATATATATTGAATTAAAATTTTTCAGTTTGATCCTGATGAAGATATCGAAGATGACGTATCTTATGAAAAAGTAACTAAAGATTTTTTAGAGAAAAATGAGGCAAATGATAGTCTTTCATATCAAAATGAGAATAATAATAACAAAGAGGTTCCTCCATCTCCGCCTACAATAATACTTGAACCAAAAGAAACTTTTCAAGGTGTTTATTTTAATTATAATATAAAAATATTTTCAATTATAAAACTAGATTTAATAACATTAATAAGTTTTGTTTAGATTTTAATTTTCAACAAACAGATGAATTAAGTAAAGCTTTGTTAGATATAGAAGACAGCGTAAAGATATCTTTAACAGTAACAAATTCCACAGATAAACGAGAACATGACAGAGTAAAAAATATTATTATTAATTATCATTATTACTATTATGTTAAAGTCTTAATTACAACAAAAAGTCTTTCACAAATATACTTTTTAATTTTTAAAACTATCATTAGGGATGCCATTTGGGGAGGTGTTTGTTTAAGGAAGGACCCCTCAATTCAATGAAATCACAATATATATATATATATATATATATATATATATATATATATATATATATATATATATATATATATATATATATATATATATCAACCCTCGGATTTAGGGTCGGCATTCGGCAATGCCGACCTAAACGTGTTTGCGATCGGCAAACAAAATTCGGTTTTGCCGACCTCGTTTCGATGTTTGGTAAGATTTTTGTATTTGCCGACCTGATGCCGACCTCTAAAAGATTGAGGTCGGCAAATTATTGCCGACCTCTATTTTTCTTATTCCGAGGGTTGTATATATATTTTACTTTGGAGGAAAAATACAACATAGAAAACCCCTGATTTTTTTGAATTAGTAATCCTTGATGTTGATGAAGACAAATTGAAATTTTCGTACAACATATAATACAATAAAATATTTGTACCTTTGTTTCCTCAATAGACTCAATGAGATCATGAAACAAATCACCTAAAACGGTTGTACAATATAAATTTGTTATAGTTCTCTTCAAAATAAAAATTTGAAACTTGAAAATTGATTTGAATTTGAAATCAATTAAGTTTGTGAATATTTCGTAAAGTTAATCTTATTTAATTATTCTTACTAACTAATTGTATAAAATTCCCAAAATCTTGGCTCTTCAAGCAACTTAAAACATTGAATTTCAATATTGAGTTTCAATAGCTTGTAGCCTTGTTGGAAGTACAGATGCTAAAAAAAATAAAAAATCCTTTTAAAAAACAAAATTGATTAAAAACATAATATAATATATAGACAACAATTTAAATAATTTATTTCAGAGAACCGTTAAGAGCACTTTTTTAAAAAGTTTTTAAAATTTATTTTGCTTAAATAAAAAAAAATTAACCAAATTGTTTTTTGGAAGCAGTTTAATTTTTTCATAAAGAACTCTTAACAGGTTTCTGAAATTATAAATTACGATAAGAATAATAGTTTTAAAAAACACTATTACAGAAAAGACGTATTTCTCCAATTGAAACAGCAAAACACTATATAGAAATGCAAAAAGACCCAGACACTTTATACAAAAAAGAAGTAGATAAAACAAAAGGTAAATAAATTATTTTTTTATTATTATTGTGACTCAATTGATCATAAACTTTTTTGACGATTTTCCAATTTTTTTTCTGGGAGATTTAAACCAATTTTTACTATGAATATATGATTTTATACATATCATTTGCTTAGTTCGAACCATTATTAGGAATTATTATTTTGATTGTGTCTTTAAATATATTTAGCATAAATTAACATTGAAAATAGGTTTAACAACAACGAGATATTCGCCATAAAAACAAGAAAGAAATATAAATATATAATAATGATAGTGCACTTATAGCTGGGATTGTTGTTTTCTAATAATGGTGTCCCATTAAAACTTACAATCATTTTCTGTAAAATATCTTATGATTTGGAACGAACTGTTTAAGCTTACTTTATGTCATTTTAAAATACAATTATATTAAAAACATTCAAAAAAAGGTATAACAATGTAACAATTTTAAAAACCAATTAAATCAACATTACCTATATAGGTTTTGGCGTCTTTTCTTTTGAAAAAATTCAAAAAGGTCAATTCATTGCCCAATACAGAGGAGACTTAGTGCCAAAAAAAGAAATGAACAACAAAATACTATATTATGAAAAAACTAATGCTGGTAGTTATGTTTATGACTTTCTACACAATAATATTGAGTACAGGTAACTTTAATTTTTACCAAACTAACTTTACTGTTTTACTAAAAAAAATTGATGTTTAATGTTTTATTGATTTTTTTTAGTATTGATGCCACATTTCATTTTAATTATATTGGCCGTTATTTCAATGATTCAAAATATTATCCAAATGCTATAATGAAAAAAGTTGTATTGAATAACACTCCATCTTTATGCTTGTTTGCATTAAAGGATATAGAGCCAAATGAAGAAATACTATACTTCTATGGTGTTGACAATTTAATTTGGCATACTGAAGTAAATTTTTTTACATCAAATTTTAAAAACATATTAAATTATTTATTAACTTATACTTAAATCCTTACAGGAATTAAAAAGGAAAAATCAAAAAAGAAACAAATCAAAGGTAAATCACTGATATTTATAACTAAAAAATATATTTATATATATGTAAATATAAACTGTCTGTTAAAAAAGAAAGTGTAACACTATCAATGCAAATTTTGTGCTAGAAATGTAATACTTCTGGTTAATTTTGTGATACTGATTCGGAAAACCATGTTGATTTTAATTAGATGTCCAGGGTTTATTTTTCTATGCAATGCTATGCATGAATTAAACTAAACTTATATTTTTAACTGTCAATGACAAACAAACCAGTGGTTTAGCAGTAGTGTACCTTCATGGTCGTTCAGTGGCACAAGACAACTTTTTTGAATCCCAAGTTTGTAAATATGTAAAGAATCTAAAGTTATTAAACATGATCTTCTTAATAGAGGGTTCCCACAGTCCTGGAAAGTCCTTGAAAGTCCTGGAATTTGACTAGTGTTCTGGAAAGCCTTAGAAATTTTCATTTTTTTATCATAAAATCCTGAAAAAGTCCTGGAATTTATAAAATATATTCTTAAAAAAAAATTTGTCTTATTTTTTAGTAACATTGGTTTTATGGTAAAAATTTTATACTAGGAGACTTTTTATACTAGAATTTTATACTAGGAGAAATTTTATACTAGGAGGATGAGTTTTATTTTTGCCTAATTTCGAATAAAAATTATTTAATTTTAATTTTTTTCAACTAAAATTGCTGAACTTAAGTTAAATTGTATTTGTTGTTTAAATCCTGGAACGTCCTTGAATTTTTTGTCAAACATCCTGGAAAAATGGGAAAATTGTCCTGGAAAGTCCTGGAATTTTGATTTTTTTTTCCTTTGGGAACCCTGTAATATCAATGAAACATCCTATGAAAATCCTTTTCATAGGGGAACAGTAGATGCAAGTAGGATTCACACACATTTTTTTCATAAAACAATTCATTGATATTATTGAGTCCCAAATTTACATTATCATGTTATCTTTAACAATAAATAAAAAAATGCTTATTTATATATTATATTAAGGCTTGTTCTCCTACAATAAAAAACATTGCATCGTATGAAGCTGCAGAAGGTATTCTTTTTTTTTTTTTAAAAAAAGAAAGCTTTATAGAAAAAAAGATTCCAAAATCATTCATTTTCTATACCATGGGAAAATATTGTGTTCTGAAATTGTTTTATAAATTTAGACATTGATTTTGGTGTGGAATGCACAATATCTAACTCGCCATTTCACAATTCAAGTTTAGAGGTTTGCATAAACTATGATTGAAATAAGAAAATAGTGTACTATTTTTTTTTTACAGATTTAGAATTTTAAAATGCATATATATATATATATATATATATATATATATATATATATATTAGGGTGGTCCATAAAACAACTTTTTTGAGAAAAACCTGCTGACACCCCCTAAATGTGTTTTATCTAATGCAAAAACACTAGGTTTAAAATTTTTTTGAACAAAAATTATTTTTAGGGGTAGCTCAAGGCCCTCAAAAATTTGACGGGTCCCTAATATTTTGAAAAAAAAACTTTTTCTAAAGTATGTCAACCTGGTACTCAAAATAAGCAAAATTATATAAAAAATTTAAAAATGATAATAATTTTTTATAAAAATAATTTTTTTAGGTATAAATGCATAAAAACTATTGTTTTTAAGCTGAAAATAAAAAAAGTCAATATTTTCAGGTTTTTTGAGAATAATTTTTTTTAGGCATGTTTTTTATGTAAAATGATTATTATTTTTGAAGTTTTTATACAATATCGCTTCTTTTGAGTACCAGGTTGACATACTTTAGAAAAAGTTTTTTTTTCAAAATATTAGGGACCCGTCAAATTTTTGAGGGCCTTGAGCTACCCCTAAAAATAATTTTTGTTCAAAAAAATTTTAAACCTAGTGTTTTTGCATTAGATAAAACACATTTAGGGGGTGTCAGCAGGTTTTTCTCAAAAAAGTTGTTTTTTGGACACCCCTAATATATATATATATATATATATATATATATATATATATATATATATATATATATATATATATATACACACACACACACACGTTGTAAAACTTCAACTCTTTCGTAATGGCATTTATATGAAGAACTATCCAAATCACACAAGAGCGGAAAAATATTCTTGGCTTTTATTACAAAGTTTACTCATGTCTCTTCTTTGTGAATAAAAATATCATCTGATATGTAAATTTTGATATACATTGAATTAAGAGTTAGAGAACGATAAACAGTTTAATAGATAAATAGTTTATGAAAATACATTGTTCTAAATTAACTGTCTTACAACAGCCAGCAATAAAAAAAATCCTAATCGGACTGTTAGGTCGCAAAAAGCTCTTGTAAAAAGCTGTTTAGAGGAGTCATGTTCACTTTAGGAGAGAAGCTCTCCATTTATGCACTCATGCATTCCTGCCAAGGCCTGTTAATATGTATACATTTTTGCAATAAATAACTATAAAAATGTTATAAACTTATATTTTAAACTTAACTAATAATAAATTAAACAAATAAACTAATTTTTTTTTGTTTTAATAAAATATTATTTATAAATAAACATAAACATTTAGGTTCGAGTTTGTTCTTCTATAACAAAGGAAACTGAATTAGATGTCAAAGAACTTCTAGGTATTGTTTAAAAATAAATAAAATCGAATGCTTGCAATGATTTGATATCATTAAAAGTACCTTTTTAAAAAGATTTTGCTGAAACTAGTTTTATAGTTTAATTTGATAATTTCACCAAGCGTTTCAAAACTAATTGTTATTTTGTTCAGAAAAAATATATATTCATTACTTCTATGGAGTAAATTTATTTTGAAAAGAATTTTAATTTTAATTTTATATTGGTCATTTTATATGTTTGACTTTGCAGAAAACAGTGAAAATCTTCTTTCTTCTATGTATATTAAACCTATTAGTATGACTTTTATAGATTCAGATTATGAAGGAAAAAAAATTACCATAGCCAATCCACCAAGTCCTGAGGTATGTTTTAACTTAATAAATTGGAAAATATTAAAATGCAGAGTTAAATATAATAAAGAAAGGAATTCTAACAAATTTAAAATTTTAAAATCACTCACCTTATTAAAACAGTAAGTAAAAATTGTAATAGATATTTTGAAGTTGTTGTGACGTACCGTAAGCATTTTAAAAAGAAAATAATCAAGCATGCGATTGGAAAACCCTATTTTAAAAACAGCATAAGCTAAAAAGAAAACAAGAATAAAGCAGCAAAAATTCAAATGCAAGTCCATAGAATGTTAACTCAAGATTTAAAAATTGTTTTTTAAGTACTCAGATGGCACCATTGATCACCATTGAAAAAGACTTTATCATATGTTTCATATTGTGTTATACATATCTTTTCATCATAGTTAATACATATTTATATTTTATATTAAGGCTTATTCTCCTACAATAAAAAACATTGCATCAGATAGTAAAGCTGTAGAAGGTATACTTTTTTTAAAAAAAAACTTTTAAAGAAAACATGATAACAAGATCATCCATTTACTATATAATAGAAAAATATTGTATTTCAAATTTTTTTTATAGATTTAAACATTGATTTTGGTGTGGAAAATGCAATATCTAACTCGCCATTTGACAATTCAAGTTTAGAGGTTTGTGTTTAATATGATTGAAATATAAAAATAGTGTAATATTTTGAAATTTTTTTCAAAACTAAGATGGTTTTTAAGTCTATAAGTTATTATTAGGCGCAATCTACAGACTTGATAAGTTATTCAAGTGCGATTAATTAATAAGAATATTTGTTCACGACATAATTGAAATCTATTGAAATAAAATCTACAGATTTTTTTTTTACTTCCTACTTATAAAATAAAATTGTTCACTTATTTTATTTTATAGTTTTTACATTAAAAAAACAACAACCTAACAAAGATAACTTAACTCATCTTAAAAAACTGAAAATAAGTCTTTTTTAAAAAGACATTAAATTATTACCTTTTTATATTATTATACAGCCAGGTTTTTATTGTAGATATTAAAACGTTGTAATAATTTATATTTTATAATTACAAGTCAAGTCAGGTTATTTTTACATCAAGTCAAATTATTCTGCTACTGGTAAAATGTAATCCAGTACAACCTGCTTCATGTTAGCATCAGGAAAGTGTAAAACATTTCTTTAACTCTTTTATAATGGTATTTATATGTCATTAATGAAGAACCATCCAAACCACAAAAATCAGGAAAAATTGATGTGAAACTTACAAATAAAAGTAATAATAATAATTTTAATATTTAATTATTTTTTAAATTGATTATATATATATTCTATTAAAATTTTTCAAAACACATTGGCTTTAAAAACTCCTTTTAAATTTAAGTTAAAATATTAATTGCTCAACAGTTGAAACCAATGACTTAAAAGTGAAACATGGCAAAAAAATATTTTACATAACTTAAAGTTTTAAATAGTGTGTTAATTAAAGTCATCGTTGTTTATAAAATTAATAATAGAAAAATACGATTTACTGATAGTAGGTTAAAAAAAAAAAAAAAAAAAAAAAAAAAAAAAAATTAAATGAATAAACTTGTATGTTAATTAAACATAGAATAGATAGCTAGAATAAATTATCAAGTCTGAAGATTGCGTCTGTCAGAACTCAAATTTGTTTGATCGTTGGCTTTTTGTGTGGAAAAAACAACTCTTTCCCCTCAGGGAAACATGTTGCTAACATTTAAAAAAAAGTTAAACAAAAAAAAATCACAATAAGTAATTTAAGTATTTAAAAAAATTGCTTCAAACAATAAAAATTAAATACCAGTCCTAGTGAGCGCTTAAAAGACATGGTTAATTACACAAAAAATAATATACAAAATTTAAGAAAACTCAAAGAAAGAAAAGTAATTTCTTTCAATAACGTTGTTAAAAAAGTGTAAACATCTGTTATAAGTTTCAACTCCATGATTACATAGCATTTAAATAATCAGGTGTTTTAAATTTACAAATAAATAGTTCTAAAGTGAAATATTTCATTTTTAAAAATTATTCAATTTAGCAAGCAATATTTATTTAATACTTAAAAAAACCCATCGCCTTTTTTTTTAATTAGAAAATTTCAAGATTTAAACTTCTTTCAGACAGTTGCAATTGGTGACTGCTTAAATCAACCTCTGTTGAAAATATATTAATATATCACACTATATTCATTTAAATAAAATAAATAAACTTAGGCTTATGTTTATCTAGGTACATGCTTGTTCTTCTATAGAAAAAGACACAGATTTGGACGAAGAGGAAACAAATTCAAAAGGTATTGCTTGAATATAATTAAAAAAACCTAACCATTTAGATTAAAATAACGAATAACAATTTTTTATATAGAATAGATATCTGAACTTTTTAAAATTTTGAAATCCTTATATAATTAGGCTTTTTTGGATTAAAATTTTTTTATTTTTTCTTGGTGCAAAAAATTGTATAATTTTAAAATAAATTTATAATTAATAAATTTAAAAATAAGTATAATTTGACACCATGTCGATCATACCCTGATAGTATTTTTAAAAAGCTTTTAATTTAGATTTTGATAAGAAGGAATTTCACCCAGAGAAATTAGTTCATTTATCAAAAATGAGTAACACCAAGGTTTTATTATATTATAAATTTTATAATGATTTATAAATAAAAATTTTAATTTGAAAGTTGAAAGATAATGTGACATGTGTTGTGTTCATATATAACGTAAAAACAAAAATTTTGAACCATATATTTTTGTTTAATCTTAAATAATAAAACTTATTTGTTATTAATTGACAGTTTACCAAAATCATTCGAACCTTATTTCAAAGCTAACTACCAAGTTGTACTCCAAATAAAATTAATAATGAGAAACCAAAAGAAATTAATATAATTAAAGCAACTTAAACAGTAATAATAATGAAAAACTAGTGTTAATATAATTAAAACAACTTAATATAATTAAAGCAACTTAAACACTAATGATAATGAAAAACTAGTGTTAATATAATTAAAGCAACTTAAACACTAAATGGTAATGAAAAACTAGTGAGCCAGTGTTGTTGGGACCAAGAAAAAACTTTCAAAAAGTTTCAGAGCTTTAACTAGTTTGTGAAGTAATGAAATATTCCGCTACAAAAAAGTGGGTAATGGGTCTCTTTATCCATATATGGAAATCAATGTAAATGCAAATCAAAATCCTTATGTTTTCTAAAAGATCAATAAATCAAGGTCATATAGGTTTTTTGAGCATTAAAATTAGGTATATAAAAAATTGCCTGAATTTATTTAAATTGATAAATAAAGGCACTTAAAAATAATTTTTTACATTTCTGGTCATTTCATTGGATTTATCACTCCTAAAAAAACCCAGTTAAAAATCTTTAAGTAAAAAGATCAAATATTATTAATGTCTCTGAATTAATGTTGTAATTATGAGAGGACAAGAAGGGCCCAGTCAATATCTACTAAAAATAAAATGATCATATTTCCTGATCTTCTTTTAGCTAGAGGCTAGAACTATCAAGGAATTCTTATTTTACTGAGTAGTCTTTTGACACAGAATTACTCCACAACTGTCTATATAAAATTTAAATAAAAAGTCAAAAAAAATAAATAAATTTCTATTTATCTAATTATTTTATTTATTGCAAATTGCTTTAGGTCAAGTCAATGAAAAAAAAACCAGGCAGAATTTGTATATTTTGCAACAAAATTCAATCGAGATTAACAAGACATATAACTTTAAAACATAAAGATATAGAAACTGTTAAATCAGCTTTGAATCTTACAGACAGAGAAAAACTAAAAATGTTTGATAAATTTAAAAAAGAAGGAATAAAAAAATATAACATTGATCAAACAAAAGAACTAAATCCTAACTTTCAAAGGTAATAATTTTTTATTTCATAGAAAATTGAAAAAAATTCTTTTCTCAATTAAAAACATTCTTATATATTTTTAAGTTTGTTTTGTTTTTTATTAATACTCTTATGAAATCTTTCATTGAAATATATATATATATATATATATATATATATATATATATATATATATATATATATATATATATATATAATCTTTCATCATAACTTATAATAAATCTGTTTAGGCGGTTCTCAATGACAAGATCTTATGATCTTCTGCGAGTATCTGCTTTCTTATTGAAACAAAATTTGTAACTCTTACATTATTTGAATAAAAAAAAAAATATTGTTTTTTTTTTAATTTTTTGCATTTTTGCATCTCCTTTATTTTTAGTTACTAAATAGACAAAATTTTAACATGTTATAATATCTTTTGCTAATTAATCAATTTAGAGAGAGAAAGGCAAAAAAGACTTGTAAAGACACAGCAGAAAATCTTGAGATGTGTGGACATTGCAATGGCTTTTTTTCGAAACGCTTTTTAAGTAGACATAGCAAAAATTGTGACCTAAATAATTTAAAATCAACCATTCATATTCCACTTAGCTTGATAAAAGACAATTTTCTTTCATCATTTCCAAACGAATTTGTTACAAATGTTCTTGGAAATATGAGAAATGATGATGTTGGTAAAATTTGCAAACAGGACGATATCATTTTAACTGTTGGTCTTCGTTTGTATGACAAAATGAAAAGAAAATGCGATAAAGCTTCAGAAGTTCTTAAATCTGTCCGAAACGACATGAGAAGACTTGGAAATCTTTATTCGATTTTCAGAAGGAATGAAAAAGTCCATAAAAAATATAGTAACTCTATGGACATGTTTAATCGAATTAATTTTGATGTTTTAAGAAATGCGATTGATGAATATACTATATCAGAAAACTGTTTAAAATCAGGATTGAAAATTGTTCTCTCCTCATTAATAAAAAAAGCAGCAAAGATTATAAAGGGAACAATACTTACACAAAATGATAAAAATCTAACCTATGAGGAAAATAATAAATTAGTTTTAGAAAAAGTGCAAGATATTGATTTGTTTGTATCTGTTTTTGAAACTTGGAAAGGGTATATATTTGGTGATGCTGAGTATGACATAAACAAAAAGCGTCACCAAAAACTTAGGAGACCAACAAATTTGCCAGAAGAAAAAGATGTCCAAGTTCTTCAAAATTATATTCTTCAGCGAATAGAAAGTATAATGAATGACAGGTTTATTTTTTGGGACAGCCATACATTTATCGAACTTCGCGACATGGTTTGCACTCGTCTTACTTTGCTAAATGCCAGACGTGGTGGGGAACCAGCTAGGTATATATATATATATATATATATATATATATATATATATATATATATATATATATATATATATATATATATATATTAATTATATAGATTATTGTTATTTAAAAAGATTATTATTAGGTTTGCCTTTAACGTATTACTATTATAAGTCTTGAATCAGGCTTGGCAAAGAATGCCTGAGAAAACAAGCCTTTTTATAACCATGCAAATAATATTTTGTTTTAAATATTTAACCAGGGTCTTTAAAATTTTAAAAATGCGCTAAAATAAAAAAAAGTTTCTTTTCAACAACTTTGACACCTTTATTTTTACTAACATTTTTATATTAGCAAAACGTTTTAATGATTTTAACTAATGATTTCAATTAAAGTAAATCTCATTTAAGAAAAATAAATTAAATTTTATAAGCGACAACTTTAAATAACGATTGTCTCTTTAATAAACTTTGTATAAGTATCATTAAAATTAATACACTTGAAGAGAAGAAAGATTTTGTTGAGAAGAAAAAAGAGAAAAACTTTTTTGAAAGCCGTTTGAATTAAATAACTTTGATCTTTAATAATGTTTTTATATTATTAAAAAACATTCAAATAAAGTAACAAATCACTGCTAATAATTTTTTTATATTTATATAAGTAAGTATTTTATATTATATATGTCTTTAAATAAGAAAATAATATCAATTTTTTTAAAAAAATGATTTAATTATTTTTTCTTTTTTTTTACATTACTGCAAAGAATTGTTAAGAATCTTTTTTTTATTTTTTAAATGTGCATAATATTTATTAAACAATTGATGTAAGTTGTTACTTTATTTAAAAGAGTTTTACATAATATTATACTATAAAAACATTAGTTAATAAAAACAATTCTTAGTTATTTATTCCAAACATAACTTAAATAATCTTATCCTTATAGTTTACAATTTATTTTAGTAAGTTTTAATTTTATTTTTTTGATTTTAGTTTTAGTTAAGTTTTTTTTATTTACTTTTGTTATTTTTTTTTTTTACAAAGATTTATTTGCTTTTTTTTGGATAAGTATTTTTTCAAGTTTCTTTATAATAAAGTTTAAAATTTTTAATTTCAATTCTAATTTTTGATTTAAACTTTTTCAGCGCATTTCTAAAATGTATACAAATTTTAAAACATCTGTATACAATTTTTAAATGTATATAAATTTTAAAACAATATATAACAACAGCCATGGTCAAGTTTTCAAAATTAAATAATATTTGTGTGGTTATATTATGTCACACCTGTGTGTGCAAGATGTGCGATTTATATAACCTGTGGTTATATAAATCGCACACCTTCCTGGCCAAGTCTATTGAATAAATTTTTTATTATGACTAAAATAAAAATAATTTCAGGGATTAAACATAATTTTGACTTGAAGAAATTTTTAAAGTATTTAAAACCTATTTTAAACTTATGTCAAAGAAAACCTTTGTAGGCTTCTTTAAAAAAAGATTTATAAATTTTCACAAATAAGATCACAGATAAAATCATTTTGTATTTTGCAAAAAAATATTTTTTTTGAAAAAGTTTTGAACAATTTTTATTTTGCTTCTTCCCTAACTTTTTTAGATTGAAATTATATTCAGAAGATAAACTTATTAATATAACGTTTAAGCCACTACTGTGCATATTTAAACTGATTGTAAATTGTATCAAGAAATCCCTAGTGATACTCATGAACTTCTTTACAAATAATAATTAAACAAAATTTCAAACACTATTCAATTCACATTTATATGGTTTTTTAATGAATTTAATATATAAGAATTCCCTGACATTTTTATAAAATTTGATAAGTACTCTAACTTTTTAGTTATATATAATGACAAAATTTAGAATTATATTTAGCACCCTTATATTTCTAGCAGAGTGTTAGCTAGCCCAATGGCACTGCATATAACGCCAAATTCCCAATGGGTTTAAAATTCCAAAAATTTAGTGATAAAAAAACCATATTGGTCAGAAACTGTCAAGGTTACTGACCACTATGAATAAATATTAATTTTCTTTTATAAGACAAAAATATTAATAAGGTTTATTACTTTTTTGGTACTTTAAAAATGGGTTAACTTCTAAAATTTTATTTAAAAAACATCGGCTTTAATTGACATTTGATTAAGATCATCCACTATAACACTTGATTACCAGGAATATAAAAATTCTTTCTTATTAAAATCTTTCAAGTAGTTTTATAGAGTATTTAAATGATGTTATACTTATAGTACATTAAAATAAAATTTTTTTTACGTGTTATATATAAATGTTTAAAGTGAAATTGCAATGTTTTTTCAAAAATAAATAACTTCAGAATAAAAATTCCTTTTTTTTTTTTGGGCAAACCAACTTAAAAAAGTTATTAAAAATAACTTTCATTTAATAAATATTTTTACATTATTTTAAAATATCAAAACATTTTTTGAGAGGAATCAGAAATAGTTTACTGAAACTGAAACAATATTACTAGGTTGCTGTTAAATGACTGGAAGGATGCCGAAGATGGTGCATGGATTAAACCACAACATATCAAAGAGCTAAATCAACTTGATAAAAAATTAGCCAACTCAATACAAGTTGCATATATGACTGGAAAGGTTGATAATTTGTATATTTAAGTTATATTATAAGTTCAGTTTAATAAGTTATGAGATATTAAATAAATAAAAAACATTTTAATAATATAAATATATTTATAAAATTTTTAATTTAATAAATTTAGAAACAAAACCCCTTAACAAAGGATCTAAAACAAATAATATAAAAATTATGTTTTTATGTTTTTCTATTAGTACTATTGCCAATAGTAGTTATAACTTCAAAGAATGTTAATATAATGTAAACAGTGACAGTGAAATTTTAAAACTTAAGTTAATAAAACCTAAAACCATGCAATAACGTTAAAACTAAGTTAACTAAATTAAAAAGTTCTTTTTTGTGTAATTTTTATTGAACTTTATTTTAATTTTTTTCTTGCCTTTTATTTATCTTATTCTTTAGGGAAACAACCATTTAGTACCAGTATTAATTCCATTAGATTCATTTGCAGTCCTTAGAAAATTAGCAGATTTAAAGATTAGGAAAGAAGCTGGTATTTTGGAAAATAATCCATATCTTTTCCCCAGCACAAAAAATAGTACCAATCATGTTTCAGGTTGGCATGCACTGCATGCCATATGCATGAAAATAAAAACAAGTTAATAAAACCAAATAAACTTACTGCAACATCTAATCGTCGCAGAGTAAGCACTCTATTTGCAATGTTGAATTTACCACCACAAGAAAGAGAGCTTTTTTACCAACATATGGGACATAGCCAAGCCATTAACCAAAATGTGTATCAAGCTCCACCAGCATTACTAGAAATACTCAAAGTTGGTAGACATTTAATCGATCTTGAAAATGGTAAGAACATTTTTCTTTTGGATACTGTTCTAAAAAAATAAAATTCTTAAAACAATGTTGCTATAACTCTTATTTTAGTAGATTTCAAAGAATCTTTATTTTTCATTTTTATTTTAAAGGGATACAAAAGAATGCTATCAATACTGTACCTCAGACATCTACCAGTGGTTTATATTTAATTTTTTTTAATTTTTAGTTTTTATATCTTACTTGTGTACTTGTTTTATTGAATAAAAAATATAAGATTTAAAAATAGACTGGATGGAACACATTGAAGATTCAAGTGATGGCAAAAATTATGACAATGATTGGGTGATTGATACAGTAAGCAGTAAGTATGAGACCAATTACATGTAGTTCATCCTGAATTTGAGAAAAATAGTGAGCACCCACTTTCACATAGTGAAATTATAAATACTTTGCTATCTAGACCGTTTTTGATAGCATCGACTGTATTTAGGCGCCGCCCAAATTAAAATTTTAGGACTTTTTTTATTTTATGTTTTTTTACAGCAAAAATTGCTTCTTGTCATAAAAAAATATAACAAAAACTAAAATATCTTGTATACTAATGTGATCATATGTGCTCACCATTAAATCAATAAAGCTTATTTAAATGCTTTGTCAACAAAAAATTTGTTGCTAACGCAGACAGAAAGTAATTCTTGCCCACACTTCCCTAAAAAGGTTTACGGGAGTGATTTACAGCTCGCGCGATAGTATTTTTTTCTCTTAAAAGTATAATTATCATTGTAACTAAAATGAAATGCAAATTTTATGTCTGAAGAATTTTTTCATGATGCAATAAATGACACTTGTTATGTGTATATTAATGCAACATTAACGTTACAAACATATGCTTGTAACAAGTATAAAACCATTTTGTATTTAATAAGCAAATATTATATAAATAAAAAATAAGCTGTGCAAAAATCAAAAGCTCTCGTAAAAAGTAGTTTAGAGAAGCAGCTCGCATGGCTCGCCATGTTCATTTTAGGAGATCTTTTCTCTGCTCTCGCGCTCATTTACTCCCCCCGAGGCCTGCTAACTTATTTATGACAAAATTACACATATCTTAATTTTAAGTACTAAAAGTTAATTTAAAGTTAATTGGCATAAAATGGCGAAAGCACCTTATTCCTGGCAAATTTCTTCTATAGTTAATTGTATTCCTTTATGTTCTCATATTGGTATTCCTAATTATTTGTATTTTCATAGTTTTCCTTGGTTGTAACGATGATTGAAGTCCATTTATTTCTGTTTTATTAACTATTATAAATTGAGTGTTTTTTTATTTTGGTAAATCAAAAATTGTAAAAATTTCAAAATTAAATAAAAGGATTTATACCAAAATATCTCAAAAACTTTTTTGATTTTTCAAATTTTCAAAAAGTTTTATAAAATTATTCCAAAACTACAACATAAGTATAATAACAAGCCATTTTTTTGTTTTTTCTGCTGATTTTATATGGATTTAATATTTCAATTTAAACAGTAACCACAAGAGTCTATATATAAAATTACCTTGTATTTTAAAAATTCTGATTAGTACCACCTAAGATTTGCTTTAAATTTTGATCAACTGCATACCTTGTGTAAAAATTAAACCCTGAATATTTCAACTAATCTGAACAATTTATTGATAGGTAATAAAAGAATCAATATAAACCAACTTCATTGAAATGTGGAGTTTAAATTTAAAATTGCTTGAAATTTATAATAAAAACAAAGATACTCATCCAAAATTAATGCATAGCATTTATTTAAATAAACTAAATTTTATTTGGACTAATTATAAACCATCAAGTTTTAACCAATTTATGACCTATTGTCTAAGTACTCTATCTATTTAGCATTGAAGATCTTGTGACTGTTATTGGTAATAATAACACAGCTTTTTTATCTCTTATTTGTAATTTACACAAATGAGTGATGGAAAAACTTGAAAGTTAAAAGCAAGAGTAAGGTGTGCCACTTTAAATAGTTAACAATGCATTATTTAATATTAAAGGAAAAATTAACCATACATGCATCCAGAGTGTTATGATCGATGGCAGTGAAATATAGGCAATGAAGATTGATGATGTCCAGTGCTTGAAAGAACAAAATAATGGCAAAATAAATGTGACATATGACTCTAATAGACAAGAAGAAAAGCGAGGACCTAAGACAGAGATTAGGAATAATAAGTATATCTGACTGGGTGAATTAGGGAAGATAATTGTTAAGGAAGAAGGTTGCTTAGACATGTTGAGCATGAAAACACAGATAATTGGGATTCATGTGGAGAGCTAGAGGTTTCAGTCTTTGCCAATAAATGCAATTTTAAAGGTAGATTATAGTGATGTCTATTGGTTAATAGTAATATAACTTGAGAAATCTGTTAAGATTTTTATTTTTGTAATACTCTAATGTATATAAAAAAAAAAAAAAAGATAATTTTTATACAAATGGTATAATAAAATCATCAATATTTAATATTTACATATAATACAAATTAAAATTAAAGACACTACAATATAATAGTATTAATAGACTGAATAATACAAAATAAATTAAAGACACTATTATTATAAATATGAACTGAATTAAATGATGGATTATATATTTTTAACTGGTATATATAACTATATATAACTTAATTTCAGACAATTTAAATTTGTTTTTTTTTAATTTGGTTATTATTGATTCATAACTTTTGAATAAATTGATTTTATTGATCTAGTATTTTAGGGTTGAGTTTTCTACATAAAATCTGTTGATTGTCAAAATTTGAAGCACCTCTGAGGTGTGCTACAAATTTTGACCAATGTATGCATGATTGAATGACTAATATTTAACTTTTTTTTAAGGTAAACAAATGAATGCTATCAATACAGTGCCTCAACCATCAACCAGTGGTTTAAATTTATTTTTATTAAATTTATTTTATTTTATATCTGTACTTGTTTTATGAAATAAAAATAATATTTTAAAACAGACTGGAAGGATCACACTGATGACTCAAGTGATGATGGAGATGATTGTGACAATGATTGGACGCTTGATACAGTAAGCAGTAAGTACAATACCAATTATGTGCATTTTACTTTTTTTATGATTATAGTGGGTAATAAGTATTTTGCTATTGTAGGGAAAAAAAATAATAAAAGAGTCAATCTAAATGAACAAAATGAAACTGGTAAGTAAATTAATAAATATTAACATTGGTATAGAATGATTTAGTATCACTACAAAGAAAAATCTTTGATAAAATTTTTCTTAGTAATAATATTTAAAAAATTAATAAAATTAAAAATTTTTTTTTGAACCATTAAAACTTTCTGACTTTTCCTTGACTTTTGTAAAATTTAATAAACTCCTCAACTTTTCCCTGACTTTTGATTAAATTTCCTTGACACTTCCAAGTTTTCCATGTTGCTAGCCACCCTGTTACATTATTTATAGTGTATTTATATTTGTTTTTGTCATTATTCAATTTATTTCTTTCACTTAAGTGTTATTATTCTATTAATAACAGGTTTGTATAAAAAAAGAAAAAAAACAGAGCTCCTACACAATAAAATAGCTGAAAACAAAACTGGTATAATATCTGCTTTAATATATGATACAGATGACAAATATAAACTATATTATACTTTTAAACTTAAACTTTTTCATAATTTTATTATATGGTATTTGTTAATTAATAGATAAAAATTATATTATAGGGCGTTCATACTTTCAATGGAGCAAAGAACAAATAAAACATTTTTACAGTGTTTTTGGCTCATTTATTACTGGAGCAAACCAGGAGTATTTTCCGGGTAAATTTAAAATGCTTTGTTAAAATTTTGAGTTTTTTATATTAAAGGGGTTATTTTGGTTAAAATAGTACTACCATTTCAATGAAAATATATTCAACACATTCCCAGTAATAAAAAACACACAACAAATTTAATTATAAAATTGTTAACAAATTTTAAAATTTTCATTTTAAAGCATTAAAGCAAATAAAAGAATTCAGTGAGCACTATAAAATTGATCTTCACAAAGTAAGAACAAAAATCAATAATGAGCGCAAAAAAATGATTAACTTACAGAAAAAAAGAATAAAAGAAATGAATATTTCAAACATATAAAAGTAAGTTTTATTTGTAAAAAAGTTTTCTTAGAAAAAAGATTTTAACTTGTTTTGAAGTAATTAAAGAGTTTTTATACATTTTTTTTTAGTTTTATTTGTCATTATTTGTCAAAGAAGAACTTTTTACATGAAGAGATAAGGAACAAAAATATTTTCACAAAAGAACTCTTTATTTTTTTATGTTTAACTCATACTTTATATACATAACTGAAGATTTTGAAATATCTGCTTTTGATTTTTTTAAACCATTTTTTTTTGCTTGGTAATCAAAATAAAATTTTGGTCATGATGTAAAATTTTTTTTTTTTAAACTAAACCAATCTGTTATCAAATAGGCAACTTAATCAAAACTTATTGAAAGCATAATAGTTAAATATTACAGAATGTCTCTTTCATCTTTTTAATCCTTAAGGTTGCATTAACATCATCTCCGATATACAAAAATTTTAAAATTAATAATTTTTAAAACATTAAAAAAAAAAACATAAAAAAACATTGAATAAATCCACATTCAATGATCTTTTTAACAACGTGAAAAAAAACATTTTTTGCTGATAACTTAATCTGGAGATAAGTTACCACAACATAAAAATCCTGCAAAAAAAAATCTTGTATAAAAAATTTGGAGCTTTATTTTATTTTTATTAATACTAATTTATTTGAAAGACCTATGATAACAATAACAAACACTAATAAGTAAAAAATTTACATAAATTTTTTAGAACTCAAACTTATACTGAAACAGTAACAAGCTTATATTAAATATATTTTTTTTAAATATATTTTGATGTTTATATAAAAATAAAATAATAAAATTACAATGAAACTTTTACATTACACAAAGAATATATATAAAACAGACAGGGGATGACTGGTGTCACCACAATCTTTTCATAGAGCCGCTTCACAATATCATTTAAAGCCCACATGGCTTTAGAAAATTTACAACAAATATTTTATCGAGTAGGTACAATCGGCGGGGCGGGGCGGATCAGCGGGGCGGATCATTTTAATGGTACAAACGGCGGGGCGGATTATTTATGTTTTGATCGAATAAATGAAACTTTAAGTTTTAAAGATTTTTTTTACCAAAAAACGTGATCCGCTAGTTTATATCAAGTGATCCGCCTAATATTTTGATTGCTTATATCAAACTCTTTAAGTTTTAATGATTGTTCTACCAAAAAACCATGTGATCCGCTAGTTTATATCAAGTGACCAGCCTAATATTTTGATTGCTTATATCAAACTCTTTAAGTTTTAATGACTGTTCTACCAAAAAACAACGTGATCCGCTAGTTTATATCAAGTGACCAGCCTAATATTTTGATTGCTTATATCAAACTCTTTAAGTTTTAATGACTGTTCTACCAAAAAACAACGTGATCCGCCAATTTATATCAATTGATCCGCCTAATATTTTGATTGCTTATATCAAACACTTTAAGTTTTAAAGATTTTTTTTACCAAAAAACGTGATCCGCTAGTTTATATCAAGTGATCCGCCTAATATTTTGATTGCTTATATCAAACTCTTTGAGTTTTAATGATTGTTCTACCAAAAAACAACGTGATCCGCCAATTTATATCCAGTGATCCGCCAAACTTCATATAGTGATCTGTCTTATAATTTGATCGAATAAATGAAACTTTTTCAATTTTAATGATTGTTTTACCAAAAAACAACGTGATCCGCCAGTTTATATCAATTGATCCGCCAAATATTTTGATTGCTTATATCAAACTCTTTAAGTTTTAATGACTGTTCTACCAAAAAACAACGTGATCCGCCAATTTATATCAATTGATCCGCCTAATATTTTGATTGCTTATATCAAACTCTTTAAGTTTTAATGACTGTTCTACCAAAAAACAACGTGATCCGCCAATTTATATCAATTGATCCGCCTAATATTTTGATTGCTTATATCAAACACTTTAAGTTTTAAAGATTTTTTTTACCAAAAAACGTGATCCGCTAGTTTAAATCAAGTGATCCGCCTAATATTTTGATTGCTTATATCAAACTCTTTAAGTTTTAATGATTGTTCTACCAAAATACAATGTGATCCGCTAGTTTATATCAAGTGACCAGCCTAATATTTTGATTGCTTATATCAAACTCTTTAAGTTTTAATGACTGTTCTACCAAAAAACAACGTGATCCGCCAATTTATATCCAGTGATCCGCCAAATTTCATATAATGATCTGTCTTATAATTTGATCGAATAAATGAAACTTTTTAAATTTTAATGATTGTTTTACCAAAAAACAACGTGATCCGCCAGTTTATATCAATTGATCCGCCTAATATTTTGATTGCTTATATCAAACTCTTTAAGTTTTAATGACTGTTCTACCAAAAAACAACGTGATCCGCCAATTTATATCAATTGATCCGCCTAATATTTTGATTGCTTATATCAAACTCTTTGAGTTTTAATGATTGTTCTACCAAAAAACAACGTGATCCGCCAGTTTATATCAATTGATCCGCCTAATATTTTGATTGCTTATATCAAACTCTTTAAGTTTTAATGACTGTTCTACCAAAAAACAACGTGATCCGCCAATTTATATCAATTGATCCGCCTAATATTTTGATTGCTTATATCAAACACTTTAAGTTTTAAAGATTTTTTTTACCAAAAAACGTGATCCGCTAGTTTATATCAAGTGATCCGCCTAATATTTTGATTGCTTATATCAAACTCTTTGAGTTTTAATGATTGTTCTACCAAAAAACAACGTGATCCGCCAATTTATATCCAGTGATCCGCCAAACTTCATATAGTGATCTGTCTTATAATTTGATCGAATAAATGAAACTTTTTAAATTTTAATGATTGTTTTACCAAAAAACAACGTGATCCGCCAGTTTATATCAATTGATCCGCCTAATATTTTGATTGCTTATATCAAACTCTTTAAGTTTTAATGACTGTTCTACCAAAAAACAACGTGATCCGCCAATTTATATCCAGTGATCCGCCTAATATTTTGATTGCTCATATCAAACTCTTTGAGTTTTAATGATTGTTCTACCAAAAAACAACGTGATCCGCCAGTTTATATCAATTGATCCGCCTAATATTTTGATTGCTTATATCAAACTCTTTAAGTTTTAATGACTGTTCTACCAAAAAACAACGTGATCCGCCAATTTATATCAATTGATCCGCCTAATATTTTGATTGCTTATATCAAACACATTAAGTTTTAAAGATTTTTTTTACCAAAAAACGTGATCCGCTAGTTTAAATCAAGTGATCCGCCTAATATTTTGATTGCTTATATCAAACTCTTTAAGTTTTAATGATTGTTCTACCAAAATACAATGTGATCCGCTAGTTTATATCAAGTGACCAGCCTAATATTTTGATTGCTTATATCAAACTCTTTAAGTTTTAATGACTGTTCTACCAAAAAACAACGTGATCCGTCAATTTATATCAATTGATCCGCCTAATATTTTGATTGCTTATATCAAACACTTTAAGTTTTAAAGATTTTTTTTACCAAAAAACGTGATCCGCTAGTTTATATCAAGTGATCCGCCTAATATTTTGATTGCTTATATCAAACTCTTTGAGTTTTAATGATTGTTCTACCAAAAAACAACGTGATCCGCCAATTTATATCCAGTGATCCGCCAAACTTCATATAGTGATCTGTCTTATAATTTGATCGAATAAATGAAACTTTTTCAATTTTAATGATTGTTTTACCAAAAAACAACGTGATCCGCCAGTTTATATCAATTGATCCGCCAAATATTTTGATTGCTTATATCAAACTCTTTAAGTTTTAATGACTGTTCTACCAAAAAACAACGTGATCCGCCAATTTATATCAATTGATCCGCCTAATATTTTGATTGCTTATATCAAACTCTTTAAGTTTTAATGACTGTTCTACCAAAAAACAACGTGATCCGCCAATTTATATCAATTGATCCGCCTAATATTTTGATTGCTTATATCAAACACTTTAAGTTTTAAAGATTTTTTTTACCAAAAAACGTGATCCGCTAGTTTAAATCAAGTGATCCGCCTAATATTTTGATTGCTTATATCAAACTCTTTAAGTTTTAATGATTGTTCTACCAAAATACAATGTGATCCGCTAGTTTATATCAAGTGACCAGCCTAATATTTTGATTGCTTATATCAAACTCTTTAAGTTTTAATGACTGTTCTACCAAAAAACAACGTGATCCGCCAATTTATATCCAGTGATCCGCCAAATTTCATATAGTGATCTGTCTTATAATTTGATCGAATAAATGAAACTTTTTAAATTTTAATGATTGTTTTACCAAAAAACAACGTGATCCGCCAGTTTATATCAATTGATCCGCCTAATATTTTGATTGCTTATATCAAACTCTTTAAGTTTTAATGACTGTTCTACCAAAAAACAACGTGATCCGCCAATTTATATCAATTGATCCGCCTAATATTTTGATTGCTTATATCAAACTCTTTGAGTTTTAATGATTGTTCTACCAAAAAACAACGTGATCCGCCAGTTTATATCAATTGATCCGCCTAATATTTTGATTGCTTATATCAAACTCTTTAAGTTTTAATGACTGTTCTACCAAAAAACAACGTGATCCGCCAATTTATATCAATTGATCCGCCTAATATTTTGATTGCTTATATCAAACACTTTAAGTTTTAAAGATTTTTTTTACCAAAAAACGTGATCCGCTAGTTTATATCAAGTGATCCGCCTAATATTTTGATTGCTTATATCAAACTCTTTGAGTTTTAATGATTGTTCTACCAAAAAACAACGTGATCCGCCAATTTATATCCAGTGATCCGCCAAACTTCATATAGTGATCTGTCTTATAATTTGATCGAATAAATGAAACTTTTTAAATTTTAATGATTGTTTTACCAAAAAACAACGTGATCCGCCAGTTTATATCAATTGATCCGCCTAATATTTTGATTGCTTATATCAAACTCTTTAAGTTTTAATGACTGTTCTACCAAAAAACAACGTGATCCGCCAATTTATATCCAGTGATCCGCCTAATATTTTGATTGCTCATATCAAACTCTTTGAGTTTTAATGATTGTTCTACCAAAAAACAACGTGATCCGCCAGTTTATATCAATTGATCCGCCTAATATTTTGATTGCTTATATCAAACTCTTTAAGTTTTAATGACTGTTCTACCAAAAAACAACGTGATCCGCCAATTTATATCAATTGATCCGCCTAATATTTTGATTGCTTATATCAAACACATTAAGTTTTAAAGATTTTTTTTACCAAAAAACGTGATCCGCTAGTTTAAATCAAGTGATCCGCCTAATATTTTGATTGCTTATATCAAACTCTTTAAGTTTTAATGATTGTTCTACCAAAATACAATGTGATCCGCTAGTTTATATCAAGTGACCAGCCTAATATTTTGATTGCTTATATCAAACTCTTTAAGTTTTAATGACTGTTCTACCAAAAAACAACGTGATCCGCCAATTTATATTAATTGATCCGCCTAATATTTTGATTGCTTATATCAAACACTTTAAGTTTTAAAGATTTTTTTTACCAAAAAACGTGATCCGCTAGTTTATATCAAGTGATCCGCTTAATATTTTGATTGCTTATATCAAACTCTTTGAGTTTTAATGATTGTTCTACCAAAAAACAACGTGATCCGCCAATTTATATCCAGTGATCCGCCAAACTTCATATAGTGATCTGTCTTATAATTTGATCGAATAAATGAAACTTTTTAAATTTTAATGATTGTTTTACCAAAAAACAACGTGATCCGCCAGTTTATATCAATTGATCCGCCTAATATTTTGATTGCTTATATCAAACTCTTTAAGTTTTAATGACTGTTCTACCAAAAAACAACGTGATCCGCCAATTTATATCAATTGATCCGCCTAATATTTTGATTGCTCATATCAAACTCTTTGAGTTTTAATGATTGTTCTACCAAAAAACAACGTGATCCGCCAGTTTATATCAATTGATCCGCCTAATATTTTGATTGCTTATATCAAACTCTTTAAGTTTTAATGACTGTTCTACCAAAAAACAACGTGATCCGCCAATTTATATCAATTGATCCGCCTAATATTTTGATTGCTTATATCAAACACTTTAAGTTTTAAAGATTTTTTTTACCAAAAAACGTGATCCGCTAGTTTATATCAAGTGATCCGCCTAATATTTTGATTGCTTATATCAAACTCTTTAAGTTTTAATGATTGTTCTACCAAAATACAATGTGATCCGCTAGTTTATATCAAGTGACCAGCCTAATATTTTGATTGCTTATATCAAACTCTTTAAGTTTTAATGACTGTTTTACCAAAAAACAACGTGATCCGCCAATTTATATCCAGTGATCCGCCAAATTTCATATAGTGATCTGTCTTATAATTTGATCGAATAAATGAAACTTTTTAAATTTTAATGATTGTTTTACCAAAAAACAACGTGATCCGCCAGTTTATATCAATTGATCCGCCAAACTTCATATAGTGATCTGTCTTATAATTTGATCGAATAAATGAAACTTTTTAAATTTTAATGATTGTTTTACCAAAAAACAACGTGATCCGCCAGTTTATATCAATTGATCCGCCTAATATTTTGATTGCTTATATCAAACTCTTTAAGTTTTAATGACTGTTCTACCAAAAAACAACGTGATCCGCCAATTTATATCAATTGATCCGCCTAATATTTTGATTGCTCATATCAAACTCTTTGAGTTTTAATGATTGTTCTACCAAAAAACAACGTGATCCGCCAGTTTATATCAATTGATCCGCCTAATATTTTGATTGCTTATATCAAACTCTTTAAGTTTTAATGACTGTTCTACCAAAAAACAACGTGATCCGCCAATTTATATCAATTGATCCGCCTAATATTTTGATTGCTTATATCAAACACTTTAAGTTTTAAAGATTTTTTTTACCAAAAAACGTGATCCGCTAGTTTATATCAAGTGATCCGCCTAATATTTTGATTGCTTATATCAAACTCTTTGAGTTTTAATGATTGTTCTACCAAAAAACAACGTGATCCGCCAATTTATATCCAGTGATCCGCCAAACTTCATATAGTGATCTGTCTTATAATTTGATCGAATAAATGAAACTTTTTAAATTTTAATGATTGTTTTACCAAAAAACAACGTGATCCGCCAGTTTATATCAATTGATCCGCCTAATATTTTGATTGCTTATATCAAACTCTTTAAGTTTTAATGACTGTTCTACCAAAAAACAACGTGATCCGCCAATTTATATCAATTGATCCGCCTAATATTTTGATTGCTTATATCAAACTCTTTGAGTTTTAATGATTGTTCTACCAAAATACAATGTGATCCGCTAGTTTATATCAAGTGACCAGCCTAATATTTTGATTGCTTATATCAAACTCTTTAAGTTTTAATGACTGTTCTACCAAAAAACAACGTGATCCGCCAATTTATATCAATTGATCCGCCTAATATTTTGATTGCTTATATCAAACACTTTAAGTTTTAAAGATTTTTTTTACCAAAAAACGTGATCCGCTAGTTTATATCAAGTGATCTGCCTAATTATTTGATTGCTTATATCAAACTCTTTAAGTTTTAATGATTGTTCTACCAAAATACAATGTGATCCGCTAGTTTATATCAAGTGACCAGCCTAATATTTTGATTGCTTATATCAAACTCTTTAAGTTTTAATGACTGTTCTACCAAAAAACAACGTGATCCGCCAATTTATATCCAGTGATCCGCCAAATTTCATATAGTGATCTGTCTTATAATTTGATCGAATAAATGAAACTTTTTAAATTTTAATGATTGTTTTACCAAAAAACAACGTGATCCGCCAGTTTATATCTAGTGATCCGCCAAACTTCATAAAGTGATCCGTCTTATAATTTGATCGAATAAGTAAAACATTTTAAGTTTTAATGATTGTTCTACCAAAAAACAATGTGATCCGCTAGTTTATATCAAGTGATCCGCCAACTTTTATACAGTGATCAGCCTAATAATTTGATTGCTTATATTAAATTTTAATGATTGTTCTACCAAAATATAAGGTGATCCGCCAATTTATTTTAAGTGATTCGCCAAACTTTATGAAGCAATCCGCCTAATACTTTGATCGAATAAATCAAACTCTATACTTTTTAATGATTGTTATACCAAAAAACGTGTTTTGCCTAATTTATATTAGGTGATTCCACTTTTGTGATTTAATGCAGATTTAATGTTTATTGTTCAAAAACTTGAATTACAATTTTTTGTCTAAATTAATAAACAAATGCGCTACCTAGAGTGTCGAGCTTTAAAGATACAGAGTATTTAAAACAAAAGATAAGAAATTTTTATAACATTATAATCATGTTTAGCAAAAAATATTATTTCTAGCACCGAAAACGCTATGTATTAAAACCAAATAGAAATAATATTATAAGTTACCTTTTACAAAAATTACCCGTAAACAAAATTATTGTATCCTAATTGTTTTGAATTAGATTTCATGTCACAAACTGATAGAATATGATCAATAAAGTAAATTTCGAATCCTGATAATTTACTTAATTTAAACCATATTTCATCAGCAGGCTAACTAAACCAAAGTAATGATACAACGTAGAATAACGTGTTTGAACTAAAAAAATAAAAAAATAATATTATAAAATGTAGATATGTAAAATAGATACATGACATTATAAAAATATTTCTACTATTTACGAATGATTAAAGCAAAACTAAATAACTGAATATATATATATATATATATATATATATACTATATATATATATATATATATATATATATATATATATATATATATATATATATATATATATATATATATATATATATATATATATATATATATATATATATATACTTTATAAAATAGACAAAACAAAAAATGAGCAAGCAAAAAGTAATAAATAAAAACAATAAAAAAGGAATAGTAAGATTGAGAAAGAAAGACTAATAACATTGGAAAGGATATGAATAGAAGACATAAAGGAGAATAAATGAATGATATAACATAAGTTAAATGAGATATGTCAAGAAAAAAAAAATCAATTTGCTTGATAAATAGTGACATATGTAATAAGGAACAAAGACCCAAATACCAACGAATATTACACAAGTAATTAGCAGGATACAATGGAATATTACATAGTCAAGTATAACATAAGAAAAGTTACATGACAATATATATATATATATATATATATATATATATATATATATATATATATATATATATATATATATATAAATATATATATATATATATATATATATAAAATATATAATATCTTACTTTTTTCTAAAAACCTTGTGTGTTACACAACCTTTTATGGTCCAGCATTATTTCTTTTTTATCTATATTAATGATCTTCTGGACAATAAAAAACAAATCTTAAGTAGCTATATTTGCTTATGATCTTGCCTTTCAGCAATGTCGCATCCTTTCACATTCGTTATCATATATAACTGAAACGCTGTACTAACTCTAAATACTGTTTTAACTCTAAACACTGATTCCTAATCTGATTCTTTAACTCTTAATCCAAACATTATTTTTACTCTAAATATTATTAAAACTCTAAACAATGATCAAACTCTAAACAATGTCCAAAACCTAAACACTATTCAATCTCTAAACACTATTATAACACTTTACATTATTCAAACTCTGATAACTGTACTAAATCTTAAAACTATACCAACTCTAAATACATTTCTAACTCTAAACATTATTCGTACTCTAAACACTGTTTTAACTCTAAACACAGTTATGACTCTAAATTTTATTCAAACCCTAAACACTGTTTAACTGTAAACACTGTGATAATTTTAAACATTATTTGAGCTCTAAATACTGCTTTAACTCTCAACACTGCTTAACTCTAAACACTTTTTTAACTCTAAACACTGTTCTATCTCTAAACTCAGTTATAACTCTAAACATTATTCAAACTTTAACCACTGTTATAAATCTAAACACTGTTCTGACTTAATGCTGAAGTGGTGTAGCGATAGAGTGCTTGCTTCATAAGCGAGAGGTTCTGAGTTCGATTCCAACTACGTCCCTAGTAGTACTGCGCTTAACTTGTTTCTCCGCGGAGCGGCCTTGTTTGTCAAGGTTTGTGTTTCAAAGTTATAAAGTTGAGAGGGTTTGAACTACAATTAAGTAGCCTCCACATTTGTAGCGGCCTTCTCGGCCTTGGGGAGGTGAATCACTAAAAAAAAACTCTAAACACTATGCTAACGCTAACCATTATTTGAACTCGAAATACTGTTGTAACTATCAACACTGCTAAAATATTAAACTATTTTTAAACTCTAAACAATGGTTAAACTCAAAACACTGGTTAAACTCAAAACAGTGGTTAAACTCAAAACACTGGTTAAACTCATAACACTGTTATAACTCTAAATAATATTCTAACTCATCTGGTCATACTAGTAAAAGTTTCATCTACTTATTTTAATATATTAAAATTTACATTAATAAATATCTTGAAGAACAGCTGAAAGAATCTAAAAAAGTTTTCTACAAACATTTAATGCATTTGTAAACCTTCCGCAGACTTGCCTTGTACTCTGTAAACATTAATTCAGATAGGCCCACACAAGAAGAATGAAACCATTCATTACAATTCAAACACTGGATCATTGAGTCTGTTGATTTAAAAATACTACGACACACACAATACAAAGGATATTTTGAGGTACGAACTACATTTTTTCTAACAGTTCTATAACTATCAACAGGGAACTGGGTTATTTTGTAATTTTCAAGACATGTCAGCAAATGTTGGCGCATCAAGTCCTCCCTATATTTAAAGTTACAAGGATCTTTTCCTAAACACAGAGTAACACAATTTGCTATAGCATAAAAGCCACACAAAAGATCTTTCTGACGGGCTACATTGTTTATGTTAAGCTCTATTTCAACAGACTGTAGGCAAGCAAATTTAGAAATTGAGTAAATGCAGTCTGTACTCGGAAAAAGTTGCAGACTACAATAAATATTTATTTGACTATCTTTACAATGGTGGTTAGAGGCAGTTACCCAATGTCCTTTTGTCGAATCATTAAAAATTTGAACAAAGGCCCTGCTAGAAGCATTACATAGACCAGCAAAGCACAGAATCGGATCTTCAAGACCTTTAATATCTGGAAATTGGCGCTTACACAATAACATTGCAGCAAAAACAACTTTATCGTTGAGAAGCCCCATTGGATTTAAAATAAGGCTTCGATCATCATTGGTGAGTGTCAGATTTTCAAATTGAAGCCATGTCTGAACATCTGCAGTAGCCATTGAGTTTGTATCATCACAAATTAAAATAGGTGTCTCAAGTATAGTTGGTTTCATATCTGAATTCACAACTGATGATAAAAATGGAAAATTTGATAGAGAATCTTTAGACGCTGGTACACAGTTGTCATCAAATTTCACTCTCTTTTGCATCCTTTTTAATACACATATAATTATAGAATAATAGTGGAAATGTAGATAACATTGTTTACACAATAATATAAGATAAAAAGAAAAGGATAACACCTAACAATTTAAAAAGCAAACAAATAAAGTTATTTACATTTCATTTTGAGATAACAGAATCTCTGTATTTAAACTTGGTGCAGAGGAAAGGTTATCGTGCAAGGTTTGAGACGCTGAGTCGACAATTTGATTTGTGTTCAAATTATTTAAATTTCTTATGTCAAGATTAACAGCTGCATCTGGTGCAGGGATAAAACTTAAATCGCCTTTTCTTGGCACCTTGCAACCTGATTTTTTATCACCCTTTTTACTAAAAATAATAACATTAAAAGTGACATTTTTAATGTAGATAAGATATTTCCCTATTGCATTTTCTTTTCTGAAACGCAATCCGGAAAACAAATTAATCTCATATTTTGAGAACTCAAGTCACCTCTTCCTCTTATATATCTATAAACATATACAAACATATGTATATATATATATATATATATATATATATATATATATATATATATATATATATATATATGTATATATATGTATATATACGTATATGTATATATATATATATATATATATATATATATTATATATATATATATATATATATATATATATGTATATATATGTACATATACGTATATGTATATATATATATATATATATATATATATATATATATATATATATATATATATATATATATATATATATATATATATATATATATATATGTTTGCATACATAAAAAAATTATTATACAATTATAAAGTTTAAAGATATATAGAACAAATATGTTTTAAAAATAATATCCAAGCTCCAGGTTATAACCCCTAGTAACCTTATAGCTTTGCCAGGTTCACTAAACCTTCATAATTAGTTAAGTCATTGATTACTTATTTAATGAAATTAGATATTAAGATAAATCACATTTGTTTGAATGTCATCAAGGATTAGAATTTATAATTGATTATATATATATTTAACAACAAACATTGCTCTCGGAGATGCCAAATATTAAATATTTAAATTTTTACCCCATTTGCCCAGACCTTATTTAGACTGTCTCATGTTTAATAATATTGTAGACTCTTCTCTTATTTTTCTAATTTTTTCCCTGTTTATTAGGATTATTCTTTTATTAGGCACCTCAGAGTAATTAAATTTACCGTGAGTTACGCCGCAATTTGGTCAAATTTATGATCTTTCGTTCACTACATTCAACTCCAATGCTGCGCTTAACAGCCAGTATGTGACAACACATTGTTGAAGAAGGACACGTGCAGTTTTCCTTTGGATACAGCTTCACAACATGCGCATTTCCATCAGGGGCAGAGACTGTAAAAACTTTAAGGCTTGGAACATGTACAACATTAAATGTGTTAGAAAGCACACATATTGACGGAGGTATGAATTGCTGTATTGGTATATTGGCAGCTGCTTGCAGCTCCGCAATAACAAGCTCTGGACTCTCTACTTTTGGTATGTCATCTGCATTTTCTAAAACATTATTTAAACTTTCAATTTAAAATATCATTACTAACTCATGAGTATATTGCATTTTTGTAAATATTTACTAAATAATTCTAAAATCAAACAAAAAAACAATTACAAATAAGATTTAAAAAGTTGTTATGTATTAAATGTGACATACTGATTAGGAGACTGCTGTCAACGAGAGTGTAGGGTCCAAAACCACTACAACTCCGCTTAATTTCTGTCAAATAGAAGGTCTGAAGGCGATGCATTGCAACAACCATCGAATCAACAGGCGCTTCTTTCCAATCCTGAAACCTTTTAATGACAGCATTTAGTGATTCTGATACATTATTTGTAATTATATTATCTGTTAAACCAACGAACCTGAGGTGACCAATATAAGATATTAAAATACGTGAGTGTAAGTGATCTGAAAAATAAATTGAGAATGCTTCGCTCCATGAAGGTCTCAATGTATCAATTTTTACTTTTAAACAAATTTCACTTTCACATATGAGAAGTTCCTGCATTTGAGATTTATAAACAGTTATTTCTGCATGACAAGCACTGTGTTTTTTTAACCAAACCTCAATATCAGACAAAATGTGATTGGAGCAAGATACCAGATTCCATTTTGGTAACACTTTTTTTATTGCTTTGCCAATTCCACTCTCTCCGTCAGTCACAATCACAACCTGATTAAGAACTGGTAATTTTTTTTTTAAAGATTTAAAAAAACTTTTATGCACACTATCAAACTTCCTGTCATGTAAAACAAATGCTACAGGCATGCAAGGCTTCTCAACAAAACAACTTAATTTAGCCACTAGAATTGATAAATAAAAATCACCTAAATTAAATGTTGTATCATATGAAAAAAAAATTTGAGAGCACATGACAAGTTGACTGATTAAATTTTGCATGCCAAACGAAACCAACAAATCAGGATAAGTGGATATGGACCACACAAAGCCTGGAATCATATATGCCAGTTCATGTAATGTTAAAAAAGGCTCAGTGCCTAGTTTCATACTAGCGGCTTTTACACTACGAACGTACTTAAACTGCCTTGAATTTCTTGGTTGAAATTGGACCTGGCTATCCTTGCAATCAAGAAGAAGTTCCTTGTAACTGTGGGAATCAGCAATTGCATCTAGCACAGATGAAGCTGTTGGTAAGAACTTGATTGGTTTTCTGGAATTATCTAAAATATACATACATTAACACAAACATATATATATATATGTGTGTGTGTATACATTGGCGTATGAAGGTCATAAAAAATGAGTGAAGGGCGGGGTAAAACAAGGCAAAGTTTAGAATGGAAAAGAAAGGAGGCTAAACAACATGAATTTTAATTAAAAATATTATTATTTAAAATTTTTATTTAAAGTAGGTTTTATTAAGTAGTTAACTTATGTAAAACTTTAAAAATAAAAAATAAAATCATTATCAAAATGTAAGATATATTTACCATGTGGAACTAAAACTGCAAGGTTGTGGTTACCAATGTAATGGATAACAACAAGATCTGTCCGACTCAGATCACAGTACACAAACTTCTGGAAATCATTTGAAATTCCTGTTGATGTAACAGTAGCAAAATGGATCTTTGTGTAAAGTGGCGAACCCCGAGGAATTTTACTGCAGCCATTTTGCTTCCACCTATACCCATCTGCCCGCCAATCGTCTAAAAATAATATTTATATATATATTTATATGTATATAAGAGAGTGGGTTTAAGGCTACAGAAAACGTCATCAAAGCCACACTATATTAGGAGAAGTACCATTTATATATATATATATATATATATATATATATATATATATATATATATATATATATATATATATATATATAGAGTTCATCAATAGTTCGTTGCGGGCCATGCTCCCTAAATACGGAATCCAATTGAATTAATATACTTTTGATATCTTGTGTAACATCTTTCTCCATACTGCAAATCGACTTGGTCCACAGTCAATCATTGTTAGGTACAGTGACCCTTTATAGTGAGTCACATCGCATACAATAGGATACCATGTATCTAGCATATCTAGCACTCCAAGTTCCTATTTTATTGGCGCTGGATCAATTGGATTACATTGACAACATTTGAGCACACAGTCTTCAACGTCTTTTCTTGACACTCGCGGGATTCTTTGTTGTACTGTAAACATTGTTTGATTAACACCAAAATGATGCTTCGAGTGACATTTATGAACTTTATCGGCAATATATACCCCACATAATTCTATAACATTTTTTAGTGAAATTTCATTTAACCACTTTTCTTGAAACGTCTTGTCGATACATCTGCTTTGTTTTTTTAGAACGGAACCCACTTCACCATGATGTTCCAACTGTATTCCTTTATTAAATCACACAATAATGAAAGTCTTTGTTTGATTAGCATTTCTGATAGACCATTTGACCAAACCCTATGACTTTCAGTTAACACACTTTTTAACCATCCATGAACAGTTACCGAGTCGGTAAATATCATTAAGTTCTTGATGTCCCACTTAACAGCTAGGATTATTCCACTCACCATAGCGTCTAATTTAGCCATATTAATATGCATGATGTCATATATACTTTGTAGCCATGCTACATCCTCAACTATTATGCATAGATTACCCTGACCATTTTTTAAAAATTCGGAAAATTTTTTTTCTTAATTATCCGGAAAAAATCTGGAATTTACAAAAAGATGTTAACAAGGAGAGAGGCGTGCTCTTCCACTCTTCTTCTCTATAATATTACGCCAGTTCAATAGTATCCTTATTCACTGAATAATGAATATGAATAAAAAACTACATAAAATTTTCATCAAAAAAGAAATAATAATAATAAAATTTTAACAATAATAATAATAAGAAAAAGCCAAAGAAAAAGTAGAAGACTATATTTAAAAGCTGTTAAACAATGTGGAAACTTTTTTAGACATGCACTTATACATTTAAATACATAATGAATAATGAATTATTGCTTCAATTGACCAAAGATATACAAATAAATAAACATTTAACGCGTTATTACAGATCAAAGGCCCCACCATAACTGAAATCCCATGGGCATTATTTATTTTAGCGTTTTGGTTTTTATGTAGTAATTTTACAAAATAAATCGACATTTATACGACACTTTTGCTTGCCAACTTCTTGGCACTAAATGTGCATAGCATGAGAGCAAAAACTGCACTCAGGTTAAGCTACAAAGAAACATGAGAGCATTTGTCAAATCATATTTATTTTAAGATAAATGATTAAGCAAGCCAAAGTTGTATTAGTAGAATGATTAAGATTGATATAGTAATAAATTTAGATTGATATTATAGTTAGAACGATAACATATTAATAAATAATATTTATGTTGAACATATATTCAATAATATTTAAAATAATTTAAATAATAATATTGACAATATATTAAATAAGATTGATAATAAAGTTAAGTACTACCTTAATGTAACTTTATTATCAACAATAAACACAAATTTTTTCTATCTAGGTAGTAATTACTCTGTGTTTATTGTTAAATTATTAATGCTATTGAACTTTTTGTAGGCTAATTATATTAATTAACAATACCTTTGAAGTCCTCACTGATGTAAGTTCTATGTTATTTAGGTACAATAATTAAAGAAACAGTACTGCATTTTTAAATGAACTAAATTTTCCTTATGATTATACGTTGAAAAAGCTTCACATTTTAAAAAACTTCCATTGTGCTGCATTTGTCTATTGCTTGTTAGCTTACGTGTCTTAAAATTCAAATATGTTCTTGTTAGAGTAAACCAGTTGACTCTTATGTAAGCCTCTTTATACATTTTTTTTTCAAAAACCATATACAAAATAGTGAGCAGGTATGTTCACGTTAAAGTATTTATAGATAAGAGAAAGAGAGGCAACATTACGCGGATGTAACAATGGTTAGAGGTTGGCTGCAAGAGCAGATCCAACTATGTTTAAACTGTGTTTTTGCATTTTGTCTAAAAGAGAAAGAGCATCATTGAACAGGGTGTCCACTCAAATTCAGCATTTATTCCATCATATAGACATGTTTTTCCAGGATTTTGGCCTTGATAACCATATCTTTGATATTCCATATCATAGCATTAAAAAAAATAACTTAATAAGTTTTATACTAATAAAAAATTTTAATACTAATAAAAAATCTTAATACCAATAAAAAGGAAAAAAAAAACCAAACAAAATTTACTATTGGTTTTTGAGTCTTTTAAAGTAATTTTAAATTAAATTTTTAATTCTTTTTAATGGTATATACCTACATTATCAAAAATGAGCTTTTAATTCACTCGCTAGTAACACATAGCTACACTGTATCTTCTACTACTAATAATTTATAATAATATTTTTAATAATACAGCAGTTACTATATTATTATAATATATAACTATTTTTAAGCAAGTACAATGAAAGCACATTGGCGCTCACATTTTAAAATCATAACACAGATACTTTTAAATTCCATATATAAAAAAGGTCATGTAAAAATCTGCAGATTATTTTTTATATCATGTCTTATATTGCATTATCTTTTTTATATAATGTCAATATTGGCATAAAGCATAAAAAAGCATAAAGCATGTAACTTACATAAGCATGTAAGTTTGCTATAGAGCCATTTTACAATAATAAATAAATCATTAAACAAATTATAATAGGAAAGATAATTTTTAGCTTCAAAATTTTATTAAAAGGGCATCTAAATGTCATTTAATATTATATTAAATATTTTCAAGATGTCATTCAATATGCAATATTATTTTGAAGCTAAAAATTATCTTTCCTATTATAATTTGTTTAATGAATTATTTATTATTGTAAAATGGCTCTATAGCAAACTTACTATAGCAAACTAACTTTAATTAGGCATAGTTAATCGTTTACTAAAGTACACCAAGGTATTTTATTATTAAATATAAAAGTTTTATATTTAATAATAAAATACCTTGGTGTACTGTAGCATAGGCTTTAGTAAACGATTAACTACGCCTAATTAAAGTTAGATTTTACTTTAAACATATTAAAAGAAATATACAGTCTGGTAGACTACATGTAGGCTACAGTCTACAAGTAGATTGTAATCTACGGTGTAGATGTAACCTACAGTGTAGACTTTAGTCTACAGTATATACACTGTAGATTACAAGATTACAAGTATAACTTCTTTTAATGTGTTTAAAGTAAAAACTTTACTTATTAAGTAAGATAGAAGATAGCCTTAAGTAATTTAAAGCATAGTAATTGATTTTTACTAATATAACCCAATAACTATGCTATATTCTATATTATACTATTTTAGTATACAAATGTATTTACAAAATACAAATACTTTAAAAGTGTACTGAAATATTGCTGCCTAACCTTTTCCATGATTCACTTGTATAACATAAACTTCGCCTGCCTTAGGATTGTTGAGAGTAGTTGGTCTATCTTCATTAATGCTCTTCGCAATAAGACTTGCAATAACCTCTATCTTAAGATGATTTAAACAACCTGTCAAAACTGGAACAGTCATTTCTTTTTTAAACAAATTTAGCAATGTGTTTGGTTAGGTTGAATTTGTTTCCAGAAATCAAACTATAAATGTGCCGCGTTACTTGAATGATCCGCCCCGCTGATCCGCCCCGCCCCGCCGATTGTACCTACTCTATTTTATCTGTTAAATACTCTGTGAAGAATAAAGAAAAGCTCATATATACATATATACTCATATATACATATACCCATAAAAACACACACATATACAAACATACTTTCATATATGTCAGAAATTAAAGAGATGCAGTTTCATTTGTTGTTTAAAAGAGAAAGTGCTTTTCAAATTTTTTATATTGTTATTTTTTAATTGATTCCATAATGACAGGCCTTGGTTAATAATTGAGAATTTCGAAACTTGCAATTTCACTATGCTCAAGTGATAGCTATGGTTGTTATTTGATTAAGATTGTATTTTTGTAAAAATATTGATGTAAAAATATCAGAAAACACTTTTGGCAGCAAGTTATTTTTATATTTATACATACATTATATTTATACATACAAATAATTTGGCCAGCTACTGTTTAACAACAATATCAAATCAACTGTCTGAAGTAGGAAGAAGTAAATAGTTTATGCATAATTCAAATTAGTAAAATACTAAATCTTTAAAGTTTTACTTACAACTTAAATCTTTTAGATGAAAAAATATTGTACAAATTAATAAGCTTACAAAAATTGTATATTTAAATATACAATATGTAAGTTATGTTTAATATTTGCTTTCCAAATATATGATATCATGTATAAATTTTATAGACTTTAATTAAAAGGTTTTCTGTTTCAGAGGAAATAACAAGTACAATATTAGTATTAACTTATTTTTCATAAAAAGAATGGATTATGCTTGTGAATTAATATATAATAACAATACAATATATATTGAGATATCACTAAATAAAAGAGTTAAAAACTTATAATAAATCTTTAATGACATTAAAGATTTCGAAAGATGCCTACTTAAACTATTTTTTAGGAAGATTTTCAAAAAATAATTATTACATAATAACATAACCAGTAACTTTTAAATTATTTTTTTCAATGAATAAATAGAAAAATAAAAAGCGGTACCTTTATTCATTATGTTATAAGAATTAAGACATAAATTTATTAAATAAAGTTTAAAAATTTAATAAATAAAGTTTAAATTGTCATTAATTTCTCTAGAATTTTACACCGATAAAAAGTGAGCTAACGCGACTACGCTTCCCACTTGATAAGCGAAAGATAATATAACTCAAAATGAGGTTTTAATTTTTCAAAAAAACGAAGACCAGATATATTTTTGATTTGGGGAGAAATATGAGAGTGCTGCTACATCGATTGATCTATACCTGCCCCGACCCAAACCCTCACTCGATGTAACAGCACTACCTTGCATGTTATCCATGAATTAGATGTTATCCATAAAACTTAAAAACTTGTTACAATTTCTATTTTACGTTAGCCAAAAAATAAGTAAAAATGTGTTTCCTAACTTGACGCAGCAATATCATAATTTGCTTATCTTATAGAAATTAATTATAATTATTTGTAGTTTAAGAAAAAGTTTTGCTATTTTTTATACTCTTTACATTTTGATTTTTTCATAATTATGTTCAAAATAGTAAAGTATTTTCTAAAAAGTAGAAAAAAAAAGTATGAAATTTTTTTATATCTGATTTTAGCGTAAAAATTAGTGGTCGAAATGTTTTAATCGTCAACTTAAAGTTCTAACATCTAAAAAAAGTCATGGTAACCTTTGTATTGAAAATCAAATGCGATCCTACTATGCGATCCTACATAATTAACAACAGTAATTTATCCGTTCAGCATTGAGAATTAATCGTATCAATCGTATTAACCTGTGATAAATCTTAAAGAAAATGTTGGTCTTTTTGAATTTGAATTGTTACTAAAGAAAAAAGAATTACTCTAAAAGTTGATTAAAAAAACAATTACGAGCCGATCTTTTAACACTAAAAAACCAAAAAATTCCAGAGTTAGCAGACCTGAAGAAAAATATTTCAATCAGCAACTAACAATTTTAGCTTGATTGGCGCATAAACTTGGGGAGGGGGAGACTAAAGTGACCATGACTATTTAGCTATGTAAAAGTAAACTTTTTAGGGAAAAAGAAAACATCAGTGTTGTTAAAATATTGAAATAATTTGATTGCCGACTAAATTAACTAATACATTTTCTTACAACTAAAATTTGTTAGAACGCTATTAATAATATGTAGTAGTTAATAAAACTGTCAAAAAATGTTAAAAGTTGATTATGTCAAAATATGAAAACAAACTTTTTTCCAAAATGAATTTTTTTTAAAATCATAAAGTAATTTTTATTGGCTTTTTTTATTTTATTAATATTTTATAACTTAAATATTATTTGAGCAAAACAAAATAAAAGAGACAATTTTTCACGAGGCCGCAATGTTTTGAGAACCCCCCCCCCCCTATAAATTTTTGCTAAATATCTAAAGTCTATACCAGGGCTGGTCAGAATTTTAGGCCCGTAAGGGGTCGTCCATAAAGTACGTACGTTCATTTGGGGAAGGGGGGGGAGGATGGGAGGTCTTCTTAAAGCGTACGAAAGCGGATGGGGGGGGGGGGGGTTCTCAAAACATTGTGGTCAATGTTTTGAGAAACCCCTAGTCAATAAAAAAGTTAAAATTCTGACTAAAGATCCTAGTTTGCCAACATAAAAAGATGTACTGTAAAGGGAGTAGATGCATAGACGCCCGCAAAATTTTTTGATGTTCCAGATAAACCACTTCCACTTATTGTGTAAACTACAAACTTAAGCATGTTTATACCTATGCTGTTTGAAGAGGCCTTGCAAAAAATTGTTATCGCGGTAGTCTGGGAACAAAAAAGCCCTCAAATGCTTGCATCCCCTCCCCTGCCCAAACGTGAGGCCACTAGTGTAGTAGAATTTTCCAACCCCCAACCTCCAAAAAAATAATTAAATGGGATTGTACTAAATAAATGGGATTGTACATTTTGCATCGACATTTACATTTACATTTTGTAATTTACAATATTTTTTACCAAAATTTAAATTCTGTCGATAAATTTAAATTTAATTTTAGATAGTTAAGATAAAAATTTGACATAGGTATAAACATACTTAAGTTTGGAATTTGCGCAATAAGTGAAAGTGTCCTATCTGAAACATCGAAAAATACTGCAGGCGCCCATGCCACCCCTTATATACTGGCCCTGAGTATACTCAGGGCCAGTATATAAGGAGTGGCATGTGTGCATACATGTGCAAAAAATAGGTTGCCTAATTTTTGAGTCAACAAGAAACAGGTTTTAGCAGTGCAATGGCTAATAGGTCGGAGACCCCCCCCCCCTCCCTTCAAAATAAAAAAAACGTGTCATTAGAGTCTCAAAATCTTCAAAATTTTACCGCTAGGTTTTGCTAAAATAAAATAGCAAAAGGGCATAAAACTTGCTGCTCCTCCACAACACCCCACCCCTCTAATTACGGGGTATGGGTACCCTACACTTGACACTGAATTTTAAGCTTTGTTTTCAATATTACTCTTCTCGTGTGAATCGCTTTTTACGGACTTACTGCAGAGGGGTGCCTGAAAAAAACGTCTGCTTTATAGTATATTTTTATTTGATGCGTCTCATTAAGCAGAAAAAGGGAAATAGGACATTACTGGGAATCAAACTCAGATCTCCGCTGGTACTGCCGATAACATAAGCGATCTCTTCAATATTGCAAGATTTAATTATATTCAAATTTATATTTGTATATATTTAATGATATTTTTAAATTAGAATCCTTTGCCGCTAACAATGGGCTTTGGGGTTGTATAAATACTTTATACTTTTTCACCCCCCGTCTATTTTTTTTTTTTTTTAATACAAAAATTTATTGAAATAAAAAAGGTGTAGAAGGTACCGTAGATACTTTTAAAGTATCTAGGGTATCTCCTACACCTTTATTTTTCCATTGAGGGGGGGGGGGGGGGGGAGGTTCATAAAAATGTACGTACTTTTTAAGGGGGGTGGAACTTACAAGTACGCATGGCAACAGGGGAAGGGGTGTCAAATTTCAGAATTTTTGACGTACGTACTTTATGGATGACCCCTAAACCGCATATAAACACTGACGTGTGCCGAAGAGCCGCAATAAATATGTTGCTATGCCAACTTCATCATAAAAAAAATAATTAACAAATGTAAATTTTGATTTTTTATACATCAATATTCTGATTTTTTTAAATGGAAATTCTACTTTTATAAATAAACTTAGTATGTACACAACTTATGTTTAGTATTTAGTTTTTTTTACAATGAAGAAAGTAAAAACTATTTTTTAATTGTAAATTTGGCTACATAAAATCTAATTCCTTTTTATTCACACTAGAAAACCATTTGTAGAAAAAATTAAGAAAGCATCTTCATATTGTAATTTTAAAAAAAATTAACACATTTACAACAACAATAAATTTTCTTATAAAAATAATTGTAAGCAAGATATAAAAATCTAAAGATACAAAGGTTTCTTTACGAAAAAAAATTATTTTAATGTATTTGAATTAAACTTGCTTTTATTCGAATTGAACTTGCTTATAACCACTTAATAGCATAAGTTACTAAAAACTAAAAAATATCAAATAAATAAATAACTACCCAATATAAAAAGTTTTTCAATGAACTTTAATTAAGTTCAAATTACTTTTATTTTTACAACTTGAAAATATTTTTTCATCATTCAGCAAAAAATTAGACATAACAAAAAGAATTCTTTTTATAACATCAATTATTTTTTGTAAAAGACAATTAGAAAATTCTTCTTGCATAATAACTTGCCTAACTTACTATAAATTTATTAGGCACTAAGATTTTGAACACAACTGGTAAATTTTTTAAAATGTGGTTTTAAGCTTGTAGTTGATATTCTAAGCAACTGCAACAAATGTTTACTTGTTAGATTGGTACGATACTTTGATTTAACAAATTTCATAGTTGAAAATAAAGATTCACATGTATATGGTAAACCAAAAATTGAAATAAGTTTTATACTAATCCTTTTTAGTTGAGGATACTTAACTTCAGAAACTATTTTCCAAAAATCCAATAAAGTTAGTATTTTATGCAGTATTTGAAGATTTTGATCTTCTTGGAAATCTTGTAATTCCATTTTCAAATTGAGGTGTTTCTTTAAGTATATTTTCTTGGATTGGACAACCAACACTAATAATATCAATTAAAAAAGGATTTATTAAAAATGATTTAAGAGCATACAAACCTTTAAACCTGTTTTGAAAGTCTTCAAATTAACTCTGTAATTTTTCTCGGTATGTTCAATTATAGGATCATCATACTGAATTGCAGGGTTAGGTTTATGAATCATCTTCGTTTGAGGAAAATGATTAAAAGTTTTTGAGATCTTTCTGAAAAAGAGCAACTTTTTTTTGAAAATTAAATAACTTCACTGTCTGAAAATTAAATAAGTTAAAAGTCTGAGCAAGATCAGATATATATATTTTTTTCCCTTCGACAAATTTAAATTTTGTTCTACAAACCTATAAAGAACGTCTTATTATGAGCAAGTTCAGTATTGCAAATTAAACACAAAGGTTTATTTTCTTTTTCAATTAATGCGTATTTTTTTGTCCAATTACTATGAAACAATATGTTCTTATCTTTTCTTACTTTTATTGTGAAGAGTATTATCGTCACCTTTTGCTATATCCATTTTTCAAACAGTATGTTTCCGGCTATATATTATTAAAAGTTTTTATTATTAGTCAATCAAAACTTTTGAAAAGAGCCACATGCGGCTCGCAAGCCGCATTGACGTTCTAAAAGCCGCATGCGGCTCGCGAGCCGCTATTTGGCCATCCCTCGCCTATACAATCACGTTTATAAAGTGATTAAATAGATGAAATTAATGTTCGGAGCTTTACGATTTAATTTTGCTCCAGGGCATTGAGTAAGTAAAACATATAATGCATAAAATATTTAGAAATAAATTTTAGGCAGTATGTAATATTTATAATAATACAAACTATTGTTATTAAATGAACAAACAAAAGTTAAAAAATGAAAAACTTAAATCAAATGAAAAGTTCATGTAGAGGTGGGGCACTTAAGTTTTTTTTTAAGATAATTGCACTAGCTTTTTCATTTGATGTATAAACTGAACCAAATATGTTTTTAATAATAAACCTTCTTTTTAGACACCAATTTAATCCCCTTAGGTTTACAGCCAATTATAACTAAGTATATAAATTTTTGCTTTTAGAGAAACCGTATAAGTTTACAAAAACCCAGTGGGCATGCGTCGTCTGAGGAACGTCCGTCGTACCTCCAGATGTCTATAAGACGTCTAACGCTCATCCCTAGGATAACGAAAGTTAATTGGGAATTTGAAAAAGGTATAAATTTATTATAAACCTTGATATTTGGGTTAAACTTATCAATAATAAGTGTTGGGTTAGGTTGGGTTATGTAAAGCTATGATATATAAATTACCCAACCAAGTGTTGTAGGTATTATAATAGTAGTTCTAATAAGTTATAAATCTAAAAATTAAACCAAGAACTACAATATGTATATTGTTACATATGTATATTGTTGTTCTATTGATTTAAGGTTAACTTATTCTATTAATTTAAGATTATGTTAAGCTCAAGGTATTTAATCCAAAACAAAAGCTGTTCAGCAAGTTTTTTTTTTCACTGGGCTCGGCGACTTACCTTTCTGCAGAGAGGTTAAAACAACCTTGAACTACAAGCCAATTTGAAATATTTTTCATAGCAATTTAATTTGCCTCATTTACCCATTTTTACAATTAAATGATTAAAAAATATTTAAATAAAAGATAATTAAATGGTGAAAAAAAAAAAAAAAAATTATATACCTATATTTACTAATTAAATGACATATAATTTCTTCAAATTATTTTTTGAAGATTTGTTTAATGCTGGTTTTTTATCAAAATTTATATTTAAATTACTTTTATTAACATTTTGATTTTCAGTTTTTAATAATTAATTTTTATTCATGAGTATAATTATTATACTTATGAATAAAAATTAATTATTAAAAACTGAAAATCTAAATGTTAATAAAAGTAACACTCCTATTATATTATTATAATAGGAGTGTTCAATTTTTAAAATAATTTCTCCACAAATATCAATTTGATGTTATTTTATCAGTGTGAAAAATCTCAAGATATTATTAAAAAATGGGAGGTTGAGGTATGACCCACTTGTTTTTTTATTAAGCAAATACAAGTTTAGCGCGAAACTACTGTATCGATAAAAACCACTCACAGAAAACTTTCGACATTGATTAATTTATTAAAATTTTATAGTTATTTTTACATGGTTTCCACTTACTATGATAGCAAGTTTAAAAACCTGCACAAATTGACAATCGAGAGATTTTTGGAGAAAAATTAAGGCCGTAAGGTAAACTAGCTGACAATATTCCGTAAAACACCGACTATAAGTTGAAAATAGTTTCCTCTGGAGGTAGGTGTTAAAAAAGCCTTACCTTCCCCCCCTCCCACACACACAGCCCCTTTTTAATTTGCCCCTGGTTTTGATAATATTTTTTTTTACAGAAACATGACGTAAACACGACTTTACCAATTGAACTATTAAAATACGTATGAATAAAACAACCGCGAAACATCCATACAGTATGAATGTTTCGCGGTTGGTGAATAATTGATATGTAGTTAGTAATTTATATAAAAATACAAACACCTTTACCAATATGATACTGGTAGAGGTGTTTATATTTTTATTATAAATTCCACTAATTTTATACCACGCAATAACCTCAGTGTTAATTAAAAAAATTGTGACATTGTGCGTTGAAACTTATAACCAAAATTCTAAAAAAATTATTTTCAATAATATTTATAGAAAACCAGCCTAGGATCATTATAGAAAACCTACTAGGATCACAAAATGTTTTTTTACTCTACTCATTACTAATTTTTCTCGACACAACACGACATCGCAACAGCGTTTATTTAGAGCTTGATCATGAGTCACGTGACGCATATGAACCTTTTCAAGTGCAATTTTGAGACCAATATAATAAAGCAAACTAAAGTATAAAAGTTGTTATATATTCAATTCATTTCTATTGCCTTGGAAAACAGAATGTATTCTAAAATTGACTCGAAAATCAGCTTTATGAAAAATTTCTAAAAATTATAACTTATTTAAATAAAACAAAATATAAAATATATAAAATTATTTGAATAAATATTGAAAAAATATTCGTAAAAATGAAAAAGTACTCAAAAAATTTAAATTATTTAAAGTTGTTAAGAAAAAATAACGAAACGAATACCCAACAAAAATGGAATGCAATTAAAAATTATTCGAAACAAATATAAACGTTTCGTTTTAAAAAAAGATTTAATTGACGTTTAACTTGGTGATTGATTTAATTTATAATAGTATGCTAATGGCTAGAGTTTTCTTTGTTAATGATAACTGTAATTTGGCAAGAAATTTTTCTCAATCTTCTCTAACATCGAATTCTTATCTAATAACTACTAATATAAAAACGAATGAATCAAAACTAGATATAATTTTGATATATTTGTTCATAATCAGTTATGTAATGCATTACTAAGTCAGAAAAATAATAAAAGTGCAGGATCGGGTACATTTAGCTTTCATATATTAAAGTTAGCCTATAATATAATAGAACCATACTTATTTCATATTTTCAATTTACCACTTAGATCAGGTATAGTTCTGGATATAATGAAAATTGTTCGAGTCACTCCAATTTTTCAGACTGGAAATGAGATTCTTCAAAATATATCTATCTTATATTGTTTCTTCTAATTGCTTGAACATATAATGTACAATAGTCTGTATAATCATTTAACTAAAAACAATATGTTGTAAAGTAAACAACAAAAAAAAAACTTCCAACTGATCACGCATTTGTAGAGTTTGTTTAATATTTATCTAATGCCTTTAATACTGCCTATGCCTTTAATGCCTTTAAAAATGTCTTTAATACTGTTTTACATTAGAAGTTTTTATTAGGCAATCTTAAGCTTTTAACACCATAACTCATTTCATACTAATAAATTAAAATGTTTTAATGTTTTAGATAATTCTCAAAAAATGTAATTCTGTAATGCTGTAATTTTAATAAGATAATATACAAAAAATCGAAATTCGAATTTTCAAAAAGTTTCAATGAATATATAGCGATTTTACTAATATGAAAATTTTGTATAATAGGGCGACGTGTAATTGTCGCCCTATTATACAAATAGTGTTTGTAAAACGTTAAGGCGACAGTTTTTAAAGTAACTTTATTATTTCAACAAACATTTATTATTACAAATAAAAAAAACGATTTTTTAGTATTGTAGCTTATATTTATTAAATATAATTATTGTTTATGCAAAAAAAAACAAAAAAAAAACTGTCGCCTTAAAACTACAAAATATACACTGTCGCCTTATTGTCACATTAAGTGTTATATATATATATATATATATATTGGTTGTGCACTTATCGTTTTTATCGAGGAACCAAGATTCATTTATTAAAATTAATATTTCCAAGTTTATATTTTTATTTCTAGAATAAAAGATAATGTAACTAAAATATATGTATATATATATATATATATATATATATATATATATATATATATATATATATATATATATATATATATATATATATATATAAATATATATATATATATATATTATATATATATAAATATATATACATATATATATATATATATATATATATATATATATATATATATATATATATATATATATATATATATATATATATATATATATATTTTAATTACATTATCTTTTATTCTAGAAATAAAAATATAAACTTGGAAATATTAATTTTGTAATATTTCTGCAAAATAAATTTCAAATCACAAGGATTTTAGCAAACATGCTAAGCATCAAATAATCGAAATATTTTGTGAACTATAATAGCATGTTATTTTATTATTAAAAATTTATCATAAAGAAATAATCATAGATGTCTTCCATAGGTTAAAATCTTCATGCTTTTTACGAAATAAGTTTCCGCAGTGTTTTTAAATGGCGGTCATTTATAATTATCGCTCCGTAAAATTAATTTCTTGTTTTTATAACAAATCTATAAAAGACATCTCATAGACATCTAAGTTTAGATGAAAAAAAAATTATCTATACACGATCTATTTTATGCATCTAATATGCATCTAAAACAGAGCAAAAATAGTATATCTAGAATCAGACGTCTTTTTGATCTCTAATATACGTCTAAAATATACGTATCGGCAATAGATACAAATTAGACTAATTTTAGGCGGTCTAAAAGACGTCTATTGTTTGTTGGGATAAGGTTTTTTTTTACATGAAAGTATAAGAAAATAAATGCTAAACTCTGATATGAACATTTCGATTAAAAAACTGTTACTGCAAGAACGAACAGCAGGTTTAACTCTAAGTAGAACTTCTCACAAAAAGGTTTTAATTCGTGTGGCCACTTGAAGATAAACATTCTTATGAAGTGTAACTTTCGTAATTGACAGTGTGAAAATTTATACTTGTAAATTCTCGATTTAGTTTTATATACAAGTCTGGTCATTTTTTTATATAAGTCTTGCTCCTTGTTTGACGAATTTACTCATGCTTGCCAAATATAGTAAGTTCATATAAAACTAATAAGAACGCTAGGTTAAGAATTTTGTTTTTTGTTCCTTAAAAAACAACATGTTTTTGTTTTTTTTTACTGTTGACATCACGTGAAATAATAATCAAAACTTGATTGGTTTTCGCTTATGACGATTTGCAAAAAATCGAAATGAATCCGACTTTTTTTTTCGCTGCAGCAAAACGCAGTAGCGAAAAAAAATCAGCATAATCGCCAAAAATATTTAATCTGCGCATGCTTAAGGCCGTTTTTCACAAGACGAAAGATTCGCGCGAAGCGATTTTTTTTCGTCGATGGCATGCGCAGATTAAACATATTTGGCTATTAAGGCCGTTTTCCACAAGACGAAATATTCGCGCGAAACAAGTTTTTTCGCTATGACGAAACGCTGTTTTACTTTCTTTCGCGCTACTTTTTTTTCGTTGTAAGCAATAAAAATGGCAGCCATAAGTTTACGCTGTATGTTTAACTAAAGACAGTTATTACTTTTTTAGCATACTTTCTACTTTGAAGCACCTGAAAATTTTTTTCCGTGCATTAATTATAACATTTCTGTCTTCATATGTAAGGTGTGATATCATTTTGTAATATAATTATTTGATATAAGGTTTTTTTTAGAAGAAAATTTTTTATAAGAAAATAAATGCTAAACTCTGATATGATCATTTCTATTAAAAATTGTTACTGCAAGAACGAACAGCAGGTTTAACTCTATTTAGGATTTTACACAAAAAGGTTTATCTTCGTGTGGCCACTTGAAGATAAACACTCTTATGAAATGTAACTTTCGTAACTGACAGTGTGAAAATTTATATTTGTAAACTCTCGATTTAGTTTTATATATAAGTCTTGTCATTTTTTTTATATAAATCTTGCTCCTTATTTGATGAATTTACTCATGCTTGCCAATTTTCAGAGTAAGTTCATATAAAACTAACAACTATTTAAATTTTTATTTTATAAAATAAACAACATTAATTCTTCTTGAAAATAAGTGTATCAGCTCCAATTTGCTTGCTGATTTTACTCGAAAGACCGCGTGGAATATATAACTGCGCTTAGAAAAGTCTAGAAACAACTTGAAAACTAAGAAATAGTGTATTTTACATAATGCAGAACCGTAATTAACAAAACGAACATTAGGCGTAACAATGCGTAACTATGCGCCCTAATAATAATAATATTCATTCGGCTATTAATATTTAGATTAATAATACCGTAAATCGGGGTAACTTTGGCCAGCGGGGTAACTTTAGCCATTTTTAAAAATTTTAATTAAACATCTCTAACTTTTAAACAGTTAAGTAACGTTTTACTATTTTTGTTTTATTTGTAAATGCAATCTATCTTGCTTAAATTTTTGATCTGAAGTTTGTTGCAAATGCTCTTTACTATAAGTAAAAAAGAATGAAAACTATATCTTGGTCAAACACAATCAAAAACTGTAAAACAGAATGTTGTCTGGGCGAAGATAAAAATGATAGCAAACAACTTAGTTTTTCTTCTTTTTTAAAGACAAACGTTCAGATAAAATTAAGCAAAAAGTTTTTGGCTCAAGTAACAACATTCTGGTTTTTTTTACTGGGTGGTTAAAGTTACCCAGTAGGTTTATACTCTTTTGGGGTAACTTTGGCCTTGTAAATAATATTCATTTTAAAGTAGTCTGATCGTTATTTATTATAACTAAAATATTATTTTGAGTCATGTTATCCAAATAATTTTTTTTGAAAAATAGATTTTGCATGAATGTATTTTGGATTTTAAAAAAAGTATATTTTCTTGTTAAACTATTTGTTGTTTTTGTTGCTAAATCAATATTGCAATTTAATAAAATTATATAATAGTTTAATAAATTACTACATTGCAGTTTGCTTGTGTTGTTTATATTTACTTTTGTTTAAAGCATAATGCCTTGTAAATATAACAAGCGTTGTGTTGGTAAGCGTGCATACAATACTTGTTCTAATATCATTCTTTTGAAAGAGTGTATGGTTGCAATTAATGAAGGTATGTCTATTCGTCAAGCCTCAAAAAGATTTAGTATACCAAGAAGCACTATACATAATAAGATAAAGTCAAAGCATAAAAAATGCATTGGTGCACCAACCATATTTACTTATGACGAGGAGCAGTTGTTTTCATCTAGAATCAAAGTTGTTGATTCTAGATGAAAACAACAAAAATGTGCGATTAGGGATTTCCATTAAATAAACTTGATGTTAAAATGTTAGTAGCTGGTTATTTAAAATCGCAAAAACGTACTGTAAAAATATTTAAAAACAATCTTCCTGGTGATGATTGGGTTTCAAGTTCTATGAAACGTTCACAGTTAACCCATAGAATTGCATCAAATATTAAAAAAAAACGTGCAGCTATAAACAAAGAACAATTAAAAATATATTTTGACAATATTAGACTTGAGCTTGAAGGGATTCCACCGTGTAACATTTGGAATTATGATAAAACAAATTTACGTGATGATCCTGGAAATAAAAAAGTTGTAATGAAACGTGGAACTAAGTACCCTGAGAGGATAATGAATAGCAGTAAGGCTTGTTTCTCTGTAATGTTTTGTGGAAATGGTGTTGGAGAAATTCTTTCACCATACACAGTTTTTAAAAGCACACATTTATACAATTTATGGATAAAACACATTCCCAAAAATTCTCGTTTTAATAGAACCCAATCTGGCTGGTTTGATGAAGTTACTTTTAAGGATTGGTTTTTTAGAACAATATTGCCATGCATTAAGAAACAAACTGGGAAAAAAGTATTAATAGGTGACAATCTCTCTTCCCATTTAAGTCATAAAGTTATTCATTCTTGTGAAAAACATAACATTAGATTCATATACCTTCTGCCTAATTGACCACCTCATTATTTCCATAAAATCTTGGATTTGGTGAATACAATAAATACACCATTTTACTAATTAAATGACATTAGTAATGCACAACTTTGAGCATCAAAATAGTTTTAGGAAAATGTTCCTTTTTTTCTTAAAGTTATCTTCTTCATCAAAATTGGTACAAAGTTACCCCGGTTTACGGTAACGCCAGGTTAAGAATTTTGTTTTTTGTTACTTTAAAAACAACATGATTTTGCTTTTTTTACTGTTGACATCACGTGATATAATATTCAAAACTCGCTTATGGCGATTCGCAAAAAGTCGAAATGAATCGATTTTTTTTCGCTGCAGCGTAACGCTGTAGCGAAAAAAAATCAGAATAATTACCAATAATGTTTAATCTGCGCAAGCTTATCGATGAAAAAATTCGCTTCGCGCGAATATTTCGTCTTGTGGAAAACGGCCTTTATGCTGATTTTTGTGACTCAAAATGAAGAAAAAACGGCAAAAATTATATAACCATCGCATGTTAATATATATTAAAGAAATAGTTATTATTTTTTTTTGTCAAAAGATCAATTATGCAATTTTAAATTATTTTTACGCGCAACAACCAGCAAAACGTGCGCGTATCTAAAAAATACGTACGTAAGAAATTTGATACGCGCAAGCAGATTTTTTTTTAAATTTAACTTTTCAAATCAAGTAATAGTTTGCATAAATACATAATTTATTTTTAAATCTTTTTTTAACTCTCTCCAACTTGTAATCAGGCGTGATCACTCGGTACACTACCATCCAAATTTGTCATAATTATTACCGGGCCCCTCCCCTTTTGTTAAAAACAATGATTGAAAGAACTTTCGAAAAAAAAAAAAATTCATTCATCAACAAAGAGAATACACTAAAACTCTCTGAGTATTACTATTATAACTATTTTAAATTTTAGTTCATAAAAAATTTTAATTATTTCAAATTTATTTCATCAATTATTACCCTCCTCTTTTGATAAAAACAATGATTGAAAGAATGATAATTAATTAAAAAAAAATTCAGACATCAACAAAGAGCATATAATAGATATACTTTGAGAATTAGAATATACTTTCAAAATTACTATTATAACTATTCTAAATTTAAATTTAAGTTTTTGATACAAATAAATCTATAAAAAATAAAATTCTCAAAAAAATCACGACTGTTTAAGAAGAGAAAGAACTTCTATTGGAAGCAATTTCCCATTTTCACATCTATGGTTAGTGAATTGAATGCTCGATATAACTGGATCACTCCTTATCATAAGATAGTTAAATTGGTTTTTCATAACATTTATCCTTGAAATTTTGCATGAATGGTTTAATCTTGCATTTCTAATCTCTTTGTTAAGAGCCTCCAGTGATTCTTCTGAATAAACTCCAATGGGAAGTTCTAATGCATTGGCAATCTGTAAACCATGTTCTAAAAGTTTGTGAACGCTTGGAGGAATAACATACCAATTAAATTCAGAAAGAATTTTATCTGTTGTATCATTGCAATAACTTTGAAAAGAGCTTGGATCTAAATCATATCCTGAGCAAACTGCTTTTAAAATTGTTTCAAGTCTAGAAATGATGTCAACATCTACACCAGTTATCTCAGAGAAGGTAATCGATTCCTCAAAGGCTCTTCTGGCAGTATTACCATCATTAGTGTTTCCAAAACCTTGTTTTGGCATGTCAACAATAAGACTTAGTTCTTCCCTTAACTTCTTTTGAATAAATGCTTTTCTTTCTTTAACTGATTCTTTCTGCTCAGATGTTTTAGCATAAAATGACCTAATTTTCTATTTATATCCAAGGTGAAGAATGTACTCAAAGCATCTTATCCAACAGTGAAGAGGTGAAAGGCCAAAAAAAAAAGTTTCTTTATTGACAGGTTTAGATCTAATCAATTTAATGTCATTCATCTCTGTTGGTTTTGCTGAACATACATTACAGCTTTGAAAAGAGGTAGTACTTGTCAGTGCATTAATAACCTTACCATCAAACATAGTCAAATCCAAATTATACTTTATAATTGCTGTCATCATAGATGACTCAGTCGGTTTTGATTCTAAACTTACTACAAATGGTTCAAGTTTCTGAATTTCAATCCGTAATCGTTCTTCTTCTTCTTTAATTAGCACATTTGTTTCCTTCTTGTACTGCAAACATACTGGTCTGCAGAAATGTGTACTAGATAGCTTTTTGTTGTACCAGATTACTGTATCATTAACAGTCAGTTTAAGAGGCACAATAGATGTTTGGAAAATACTCTCTTCATTTTTAATAACTTCATCTAGAGTTGTATCTAAGTATTTTTGTTTATACAGACTCTGGCTAGACGCTCCATCAAAACCACCTTTGAAATGCATAATTCCATGTTGATTGATATCTTTAACCGATAATTTAGAAAATATTTTGTTGCAACTATTTAGACTCAAGACTCTACACAGTGTGTGATTAAAAAGAAATTGAAGAGAGCAAACTGCAGATGTTTCTGAAAAAATCATATTATCAGGATAGCATTTCCTTTTTTCAGTTAAAATTTTATGAAGAGACGGATAGATGTTTGCATTTTGTAATAGGGAGCTATTTCTGATTATCTTATATTGTTCATCGGACAGATCACATTGAATTTTTAGGCTGAGAGCATCTTCAACTTTCATTTTAACAGGTTCATGCATAGACATGTTTTTTCTAATTTCATTTGCTTTATCTGGGTCCAAAGCCTTCTTTACTATAAAGATAAAATTGTTTCTATTAATGTTGGATTCAGTTGCAGCACTTTTTAAAGAAGCTAAAGCCAATGCTTCGTGATTGTTTTCAGCCAAATGGGCAATTTTAGTTCTTTTGCTTCTTTCACCAAGATTTTCCCAAACTTTATTTTTTCTACCTGGACCTTCTTTAGATTTAATTCTTTTAACAAGATCTGGAAAAAACTCCTTCTTTAAATAGAAACTTAGTTAAATAAAATGATTGCATAAATCAATCTGTCATAGTTTCTATTATGCTTTTCTAACTTATTTCCCACTTTTGCTTTAAAAACAGTCAACTTATTCTTTAAGTTGGTAAGCTCTGATTTATTGAAGTCATCTTCATGAAAGTTATAAACATTTAAAACTTCTTTAAACAAAGATTCCAGCAAATTAACTTTATTGGAACCTAGCTCTTTAGTTTTTTGAAGAAGATCAATTTTTTTCATTTTTATATATTATCTATTACATAAAACACAAAAAGTTATCAATAGTTTAACAATCTTATTGTCATTTACATTATAACTTAATAGCTACATGTATTTTGAAAATCCATATGTATATATAAATTAGTAAAAAATTACTAATCAAATTTTTTTATATTTTACACTGTGTTTCATCAATAAAGACTCATCAAAATGAAAAAAATTTAATAAGGTATTTTCTACTAATTTATTATAGCTATGTTTTTTTAAGAACATTGAGCACTCTATTTTGTAGAATACAATTTAAAATATTTGTACATATATATATATATATATATATATATATATATATATATATATATATATATATATATATATATATATATATATATATATATATATATATATATATATATATATATATATATATATATATATACAAACTAAAAATATTAGGTAACGCTGATACTCTTTTTTTAAAAGAGCTTATATATAAAATAATTAAATAAAATTTACTTGCTTCAAAATTTATTTGCTCCAATCTTTTATCATATACTCGCTGATTATAATATTTAGCAAGTAAATCATAAAAGCTCTATTTTAGATTGGAGCAAATTGGAGCAGGTAAATTTTATTCCATTAAATAGTATATTGCTGACAGTGCTCAAAAACACTAAAATAAGCGTGGAGTTATGTGGAACATTTTTGTTCTTGTACCATAAATAATGTGTTACTAATTAAAAAAAAAATTTTTACTAATATTTTTCTTCATGCTGAGTAATGGCTTAAACCTAATAATCTTTAAAAAAAATCTTTCATTTACATTGTGAATTGACACAATTTAAGTAAATTAATAAAAAATACTAACACTTTAACTACTATGTTTCCATAAAATAAATTTCTAAAACTGACTATTTTATCGAACATTTCCGTTTTTTTTCCGTCATAAAAAAAGCATTAGTAAAGTGCTTCAAATTAATACACAACCTTGCAATAGCTTCAAAAAAAGTTTTAAAATGTTATGCATCTGGCTTTACCATAATTAAAAGTTTTTTGTATTTACAAACTGAAGACTTAAATTTTTTTCCTTTTTTGCCACTTTTTAAGGATCTTGAGCGTTTCGCTGCAGCGAAAAAAAGTCGGATTCATTTTAACTTTTTGCGAATCGCCATAAGTGGAAACCAATCAAGTTTTGAATATTTTATCACGTGATGTCAACAGTGAAAAAAAGCGAAAATATGTTGTTTTTATAGTAACAAAAAACAAAATTCTGAACATGGCTTTCTTATTAATTTTATATTTACTTACTCTGAAAATTGGCAAGCGTAAGGAAATTTATCAAACAAGGAGCAAGAACTATATAAAAAAATGACCAGACTTATATATAAAACTAAATCAAGAATTTACAAATATAAATTTTTACACTGTCAATTACAAAAGTAACACTTCATAAGAATGTTTATCTTCAAGTGGCCACACGAAGATAAACCTTTTTGTAAAAAACCCTACATAGAGTTAAACCTGCTGTTCGTTCTTGCAGTAACAGTTTTTAAATCGAAATGTTCATATCAGAGTTTAGAATTTATTTTCTCATACTTTCTTGTAAAAAAAACAAAAACCTTATATTTAATGATTGTATTACAAAATGATATTACATCTTACATATAAAGACAGAAATTTTAATTTTAATGCACAGAAAGAAATTTTCACAAGCTTTAAAGTAGAAAGTATGCTAAAAAAGTAATAACTGCTTTTAGTTAACCATACAGCGTAAACTTATTGCTGCCATTTTCATTGTTGACAGCGAAAAAAATGTAGCGCGAAAGTGAAATCAAAACAGCGTATCGTCATAGCGAAAAATTCGCTTGGCGCGAATATTTCGCGCCAAGCGAATTTTTTTTAGCGAATTTAACCCCTTATATTAATTAATATTACAGAATAATATTACATCTTACCCAGTCAGGAATTTAATATCATATTGATATCAAAATGATATCAAACTATGATATATATATGATATCATGGTATGAGATATATATGATATCATGATATCATGGTATGATATCAATATGATATCAAAATGAAATCACTCATTGATATCATGTTGAACTCAAATTCTGATATCATAATATGAGAAGTTTATGATATCAATATGATATCAAAATGAAATCACGCATTGATATCATTCTGAACCCAAAACTTGATATCAAAATATAAGAAGTTTACGCAAAACTTGTTATCATAATAATTTCGCTATATTTATTTTATTTAATTATATTTTAATAAAGAAACATTTTATTTTTATTTTAACTAATTAGTAAATATATTCTATATTCTTACTAGCAAAAAGCAACCCGTAATACGGGTGTTGGTCGGTCTGCTATATAATTAATTTATAGTGGCTGTTTTCCACAATTTAATATTGCAAAGTCTTAACTAATACTCGTTTAGAAAAACGCCTTCAGCTTGAAAAAAATTATTCCATCAGTAAAATTAACTTAAAATGTATGAGGAGGTAAAATAATTTACCAACTACTACTTAACATTTATAATTATTACTTAACATTATTTGAATAATTTATAACTGACATAGGTCATAACAGTGTAAGGCAGAACCATTTTCATCGACCTTCCTAAGTTCAACACAATACGTTTTTAGTTACTGACACAAAATTATAACACATCATGCTATAAATTGACGAAAGTATCAACTAAATCCTTGTAATAATTTTTATAACATGAACCATTAAGATTAAAATGAAGTTAACTTATATTATACAGGAGTTATCAATTTTTTGGTATCCACTTGATTAATTTTTCTTTATAAAAGAAAATTGTTAACTTAAAATGTTAAATGCACACAACTAAATAATTTATTAAAAATAACTAAGTTTATTATAAATAACTAAGCAACTGAGTACAAATACGTTTCAAACAAAAAAATTTAATTTACAATCAAACATGGGTATAACAAATTTGAAAAAATATGTAAACTTAATGCATTAATGCATCATATGACAAACCTAAAATAAAAATTATAATAGAAAAGTAGACATAAAAATATGTAAACCAAGCTGATTTGACCCGGGTCTTGTTAAGTCTGTTTAACACAGACCATTTCTATATTATTTGTTTGGCCTCTTTATTTCATTAATTTTTAGTAAACGGTAATTTGCCACCATTTATTAAAAATTCTTTTTGTAACTCGAAATTTAATTTTCCTAAATATTTTGACACTAATAAAGAGGTTTCTCCCCTCTTTTTGCTTTAATGGTGTCCAGGAGAATAATGTATTTTTTATTAAGAGTAACCATGTTTTTGATGAAGACATTTTACCAAAATAATAAAATGTAAAACAATGATTTACATATATAAGAATGTTTTCTTTCTTTCCTCAAAAGTGTTGCAAATACAGACTTAGCTAACTAATTAGTTAAACACATAAATAAAACTTAAGTAACTCGATATTAAATGCGCAAAACTACAATATTCTTCATGTTTTTAAAGGTTTTTAGTTTTACAAAGATCCCCTAAAATACGTACAACATCTTTTTAACTAACAAAAATTTACAACAACTCAGGTTTTTTTATTTTATGCGTCATAACGTAAATCTAAAATAAAAAAGTAATGAAATTAAGCTATCACAATTACAAAGAAAAAAAAAAATAAAACACCACACAATTACCAAAAATCGATTTGCCTTTTTATAGTAACCTATTTTGAAATTGCACTTAATATAAAGATTTATCGAAAATGTAACTATAAAACCTGTTTCGAAGTACAAAAGCATTAACAATACTAAAAAAAAAAAAAATTAAACTTAGATATAAGTTGTTGTCTTGGCTTTTAGTAAATGAATAAAAGCAGTAAGTTCCAATAATGAAACTATCTATTATTCATTTTTAACAATAGACACCACATGAAGGTAAGCTGTTTATCAACACAAAAAATCACAACAATAACTTTACAACAATAACACAAAACAATAAGATCCAATGAAAATAATAAACTAAATTAAAACATAAAAAGCAAAATTAAAAAACCAATTTAAAGTTAACTATATTTATCTTTTTACTAAATTTTAATAAAGTATATTTGTTTTTATATTCAGTATTAGTTATTCAGTTATTTCAAATTTAGGATATTAAAGCACCCTATATTTCAAGATTAAGGTTGCATACTTTCTCTTTCACATTACGCTAAATATTAACAGACATTATTATGTGTTTCCAGAATAATTAAAAAAAGCTAGACAACACAACCTAGCTCTAAAGCAGTAACACCGCCTGGCACTAAAGCCTTAACAAAAAGAAATAAAGAAAATGTCTAAATTTGTAGATCGATCTTTGACCAGGGGCGGATCCAGACCATCAAGTAAGGGGGGGGGGGATTTTTTAGCGACCATACACATTTTTTTAATATAATATTCGTTTGAATATTACTCTTTTTCTGTCATACTCTTCTACTAATACTTATATATATTACTCTTTAATTTTCAATTTTATTCTTTAATTCTAAATAAACTACTTTAACTAGTGTAACTATGAAATGACGTCGTATATTGGTTAGTAGTCCAGTTTAAAATTTGCGCGGTAGAACCTAATTGAGTCACTTTTAAATAGTACGTTGAAAGTTTAAAAGCGAAAAAGAATTTATAGGGATTTCGAATTCTAATTTTTTTAAATTTAATTTCTTATTATGGTTTCTATTTTTAAAAATAAAGCATAACAACACATTTTTTTTTATTATTTTACTTTTAATGACGCATATAATATTTTATTATTAATTTGATATTAGTAACCCTTGCTTCAAATATATTTAAAGTAACATAATAAACTGAACTTTAGGGATTGTCTCTCTAAAGTTCTTTTAAATAATTATTTCTCTAATTATCTCAGTTAATCTTCCTTTTTTTTCCATAATTTTGAAAGAATAATTTACGTAATACAAACCTGTTAAATTAATGTAATAGTTGTTTTAGTAGAAACCAGTGCTTTTTATTTAGCAGGTAACAGCAATTAATTTGAGAATATTGAATGATTAAGTAAAGTTTTTGATCAAATGTTTTTGACATAAACGACACTTAAACTAAATAGTAAAAAAAAGTTATTTTCAAAATCATTAGTTTTGTAATATTAGTTTAATATCAGTTTACAATAAAAAAAAAAAGCAAAAAGTTATAGATTGTTGCCATAGTTATTATTATTTTTTCGAGACGCAAGTAAGAGAACTAATCTATTTCGGTTGCAGAGTAGTTTAGATTCATTCTTTACAGCATCGAAGAAAGAAAATTTTGCTAAAATACCTTCAACTAGTTTTACTGCTACTATTAATATTGCTATTCAATATGTTGAACATAAGAAATCAGAACTACAAGACAAAGACATAGACGGAGAAAGGCAGAAAAGGAATGATATCTCACTTAGTTATGCCTGTTTCAGAAAATGAACAGATTTTAAGTGAGCCTCTCCCTGACTCTGCATCCACTAAAATTAGCCGAACATGTTTAAGTCAGATTTCAAATGCTGGGTTTATTAATGACATTGGAAACTTTGTCGGTACAACTATTGATGATATAACTATAAAAAACTTGTTAGAATTGCCATGAAAGCCACCAACTGACTACAAAATGCCGTATTCAGTTCACATTAAAAAAAAAAGCGAGAAAAGCGATATCTTAATCATTCTCATTTGGAAAAATACGAATGGTTAGTATATTCAGATAGAAAAAAGGAACTATACTGCAAATACTGTGCCTTATTTTCATACCATCGGACTGCAAAATCTTACAAACAAGTTGCACTTCAGAAGCTAGTTAAGCAACCATTACAGGTGTTTGCTAAACTGTTTGGCAAAGACGGAGATCTAACAAGTCACGAAAAAGCAACATATCACAAGGAAGTTGTTGAAGCATGAAGGTATTTTTTAAAAAACTATAATGAACCAGCAATGGATGTTGTAAACAAAATAAACATTCAACTGCTTCAACAGATTTTAGAAAATCGTCAACGATTGACACCTATTGCGGAAACAATTATATTTTTAGGAAGGCAAAATATTCCTTTTAAAGGCCACAGAGATGATGGCAGCTTATTAGACATAGACGATGACGTTTCTGATGCAAAGACAAATGAAGTTAATTTTCGAGAGTTGCTAAATTTAGAGTAAACAATGGCGATTTAAATTTAGATAATCATTTGAAAGCAGCTAGAGCTTCTGCAACATACATTAGCAAACTACCCAAAATGCTTTAATTGAATGCTGTGGAGAAGAAATATGTGAACAAACTGTGAGTCGTGTTAGAGAATCAAATTATTATGCTATTATGTTTGACGAAACAACTGATGTATCACATCAGTCACAAATGACAACAATACTATGCTATTTGATGGCTGATGGATCAGTTCAAGAAGATTTTGTTGGATTTGTTGATTTGCATGATCAAAATCATCAAACCAAAAGTAATGCAACTATTTACAATGAACCTATTCTTGACGGCAAAGCCATTGGTCAATCTGTTATAAACATATTGGAAAAAAAGTTATGCCTTTCTTTAAAAAAATGTGTCGGTGTGGGAACAGATCGTTGTAGTGTTATGTCGTCGTTACAAAAAGGAGCGGTAGTTGAAATTCAAAAAAAAGTTGCGTCAAATGCTGTTTGGTTTCCATGTTATAATCATGCTTTAAATTTAACTTTTTCTAAGAGTTCCAACGTACAAGCAATAAGAAATTGTTTAGGGGTTATTAGCGAAGTTGTTGCTTTTTTCAATGCTTCTGCCAAACGAAATTTATTATTAAAAAAATGCTAAATTCACAACTGTTTTCACTCTACGAAACACGATAGGTTGAGAGACATGATGCTTTGCTGACGTTTAGTGTTGAGTTTTCACAAATAATTGATGCACTGGACAATAGATCTAAATGGAATGACAGAACATCTTTAATAAAAGCAAGACTTTTAATATTATTAGTTAGAGAAAGTGATTTTATTGTATCTTTAGGCTGTGCAGTTCATGTGTTTTCCTTAACAAATGAGCTCAGTCAGTTGTTTCAAAAAAAAAGTTTAGATTTACATAAAGCAAAAAATTGCATTAAAGACCTGTTAATTGTTTTAAAACATAAATGAGAAAACTGCGAAGAAATGTTTAAGGAAATTTTTAGAGCCGCAGAAAAAACAATAATTAAAAAAAATGGTAGTTTTACCTACAAAAGAATAGCACAACGATAGACATGTCGCTAAAATATACCTTCAGATTCAATGGAAGAGTATTACAGGCGATCAATTTACATTCCTCTACTTGACGCGTTGATATTGGACATAAGTACATGTTTTTTTAATGAAAATTTATAATGTCTTCAAATCTATGCTTTAATGCCAAAAAATATTGTTACACTGACTCATAAAAATATTGCTAAAACTCTTTCTGCAATCAGTAATGTCTATGACGTCATTCTTGGACTTAGTATCCAACATTTACCTGGACATTGGAAGTTGAACTATGGCAGTGCAAATGTATAAGGATGAAAATTAAGGAAGAAATCACATCACTACCTACTGATCTTTCTGTTGTTTTTGATTTATGTGACCAGGTGCAATATCCAATCACTCATAAGTTGTTTAAAATTATCAAGACATGTCCTGTAAGTGTCGCCAGTGCTGAGCGTAGCTTCTCAACCTTGCGAAGAATTAGGAATTGGCTGAGAACACGAATGACAGAAAACAGACTAGTCGGATTGGCTTTACTTAATGTGCACAGAAAAATTCCTGTAAATGTTGAAAAAGTGATTGACCGTTTTGCGAATTCGGGAAATTGTAAATTTGAATTTGTAATATGATTAATTAAAATAATCGGCAAACCAAGAATGCTTTTTTTTATAAACGGCTAAACATACTAAATGCAAAAAAATGTTTTTTCAAATCATGTCAAGGAGGGCGATTGCCCCCATTGCCCCCCCTCCCCTATGGATCCGCCCTTGTCTTTAACAGATAATGTGCACAGAGAAATTCCTGTAAATGTTGAAAAAGTCATTGACCGTTTTGCGAATTCGGGAAATCGTAAATTTGAATTTGTAATATGATTAATTAAAATAATCGGCAAACCAAGAATGCTTTTTTTTTATAAACGGCTAAACATACTAAATGCAAAAAAATGTTTTTTCAAATCATGTCAAGGAGGGCGATTGCCCCCATTGCCCCCCCCCCCCTATGGATCCGCCCTTGTCTTTAACAGATATAGGGGAAAGCGGGACAACATGGCGAAAGGGGCAAGATGGGTTTTCATATAACAACTCAACAAAAAATTATAAAATTGGGTAAAAAACAAAACTGTATTTGTATCTTGTATTTAAAAACAACAATTGGTTTTTTAAAAAATTATTTACGCAATTTTATACGCATAAGTTTACTTTTTGCGCTTAAAAAAAAATTCCTCACTTTCGGTTTCTCATAATGGATGATGCCTTTTAAATTTAACTTCTTTAGAAGTAGTTTTTTGCAATTTGTGTTTATTTTTTGTTACTTTAGTAAGAGTTATTAGTAGTTTTTAAAACTTTATAAAAATGGAGGTAAAAACTGCATAATAAGTCATCTTGCCCCGGTCACGTGACCAGATGACAAATTTATGAAGTTTTTATTTTAATATTTTTATCAAATTGTTATATTTGCAAACTGAAAATTCATACAAGCATTGAAGGATTTTAATAGCATAAACATACTGAGAAAGTATTATTGCTTCACGACTTATGTTTTGCAATAACTCAGGGCTTTTAAAACGTTCGCCATGTTGCCCCGCTTTCCCCTATATTCAGAGAGATTGAGATATGGGCTCGGTTATGGCATTGCTTTAACTTGACAATTGGGTTTTTGACAGATATACAGACTTTATATAAAAGCCACTTTTTGAATGTTGCATTCTACTTCTTTTCCAAATAAAATTAAGATTTATTTATCGTCTGAAAACAATGTTGTGAGCTGAAAATAATAATCAAAAATATTAGCCATCAACAAAAATGTAAATTTTTGCCTAAATATTAACAAAATAAAAATGATTTTTACCTTATCAACAAATTTGTCTTATATTAAGTTTTGCAATTTTTTTCTCTAATAAAGTTAATTATTGCCATCACACAAGCTTTATTGCTTTGCAATTCAAATTGCAATTATAAACCTAGAAAACCTAAAAAAAAACAAATAAATAAATATTATATCTCAGACTCATACAAAAGCATTGAAGAATGTTGCAAAATTAAATCAGTTTGTATAAGTTTACAGTAAAAGTTGAAAACTAGGCCTAGCTTAGTATTTAAAAAACACTAATAAGTTGTCCCTAAAAGTTTCTAAAAGACGTTGTATAATTTAAATTCGTTCAAAAAATTCAAAAAGTTTAAATGATTTGTTATTTTAAAATATAAATATACAATTAGTAACTGTAAATAAAGTTTGTTTATATTTACATTGGGCCAGTGTAAAATTTTTAAAACTTTATAAAATATAATTGACAGTGCTGTCAATTATATAGCAACAAAGTTTAACAAATAATGATCTTCCTAAACTCTGGAAAAAAAGCACAAACTCATAATAGAACATGTCATTGTACCGCAACATAATTAAATAATAACAAATTTGCCTATGTATATACTTATTTAACTTATTTGATTGTAAATATTTTTAAATTTAATACTTTGGTATTGCATATTACTATTTTACGTGACATGAGCCATTGTCGTAATTTCATTGAACTTTAGATTTCATAAAGCATCATATCTTGAAATACATTGCAATTATAATCTAAAAAATGTTTTAAATATTAATTAGTATTAAAATATTGTTTTTTCGATATATACAGCCAGCTAAAGATTTTTTTTTTTTTTAAATTCATATATATATATATATATATATATATATATATATATATATATATATATATATATATATATATATATATATATATATATAGTATATATATATATATATATATATACATATATATATATGTATATATATATATTATATATTATATATATATAATATAACATATTTATATATATTTATATTTTATATATTATATATATATATATATATATATATATATATATATATATATATATATATATATATATATATATATATATATATATATATATATATATATATATATATATATATATATATATATATATATATATATATATATATATATATATATATATTCTTATGACATTAGATACTATTTCATTAGAAGATGTATTTAACATTTAACTTAAAAATTAAACAAAAACATCATTTTTTGTATTAAATTTTTTTTACAAAAAAAGTATGGATGCAGGTTTGGGGTAGTAGTTTACTCAAAAACTTATGAATGCGTACAAGAGAGAGAGAGAGAGAGAGAGAGAGAGAGAGAGAGTGAGAGAGAGAGAGAGAGAGAAAGAGAGGAAGAGAAAGAGAGGAAGAGAGAGAGAGGTTAAAGACACCAAGTCTGTACGTGATATGACTAATTCTGATTCTCTATCTATTTGAAAACTTGATTTCTTTTTTTATTAACATAAGCATAAAGTTTCTTGAGTTTAAAAATTTATTGTTCTGTTAAGTAATAAAAGTTCTGTTATATGTGATGTCAAAATAACTAAAAAATTTTTGTTTTTAATTCTTTGAAAAAATTATTCGTTGGAAAAAGGTTGGGGGAAAGGGGTTGATTTTGTGATAATAGATATGCAAGCAGTGAGAGGAGGGGGCATAAAAAGTATACAGGTGTGTATGCTTTTAATGGGAAGGGTTTTTTTTCAATGGGAAGGGGTTCCTTAATCAGTGGCTTTACTGCATACATACTTTATGTATGTTCCCCTAAGATTTCCCCGTGAAGTCTTTCAAGTTTTCTAAACTAGCTGACATCTGTAATCCACAAAACAACGTCACAACAAATGGAACAGTTTCACAAATATTGTCAATATGATACTAGATTGGACAGAGAAACATATTTGCACTTTTATGGATTTATGGATTGGCGGTCTGTCAATGGTTAAAGACTAACTAACATTAAGTCTATAGTATTGTTTAGATCTCAAAATACTATCTTCAATTTTTTTTATTACTCTCTTTTATCATAATACCATCTTTTATCCTAAAATACGTATACTCACTAACTAAACCAATAAAGAAGTAATATGATGTAACTAAATGCAGTTACAGAAAAATAAAAAATAATATTTAAATAAAAATAAAATAACTGCAATGAAATATTAAAAGTAAAGTATTCAATACAAATAATTAAATTTTTAAATAAGGCTAACAAATAAAATATCTTGGAAGATTTACAAACCTAACTTTATAGTAACATCTAAGTTTTAAAGCATTTTCAATAGCTTCATAACTTGTGCTGAAAAATCTACACGAAAGTGATTAAAATGTAGCTACTCTTGTTAGAGTACTGAAAATATAACTGTTCATCGACTAGGTCTTCTCTAATTGTCAGCATAATATTGTTATTACTTTCATAATTACTGCTTTTAATATCGGTGGCAAGTTCTTAAATCCTTTCAGCTGCATTTATAGATTATCAGTCCTAATATAGTAGTTCCTATTATTATGGATTTTAGTTCTATTAAGTAAGGTGACCATATTTGAAAAACACCAGACGCGTACAAGGAATAAATTTGGTATGAATAAATACAAATAGTATTTAAATCAGGCCCGTAGCCTGACTTAAATACCATTTCTTTAACGGGGAAGCATCTTTTGAAGAGGCGCCAAAAATAAAATAAATATAGAGGCGCCCAAGGGTAATTTTATTTTGCGTCTATATTCACTAGGGTGGATCGATTTTTAAAGCAAAAAAAAAAAAGTTTAAAAATCAATATTCCTGAGACACGCGAATCGATGTCTATTAATTATAAGATGAAAGTAGAAAAATATTTTTTGATTTTGATGAGATCTTGAGGTTCCTCTTTATATTCTAAATCCTTGACGGATCCTAATATTTTTGAATTTGTTTTTTTTCTAAACTATATCAACCTTGGACTCAAAAAAAGCAGAAAAAAATGCTTCTTTTTATCAATAATAATTTTATTAAAAAAAATTTTTTTAGTAAAAAAAATATTTGCAAAAATATACATTAAAACCCCCGTTTTGATGAAGACGGGGTTTTTTAATAAAAAAAACAACATTATTTTTTTCTCTTAAGTTTTAAATTAAAACAAATATTATATTCAAAATAAGCGTATTATTCTGCTTCTTTTGAGTACCAGGTTGATATAGTTTAGATCCAAAGAGGAACCTCTAAAACTCATTTAAATTAAAAAAAAAAAAAAAGTAAGGTTTTTTTTTCATCAAAAGACATCGATTCGCAGATCACGCAAATCAAATTTCAAAAATTTTAAAAATCGATCCAACCTGAATATTATTCACTTATTTTTTGATAAGATTTTGCATAAATTTAATAAAACGATTAGTTAAATTTTTTTATTTTCAAGACGGTTACGCCTTGCCATTTTTTGTGTTGTACTAACATTTTTTAAATATATGTTTAATTTCAATTTAGTGACCAAACAGGGCAAAGCGCAGGAGAGCACGTGCCCCCCTCACTCCCGTCCTGCCTATGGGTCTGGTTTGATAATGGATTTTAGTAAAAACTCGTTTATTTTTTTTTTAAATAGCATATGAAGAAACTAAATTATGGAAAAATTATTAAACATTATTTGCATTTTTAAATCACAAATATTTTTCATAAAAATGAATTGTTTTCAGCAACATATCATCTTTTTCAATTTTTTCTGCAAATTCTGAGCAGCTATATTTTCTTAAATTAAATTTAACAAACAAAATAGCTGCCTTTCATTGTCATTAAATGTGATTTCTATTGATTTTTTCAAAAATGTTATAATTTCAATCCATTCAACTTTACAGTTAAGTAAAGACCATTTAAAAACTTCAACCTTATTAAAGTGACGCGTTCACTTATTTATATACTCTAGACAGACACTGTAAAAAATGTCTACTTCTTTTAGAAATTGGTTTTTTTAAATGATGACTTCGTTCTTCGGTAACTTGCAAATGTTGTCTTACCATAAAAGGCAGAAATTTTTCTTTTTTTCTAGATTTTATCTGGTGTTTTAAATCCTTTAATACTACGGCAACTTCAGCAGCAGAAATATCATCTTTCTCAATTTTTTTTACCGTGTTATAAAAAACATTGGCTTGACTGTAAACGAAAAACAATACTTTTTCACTCATTTCGTTATTAAAAAAGTCAAATAAAAGTTTCGGACAATTTTCTAAACTTAAAAAGTATGATCTTAGTGGCTGATATAACTTAAGCACTTTTTCGATAGCTAGAAGTGAGGCCAACCAACGAACCTTTGAGAATCCTAGCAGTTTTTGATATTCCACACCGGCCTCATTGCAGAAATTTTCTAAACTAGAAACTCGAACAGTAAAATGGTAAAAAAAAAAATTGAGGAATAATGATCTCCACATCAATAGATAAACAACCGGATGCAGTGTTTATTACGTTTGATAAAATATGAGCATTACAACCGATACCAATGATTTTACGGTTTAGCTTAACGATTAATTTTTTATGAATATTGTTATTACCGTTTCGTTTTAAACCTCCGAAATTTTTGAAGAAATATTGTTAGCCTCCGAAAACTTTTGAAGAAATATTGTTAGCACTGATGCATTTAAAAATAACTTCTGATATAATTCCTAATGTTTTTCTATTTACACAATCCATGTTAATCAGCTGAATTTGCACTCTTTAACATCAAAACAACGAGCCAAAGTTGAATACATTTTAACGTCCTTGTGCATCAGAAAGAATTGACTCATACAATGCTTTTAATAAAGCATTTTCCGAGTTACTTTCACAGTGTTTCTTGAACACGTTTACAATTATTGCTTCACATTTTGTACGCGCACATGCAAATCTTGGATTATAAAATTTCTTAATTAGCTTTGATGTACAATAAGCACTTCTAAAGCTATGGTTGTGTTTGATTGTGTGGAATGTAATAGTTCCTTCTTGAATGGCTAATATTTTTTCGTTTTGACCGAAGCCTTGACTCTTCATCAACTTTGTGATTTTGTTTGACGATATAGAATCATCCAATGCCATTTTGTGCTTGATAGATTTGCAATGATTTTCAAATGCAGACCGTCCACGACTACTATTGCCAAATAGGCTTTGACAAATGATACATTTGAGGAGCTCATCTTTGATCTGCGTTAAGAAAGGAAACATTTTTTTTAATCTATCGTTAAATGTGTTTAACCTTCTCTTCTTACTATTCATATTTTGAATTTGATGTGTAAATAGTTATAAAAACCCTAAATTACTTTTTTATGAACACTAATTTTTATGAACTTCTTATTAAAATAAATCGCGAAGCGTTATTTACAATAATTAGAGCAAGAAGACATTATAAGACAAACAAAATTTTTGTAAAACGAGCGCAATTTCTTTGTCGTGGTTGGAAAATCTTTTGAAGAATTTTTTTTCTTCTCTAAAGGGAATTTTAAAAGCTTTTTTTTTTTTAATATTTATTACGAGAATTTAATTCATTTTGTTTCGTGTTTTATAGTTAAGTTCATTGGAATTTCATTCATTTTGTTTTTTAACAATTTTTTAGAAAATTCATTTATAAAAGTCTTTCAAATAATGTTTTTTAAAATAATTTTTATTTGCTTTTTTTTAATATATAAACGCGTACAAACCCCAAACGCGCAAAACTACCGTTAAACGCTTACTGTACGCGCCAAGCGCGTACGTAAGGTCACCTTATATTAAGTCCTTAAGGACTTAATATAAGGTGACCTTACGTACGTATATGTTGAAGTTAAAAATTTTGGTTGCTTAAATAACAGTTAATAGAACTTAATAGGATTCTATTAAGTTCTATTAACTGTTATTTAAGCAACCAAAATTTTTAACTTCTACATATACAACATAATTACAAAGGGTATTTATTAACTATGCTAATTTAAGTCTTTCTACAAGCATGGCTAATTCATTTGTACTTTGCTTCTATATCTACCCAGCAAACATGTCAGCGTTGTATCAACGTTGAAAACCGGTCGCAAAAGATGTTGCGGAAACGTTGACAAAGTAATCGATTTTGCAAAGATATGTAACGTTGTAAAAGAGTCGTTGATTAAACGTTGTAGCGTAACGTTGAAAAAACGTTACTAATAGACGTTATTAAAATGTCGCAACTAAACGTTGAAAAAGCGTTACTTAAAAAGCGTTGCATGAGCGTCGCAATTTAACGTTGAAAAAACGTTACTTGAAAAGCGTTACTGTGACGTTGTTAAAGCAGTCGATTTTGCAAGGATTTTTAACGTTGGCAGTAAAACGTCGATTTTACGTGACTCAAAGACGTCGAATAAAGGTTGAAATATAACGTTGAATCAACGCTTAAATGCGCTGGAGAAAACATCGCAAAATGTTATTAAATGTAATTAAACTATGCTATGATATATATTGAATTGTCAAATAAAACTAAATTGTATGTTGAGCTCTGTACTTGTAATATTTCTAAAATCGATTTTTAATACAAACAGTAATATGCAATGAAAAATTTAAAAATATACAATGTATATAAAATATAAAATTTATAGATATATAGATAAAAATATTTAACGGTACAAAATAAAAGATTTATGTGTGTAAGTGTATTACCAAGATATCGATTCGATAGGTCAGGATATTATTGAGATACAGAATCAAAAAATCTAAATCAAAAAGTAAAACTTGTATCATTAGCAGTCTGATAGCAAATGTTTAAAACAATGTTCTTGAATTAGAATGATCATTCTTAAATTTAAAAAGTAAAAATAAATATATATACATATAAAAAATTTATATATATATATATATATATATATATATATATATTGTTCTTCGTAATAGCATAATTATTTTAAATTTAAAATTCATTTTATATTTTGTATATATATGCATATACATATACATGATCATCATCATCATCATCATCATCATCATCATCATCATCATCATCATCATCATCATCATCATCATCATCATCATCATCATCATCATCATCATCATCATCATCATCATCATCATCAACAGCATAAAAGCAAAAAGCTTGACGATGATAAGGAAAATTATGATGATGATCATCATTATCATCATAATCATGATCATCATCATCACCATTAGGCTTTAGCCTTACTCTTTTAAGCTGTTTTCCTAATATAAACAATCTAGTACACTTTTATTCCTAACTAAAGCTTATTTATACAAAATGTAAGGTAAACTCTTCAACTTTTCTTACTTCTATACATTTTATACTGAAGTTGCTACCACTCTACATGTTGATACCTAAATTACTTTCACCTTTTCTAAAAAAAATCTAAGATTATGCCTTCTTTTTATGTCTTGTTAGAGCCACACCACACATCCATCTGATCATCTTCCCTTTTGGCAAATACTACACCATATAAATACTCCAGTTTATATAACAATGAAAGGATATTGTATGCCAGCATCTAAACAAATAGCAAACAGATATGATTATATCCGTAATGTGTGTGCAAAAAGTGCATCTTGGAGACTTATATTGCTTCTGGAATAAAAGTTTGGAAGCTTTTATTACTTCTCTTCAGTTTTAAGTCGAGCCACATTCTACTTTACATCTTTCAACATTAATCACTTTTTTTATCTTTTTTATAAGAACATCTCTCTTAAGAACAAATTATCCTTTTTATTATTACAATAAGCAAATTTATAAATAAAGTCTAGTCTGATGTAAATCTCTGTTATTCTCAATTTACTAAACCTTGTATCTTTTCTTAAATGTTAGGTTCAAGAGACTTTTGGTTAGTTTTCAGCATTGTTATTAACTCAAGTAAGTCTAACGTTTATTTTCTAAATCATGGGTCTGATCTTTTTACTTTACCCCAGAGTAAAGCAGAGCTATTTACAAAGAAATCCTACTATCATTTTCTCTCGAATGTAATTGACATACTCTTCCTGACAGTTAAACAGAATAATCCATTGTTAAGCATCTTAATTACTCTGGCTTCCAATACTAAAACTAATTCTCAATTAAACTCTTCTACCATTTGTGCTTCAGACAAGATTTCCATCATAGTCTTAAAAAAGTGTTCTTCAGAACTCTCAACAATTTTCGCTAAACTTTTAAAAAGTGCTAAATACATGGTTCAAATTTTTCAAAACTCTAGAAAACACCTTGACCTCTCCAAGTATCCTACAACTACTCTTCACTCTGTTTTCAGTTTCTTCTAATTTTCTATGTAAAAGTTTTGAGGTTATTAAATTATTTCTTTCTAACTGCAGTAGTAAAGTTATTCTTGAAGGCCTACCCTCTTCTTTATTTCAAGTAACTTTAAGAGAACCACAAGGTTCTATATTTGCTCATGTAATATATTTTATCTACAATAACAACCATAATGAAATCCAAAGTGAATAAATTTGTTGATGAACCCACTTTACACTCTTGTCTTGATAAAAAATCATCTTTAATTGCTTAGAACAAGCAGCCAATTTTAAATCTGAGCTCCCTTCTGTGTCAGCCTAAGGCTTGCTGTGGCTTATGGATTTAAATTCTGGACTTAAAATCCACAATTTTTGTTAGACAACAAAACTCATTTATCAACTGCAAAAAAATATTACAATATTGTTGGCATTCCTATATTGACAAATAACA
>NC_061160.1:47695872-47705872 GCF_022113875.1 Hydra vulgaris | reverse complement strand
ACGATACATTCTTGCACAGCTAAATCGCCAGAAACTGACAATTTGATTGATCAAGCTCAGCCAAATTTTAGTTTGTATTCCCAATTTAAAAGCATCACTAATTCATCCCCGTCAACCCCAAATGCAATCTCAGGTATTATTTTTTGCTGCCTAATATGCTAAAGTTTTAGAATATAATATGCTAAAGTTCTGTAGTTAATACTACTTTTACTAGTTTGTTATTTGAAATGGAATTTGCAAAATTCTAAACAATAATAGAAATTTCAATGCATGTTAAGAAATAAAAATTTTATTATATTTTTTACAAAGAAAATGAAAAAAGGTTTCATTTTGATGAGTTGTTTAATCGATTATATTCCACCTTATCTTTGAAATTGTTATAAATATTATTAATCCCTTTTTTGAATGAAAATGCTGAAATATTAATTTTATTTAAATTTTGCCTTTTTTTTGTGCAAAAAACTATACAAAAAAGTAGTTTTCTATAATTGCTTTATATAATAACCATAAGATTTAAATATTTAAAATTTTAATATTTTTCAAAACTTTAGGAATACTTCCAAAAGATCTGCATGTGATTCTAAGCAGACTTGCATCAATAGAGACAAAGCAGGCCATGCATTCACAAATTTTGAATTCAATCCTTAATGCTGTAACTCAGCATAAAAGTTATGATACTTTGCCTGAAGGCATAAATCTTCCTCTTGATTGTATACAAGAATTAAAAGATTTTAATGAGAAACTAAAAGAAAATAGCACTTTCAAGTTATTAGTATGTTATTTCCATAATTTTGATGTTGGTTTTTTTGAATGTATATATGTTCTACTATATTTTATACATATTTATATATTTTATCAGCCCTTAAAATAAAAAAAAATGAACTCGCCAATAAACTGCCGACCTTAAACTGTTAGAGGTCAGCATCAGGTCGGCAAAAAATTTTTGACACAAAGGTCAAACTATAAAACATAGAAAGGAGGTCGGGGATTTTATGCCGACCTCAAACACTTTTAGTTATACCGACCTCAAACACAGTTAGGTCGGCATTGCCGAATGCCGACCCTTATTCTGAGGGCTGGTTTTACATATTTCAGGGTTCCCACTCGGTATGCAAAACATTTTTATTTGTTTTGATGTATTTTTTAATTTTTGAAGTTTTTGAAGTATTTTTTAGTTTTTTGTAATTCAAAAATCATTATCATGTTTCTATGATTAATAAAAAGTTATATATATATATATATATATATATATATATATATATATATATATATATATATATATATATATATATATATATATATATATATATGTATATATATATAATATATATATATATATATATATACAATTAACTGTTTTGTTAATAATACTTCGAACGTTTTCACACAAGTTAAAATAAATTCTATAGGCATCAGTTCTCTTATTGTTCAATAAGATGTAAAAAAATTCAATAAGCTATTATGAAATAATAACTTCATATGCCATATATTAAATTGAAAGCATACAAAGACATGCAAATTGTTATATAGGAGTATGCAAAAGCATGCAACGTTATAAAGAAATAGCATGCAAATTTAGTAAAATGTAGCATGCAACGGCATGCAATTATCTTAAATGTAGGCTAATTAACTTATTAAATGATTAGTTAATTATTATTCAGTTGACATAAGGTTAATTAGGGTTAATTATATTAAATATGTTAATCAAGGTTAATCATCTTGCTCAAATTGGTGGAAGAAATATTGGTGATACAACGCGTAGATTGTTAAGAACACTTTTCTCAAAAGGGTTATCGTTGCAATTAAACTTTGCCGGTAGGAGTGGAAAAGTTGGAATCGGCAACATGAAAATAACTTCTCTTATTGTCAGTAAGTCTATAATTGACTTTTATAATTGAATTTTAAATACTTTGGTCATAAAAAATCTGTACATATGTAAACTAAAATTTTAGTTTCTACGGCTATACGTGTGGAAACTAAAATAATGAAACTTAATTTTTTAAGTTGTTATGGTGGAAGTATTATTTTTGTTAAATATAACTAATAAGTTTTTTTTGCTGTCCCGATACCAACCAAAAAAATAAATTTAGAGATAAATATTTTCTTAATAGTAATTACTACCTAAGTAGTTAAATGAGGATTTAATTTTCCTTTTCTTTTCAGGTGTTGTTAAGAAGAACAAGTTATTGAGTGACGTCACTACTTCAAGTGTTGAACAACTTGTAAAGATTTGGCTTAGGCAGTCCTGCGACCGCGAAGGAGGCAGAAATGATCCAGAACGAGAGAGTAAACGATCACTTCAAAAAAATTTAATTCGAGACAATCAATTGTTATAACTTATAGTAAAAATTATATAGTTTAACGGTTTATTCTGATGAAATATTTAAGCATACGTTAACTACAGACTATTTTCTCAATTTGTTTAATTTAAATCGGGGTAATCACATCACATCATTGAATACTTTATTGACTTGTTTCTCTTTATTGAATCAAGTTTTGTTTTGGCTGTAATGTAATTCAAGTAAAATAAAATCATAATTTTAGCATTGCTAAAATTACGTTTTTTGAATATTGGGTTAACATATTTTAAACATACTTAACGTATAATTATAACATTGGCTAAACGTTGTTTTTAGCATTGGCCAATGAGCATTGGTCGTACCTTGCGCCAATGATCACTCCGGTATTGTTCCAACGCATTATTCCAACATTGTGCCAATGCAAGTCAATGCATTGGGCCAACATTGGGCCAATTATTTTTTGCTGGCTGGGATGTTCGTATAAAAAACAATTCATCAAAAATATTAAATATTTTAATCGTTAATTTTATTACTTTAAATGCAATTTAGCTTCATTTTTTTTTTAAATTGCAGCAAACGATAATACAAGTTTTAAATTTTATTTACTTGGTCTTACTATTCTTTAATACTTTTTTGCATATCTTTCAGCCATCTTGAAAATAATTGTTGTTTTTTGTAAGACGTTTTCCGGCAAAATAGTATGTAATTACATTCATACAAAAGTAATTACATTCATAGGTAATTACATTAATTACATAGTAATTACATTCCACTATTTCGAATGTAATTACATCCTTATTATTTTGCCGGAAAACTAAAAGCAGTTATTACTTTGCCGGAAAACTAAAAGCAGTTATTACTTTTTTAGCATACTTTCTTATGCATGTGAAATTTCTTTCGTTAAATTAATATTAACATTTCTGTCTTTATATGTACACGTATAAAGACATTTTATATCTATACATATTAAGACAAAAATGTTAATATTAATTTAACGAAAGAAATTTCACATGCTTCAAAGTAGAAAGTATGCTAAAAAAGTATTAACTGCTTTTAGTTAAACATACAAAGTAAACATATTGCTGCCATTTTTATTGTTGAAAACGAAAAAAAGCGCAAAAGAGAGAAAGTGGAAATCAAAACAGCATTATGTGATCTTGTCTATTTATTAAATTGTCCATTCGCCTGGAATCATAAACAAGTAAACCTCCTGTAATTCTCCAATTTTTTTACCACTAAAAAAAGTTCTCGTTATTACCTTCAATCATTGAGTAACTTTAAATTATCTACCCCAAATCGCTGTTTGGTAAAATACGGTGATTATTCTATTACAAACCAATGCGTAAAATTGTGGAATAATTCACCTTTTCATTTTCAATCCCCAACTCTTTTTCACAATTTAAAACCTGTCTTTTTGACTTTTTGATAGAAAAATACTCTAATTAAAATCATAGGCTAATAATAATAATAGATTATTATTATTATTACTGATGTTATTAGTATTAATATTATATATGATGTTAATATTAATAATAACGGTAATAAAAATGTAAATAAAATGTAAAGTAAAGTAATATTTTATTTCCATTTTTATTACCGTCATTATTACTTATTAAAATTGTTTAATATATAAATGTGATATTTGTTAATATTATTATTGTTGTTATTATTGCTATTATTATAATCGTCTTCATTTAGTTTATATTATTATTATATGATTGCTATTATTATTTAATTGGTGTTTACCTTAGATTAGAACTCGTACTATTAGTAAACAACCATGAAATGTAAACTTTTATTTCAGAATATATATATTGTTATTGTTATTGTTCAACGATTATTAATTTTAAATGATAAAATGATGCGGAAAAAACAACAGTACTTGTTAGTTATAAATGAAATTTTAAACTTCTTCAAACTTTTTGTTAAGTGCATATCTACGCAAATTCTTTTGTGCGGATTTAATTTCCAAATAGAATATTATTTTTTTTAAACATTACTGATGTCCCGAAAGTATCATACAAACTGCAAATACTAATGTCCTAAGGAAAATGTTTGTATTGAAATCATAACAAAAAATTAAATTTTTTAACGAATAGTGTAACAAAGAGCAAATAGTATAATTATTTACCGAATATTTACAAACTTAAAGAACTTTGCCAGTGTTTTGTGTCGACGTCTTCTTTAAAATAATTCTTTATTATTAAATCATATATTAAAAAGAAAATTTGTGATTAGACTTTTTAATAGCTCTTTTTTTCTAATTTGTATGACTTTCATTTTGTATTTATTTCGATATGAATTGATTAAAGAAAGATCAAGTCAGATACCTTTGTGTAATGTGCTCCAAAGAGTGTGGAGGTAGAACAATTTGTTGTGGGATATGTAAAAACATATCCCACAACAAATTGATTAACTAAGTTTGATCGAACTTTTATTGCTGAAAACATATATTGTTACCCCACTGCCTCGGCCATCAGATCTCATCCCAGGTTTGGAAGATTTATTTTCCATTTCTCTAATCAACAAAATGCAACCTCAAATTCTGCAGAATTACACACCAAGATCTACAACTGGTGATGGCAACTGCCTCTTCCGGACTGTGTCACTAGCTTTATATGGTGCTGAAGATCATCATTTGTATCTCAGGGTTCTCACATCCATTGAGATGATACAGCACAGAAGTGAGACAAATTATTTATATGGATTTATAAGGTAAATTTGATTTATAAAAATAAAATTTGTATTACCTGGTCATTAATAGGAGGCTATTGGTTTCTTATAAATATTATTAGGAATCCACTACCGTGGAAAAGTAGCTTACATTTATATCAAAAACAGTTTAAAAAATGAAAAGCAAGGTAGACTATTCCCAGCAAACATGTCAGCGTTGAATCAACGTTGAAAACCGGTCGCAAAAGGTGTTGCGGAAACGTTGACAAAGTAATCGATTTTGCAAAGATATGTCACGTTGTTAAAGAGACGTTGATTAAACGTTGTAGCGTAACGTTGAAAAAACGTCACTAAAAGACGTTACAAAAATGTCTCAACTAAACGTTGAAAAAGCGTTACATAAAAAGCGTTGCATAGGCGCAACTTAACGTTGAAAAAACGTTACTTGAAAAGCGTTACTTTTACGTTGTTAAAGCAGTTGATTTTGCAAGGATTTGTAACGTTGGTAGTAAAACGTTGGTAGTAAAGGTTGAAATATAACGTTAAATTAACGCTCAAATGCGCTGGAGAAAATATCGCAAAATATTATTAAACGTGATTAAACTTGGTTATAATGTATATTGAATTTGCAAATAAAACAAAATTGTATGTTGAACTCTGCACTTGCAATATTTCCAAAGTTGATTTTTAAGGTGGTAGTATACCATTAAAAAAAATCTTGCAATTTAACTTTTTTTTCAAATATTAATAGTGCATAACATATATTATATGATTAAAATATAAGTAAAAATTTTAAAAAATTAAAAAATTAATTATGCGCATAATTATTGACAGACAAAAGCCTAAAAATGAATAACTGGCGACAGGGTTTTTTCAGCAACCGTAAATAAATTTGAACTGAAATTTTGGCTTGTGATCCTTTACTTATGCAATAACAACATACACTAAAAGTTTTGGATTTTGACGAAAAAAAGTCAAAATATATACATTTTAGTCATAATTGGAAGTTTTGGTGTTATTTGAGAACACAAAATCACTAACAAAAGTAGAACACAATTAGCTGTAAACATAATTCTAGTAGAGGTTGCAAATACATGTGTTATAAACAAGTGTGCCAAATTTCAGATCAAATCGGTTATCGGTTTGAAAAATATCTCCGTCGCCAGAGTATAAAACATGATTTTGAGAAAAACTTAATTTAAAAATAAAAACAAAAAAAAATTGTTCAAAACTCCCCACTTCCATAAACTGCACCTTCTAATGTTTCGTTTTGATCACAAAAACCTTTATGTATAGCTCTTAGTTTCTTGCGTCTCAATTTCACTATACTTGTGCATTGTTTTTCTGCTTTAGAAATGCGCTTAGAGTCATTTGTAAGACAAAAGTTATGTAGATTGCAACCTACTGTTATTTCAACCTTATCAAATAACGTCTCTGAAAATTGTATTCCATTATTAAAGTATAGGACAGCTGACGCTACTCCAACACATAAAGCAGTTCTTTCTACAAATATATCTTTGGGACACCGCTTCCAAATCAATTGATTCAGCGCCTCATTAGGATTCTGTGTTTTGCCGTGCAAACACTTTTCTAAAAGAACATCACTACCAAGATCTATAAATATTGGTTTTATAAAATCCCTTACAGCAGAAGGAATACAAATATTTTCTTTGTATGTTTTTTTTCCAGTTATTTTATCAGCCTGGAATTTGCACCAAGAATCCTTGGTGCGCAAACAAAATTGATGGCGTGTTTCATTGTCATAACTTTCAGTTGCCATAGTAATTTTGCAATGTGTTAATAACATTTTCTGTCAAACAACCTGCTCCTCCTAGTTTTTTACCATCACTTAAAATTTCTTTGCTGCTTTTTTTTGAGTTTCTTAAACGCGTGCCAACTCGTTTTTGAATATGACCAATGCACTCTGCTTTTTTAATTTCTACATTCTGTCCATAAGGTTTAGCAGCAACAACACTGGTATAAGAACTACTATCTCCATCACCAAGATATGTGGTATACCTTAAATTATTTTTTATTTCAGAACGATGAAAAAGTTTTAAAACACCACTTGATTTCATAGCCGATGATGATCCAATATGACTAATTTTACACTTTTGAAAATGTGATGACTGGAACTTTTCATATTCAACTGGATGTGTGTATTTTTTTAACTTCCATATTGAACATAATTTACATGTTTTTGTTTCTATTTGAAAGTCAATACATTTACCACTTTCAACTGAAATTGCAGAAACAACTCCGTTATTTGAAGTAAAACCACGCTTTTGCCATGAACCATCAAAGCTACACATAATGTCTCTTGATGTTTCACCTGCAGGGATTAATTCATCAGCAGCATTTTTCATGTTCTGGTCAACTAAATTTTGATAAACATCTAACAGGTTATGTAAAGTTTTATTGTAGCTTTTTTTGTTCATAGGTGGCTTTATATTCATTATTCCACAAAATTTTTCTAATGACGATAACCCTTTACCCATTTCACAAAAAGCCACAATGACACGTGTGTTAATATCAAATGGTTTTTGCCCACTACATTTGCTTTTACTAGGCTCTTTTTGTTCAAGAAAATTTTTTTAACAAAATGTAGCAGATGAAAAAAACTCAGTTTTCCAATTGCAACTGTTACAACATATTTTTAATCCAATACTCAAACCATACTTTTTTGACGAATCAAACATTAAAAAAACATTATCTTCGCACAAATTTGGGCATTTAAGTAACGATATAACGTTTTCCAACAGACTAAAGTTCATAACAAAGTTAAAATCTGTACTTTGAAAATCTTGAAAATCTCTATCAGCAATATTTAATTTTTTTGAAGAAGCAGAATGTGTAGCAGATTCAACAAAGATAAAGTTTTCGTTTCTGAAGAAGGGATCTTTGTATATCTGTTTCCACGAAATTTTGCTTTTTTATTATTGTATATTCTGCTTGATAATTGTTTTCTCTTTGATCCACCCATATTATTTTTATTGTATTTTTATTGTAAAAAGATAAAAGATATACTACAGCATAAATAATAAAGTTTGAATGCAGCTTGAAACAAGAAGCGAATTACGTCAATAAAGCCATCATACTGAACTAATTAACAAGAAGTCGTTGCAGTCTACAACTTTACACTTAAAATTGTTGGCTAAGTAAGTATTTTATGGCTTTTTTATGGTTTTAACTTGTTTCTGAAGCGCATAACAACGGAATAAACAAAGCGTTGCTAGGGGGAAAATAAAAATTATTTTAAACCGATACATTATAAACAGGTTTTAACATGTGAAGCTTTTTTTATTTAGTTAAATCAACTAAAAATTCGAAATCTGCGATGATTATATTGGTTAAATCATAGTAAAAAAAAAATTTTTTATTTTATTTTATTGGTGTACTACCACCTTAATACAAATAGTAATATACAATGAAAAACATAAAAACTATACAATTTATTTATATAAAATTTACAATTTATAGATAAAAATATAAACATCTTTTTTAAGATTTATGTGTGTAAGTGAATTTAGAGGATTTACGTATGTGAGTAAAATTTATGTGTGTAAGTGGATTTACAGGATATCGTATCGATAAGCCAGGATATCATTGAGATACAGAATCTAAATCAAAAAATAAAACTTGTATCATTATCAATCTGAAAGCAAATGTTTAAAAAATGTTATTGAATTAGTATGATTATTATTAAATTTAAAAAGTAAAAAAAAAATACTACACTATATAAATACTAAAGTTTATACAACAATGAAAGGATATTGTATCTAAATAAATAGCAAACAAATATGCTTATATCCATAATATGTGTGCAAAAAGTGCATCTTGGAAGCTTATATTGCTTCTGGAATAAAAGTTTGGAAGCTTTTATTACTTCTCTTAAGTTTTAAATCAAGCTTCATTCTACTCTACATCTTTCAACATTAACTACGTTTTTCAGCTTTTTTATAAGAACATCTCTCTTAAAAAAAAATTGTCCTAATGTATAAATAAAGTCTTGTCTGATGTAAATCTCTGTTATTCTCAGTTTACTAAACCTTGTATCTTATCTTAGATGTCGATTCTAGAGACTTTTAGTTAGTTTCCAACAGTGTTATTAACTAAAGTGTCTTATGGATTTAAATTCTGGACTTAAAATCCACAATTGTTGTTAGACAACAAAATTCATTTATTTACTACAAAAAATATTGCAATATTGTTGGTATTCCTCTATTGACAAATAAAAACCCTATAATTATTATAACATATTATATAATAATAATAACAATAATATATATACATATATATATATATATATATATATATATATATATATATATATATATATATATATATATATATATATATATATATAGTAAATTTACGGTTATTCGAACTGGCGCTTATTTAAATTTTCTATATATATATATATATATATATATATATATATATATATATATATATATATATATATATATATATATATATATATATATATATATATATATACATATATATATATACATATAAATGTATATATATATATATATATATATATATATATATATATATATATATATATATATATATATATATATATATATATATATATATATATATATGTATATATGTATATATATATAAATTTAGCAACTAAAAATAGTCATGTATCCATACATTAATTAACTAAATAAAACTTACTTCAATAGGTGTAACTATAAATCATCAATTTAAATCATATTATGTACTTCGTTCATAAGATGCAAACCAGTTAAAACCAAATCATTCCTCGATCTTTGTTCCATCAGAACTTTACTAAATAAATTTATACTGGTAATCAAACTACCACAAGTCAAAAAATTTAGACAGTATTATTAAAATCAGCTTTGACCAATAGTTAATATTAATTTTTTTTTTATTCTTCACTATATAAATAACAAAGAAAAGTTAAATCCGAAGAGAAACAAAATTATTCACAAACATAATTACTTACATTCTTCTTCGGAGTCCTCTTTAGTCGTGAAATTAAATCCTGC
>NC_061160.1:47675872-47693372 GCF_022113875.1 Hydra vulgaris | reverse complement strand
TAAAGATTAAAAATGACAACATTAAAAGTATGTTTTACTTTAAAACATGTTTCTTGCCTATTAGTAAATGATTAGAAGTAACGAGTTTAAGTAAAAAAATCTAATAATCATTTGTAGCAAGAGGCACCAACGAGAAGGTAAGCAAAGTTGTCTATCAACACAAAGCATCACAACAATAACATCACTATAATAACACAATAAAACAAAATAAAATTATACACATAATGACTTACAAGTGAATCAACACCGCACTAGAGGTTGAAACAGAACACAAACACACATATAATGTCTAAAGGGTGAGTCAACACAACACCAGAGGTCGACACAGAACATAAACACATATATATTGACTTATGAGTGAGCCAACATACACATAATCACTTACCTAGCCAATGCTGCATTATTTTTAAACTACCATCATTCTCAGCTAAGTTAACTTGTTGTTTCATGTTGGTTCAAGACACTAACATCTTCCACTCCAGTCAACGAATTGTCAGTACTTATTTGTTCACTGACTTGAATAACTTGAGATTTATTGCAATGACTTTTTTGTACATAATATTCTAAAAAAATATAAGCATGTTTGAGGTATATAGTAAATACAAAATTTGTGCTTAACAAGCTATTAAACATTCATTTATTTAAAAATAAAAACAATAAACACATGATTTATAAATGCTTGTTTTAATGCATTAATATTTTTATATACAATTTATTTTTGTTATGCATCAATGCATAACAAAAATAATTTGTAACTATTACATAAACAGTTTTTACAAAAACATTTTAAACAACAAGAAAAACTATATATAGTTTATCTTGTTGTTTATACATTACATACCAATACTATATAGTATATACTAATTGAATTGTTTAATCTATTTATTCTCCTTTCTTTTCACATAACAATTGGTTATGTTGGAGGGATGATTTCACTATACATTTTTTTAGCACCTAACATATTTACTGAATGAACATAGTCAACATGCTTTTCAAAATTTTGAAAAGCATCTAGACTATGTTCTTTTTTTTCCTAAAAGAGAAACATACTTACAATGAATAAAAATATATAGACGAAAAAAACTTAATAAGTTCATAAAAAATTTGTGCTCAAATATTTTGACGATTCAAATACAAAACTTGCCAGATACAAAATGTTTTGAGCATACTTAGACATGTTTTGCGACCAAAGTTTGTTTTTGCAAGATGAATCAGTTCTATATAAAGCATAAAGCCCCGATTTTCTTCTCTTTGGATCAGGAAGCAAAATATAAAAAATCAAGTTCGGATGACTATTAACATTAATTGAACAATCAAAAACACATTTCTCCATTTTCAAGCGCTTTGTTTGCCCCCATACCATAATGGTAGCCGTTTAGTTAGTTAAAGTGACGTCACGTTCGCCGCAAGAATAAGTGATTATTTGTAAATAAACTAAAAAATTTATTCTGTTAACAAACTTAATTTAGTCTGACTTATTATGTTTTATTAACTTTGGTAATATTTTATAAATTTGAATCTATATAAAACTAAGTACTATTTCTAACTAAGAAATATTTAAAAAAGTTGAGCATTTTATTAAAATTGTCAACTTAAAACAAAATATAACATTTACAAAAATAAGCTGAATAAATCGAATTTACCCTGAGATTTATGTACTTTATATACATTTTGATATAAAATCTAAAAGTTTTAAATTAGTCCCAATAAAATAGGCTATAAAGTATAACTTTATTTAAAAAATTTTATACCATATGCATGCATTCTATCAAGTTTTCCTTGCCTTTCCATTGCGGAATTATTTTTGTAATGGCTAGTTATTGAGACAATAATTTTCAATGTGCCACTTCCTCAACATTGTCAAAACAACGTTTTATTAACGTTGGCAAAGTAACACTTTTTCAACGTTTTTTAATTAGCACATTTTCAACCAACGTTGAAATAACGTTGAATAAGTGTTGTTTTTCAAATAGTTTATTCGTTGAATATGTTGAAATTCGTTGAAAAAAGCAGCTAATGTCTAACGTTGATAAACCATTACCTTTGCGACGTTTATACAGTGATTATTTGCATACTTATTTTCAACGTTTAATAAACGCATTTTTTTGAGAAGATAAGATACGTTTAAATTTAAACGCTTATTCAACGTTGAAAATGTAACGTTTAAAAAGCGGTTTGTTTTTAACGTTGATAAAGCATATACTTCGAAACGTTTTTCAAGTGGCTTTTTGCGTAAGTTGATTCCACGTTGAATAAACGTTTTATTTTGAGAGACTAAATTACGTTACAATTTTAACGCTTATTCAACGTTTCAATTTACCGCGATTTAGTATACAAAAACAGACATTGAAAGCACGTTGTTTTTGTTATTGTAACGCTTTTTCTACGCTGCAACTGGTTTTCAACGTTGATTCAACGCTTATATGTTTGCTGGGTTATTGAATGCTCCATAATATAAACTGCATATATGAATCAACTAAAATACAAAATCAATATATTTTATTAAAAAACAAACAAGTTATAAGTGTATAACAATTAATCCACAACATTTTTTTTCTTTAGAAGCAGTACACCACTTGCCAATAAAAATAATCTCACATTAACCTTCAATAATACAGATATATCAGACATTGAAACAGAGCATTATTTACAAAAACAAGCAGAAGATGCCAGTGACCAAAAAATAGTGCCACTGCAAAATGCCAGCAACAGCCTCTAGAAACTTAGATTTCTTGAAGCTGCTAAGGTTATCAAAATATTGGTCAATCCTTTAAATCATATCTTAGAAAAAATTCCAAAAGGTCTAAAAGAAAATGTCTATTTTCTTGTTAAGAATAAAGAAAATATTCACAGACATGCAAATGGTTTACAAAGCTGCTTTGTCGATGACTGTGGGGCGTAGACAGGAGCAAGTGGAGCTTCGCCAGTTTCTTTTTACATTCGTCTATTTTCAGGTCACTTTAAAAATGTCATAAAAAGGAGTGGAAAATATTGTTATGCTGTTAAACGTAACAAAAAGTTTACTTACACTGATTTAGAGCCACAATCATCGCCATCTGAATTCATACAGCTTCATCGACACTATACATGTTTGAGAGCAAGCAATACTTTTAAACGACGCATTAGTTGGATAGAAGAACAGATATTACCAAATTAAGAATATGTCTGCCTTGTTGAATACGTTGGAAAACATCCTGGAAACAGTAACAATGCACAATCAACTGATGTACGAACATCCAGATCAGCCATGGATTCTATTGCCTCGCAAATAAAAAGCAGACAAACTCGAGAGATCTACCAGGATATACTGCTAAACCACAAAGAAAACGGTGTTCCAAGGGATTTCAAACAAATACGCAATAAAAAATATTACGATAAGATGAAAAACACGACATTAAGATTAACAGGAAACCAAAGAAACTTCGCAGACAATTTTCAACAAGTCAGTTATGTTCTTCATGATCACCCCTTTGTACATAGTTTAGAGCAGACAAAGAATAAAATTCCAAATGTAATTTAATATACGATGTTACATGTGTTTTTAATTGCCATACATCTAAAGTGATAAATCTAGGGCCCCATAAAAAATTTAAATAAATGAAGCATTTTGGATATTTTTAATACGCCAATTTAATAGTTGTAATAGTCGTTATTTATTAATTAATAAAACTTACGTCATTTTCTTGGCTTTTCTATTTTAAAGTAGTTTGTAGACTTTTTTATACGCGGCTTATTTTTTTTAATTTTATTTACTAACAACCCGTATTGTAGGTTGCTTACTTCTAGTTTTTTATTAAATGTCAAATTTTAAAAATTTGATGATCTTGTTGTGGTTTTAAATACGAAAATTTGAAGACTCAAAACTTTTAAATTAAAAGCACGTTTAAGTAGTTAAGCAGATAAGTACGTCATCAGCAAACTAATTGTGGTAATTGAACGCATCGAAGAAATTCCGATCTCACAATTAGGAAACAATCAGATATCACACAGTTATTATAAAACAATTTATTTCTTACATCAAAATTCATATTTTTATTTGTATGATCATTTAAACTTATATAAATAGAATAAATACTTTTATGATAACATTATTTTGAAATAAGAAAGTAAAATTAATTATAAACAATTAAAAGCACAGTAAAATATTTAAAAAAGAAAAATAATTATGATAAAAACAACTAAATATAGCAACACTTGAAGAATTTTGCTTAACAGAGCATCAATTAATTACTTTAATACTTGACAACAATGTCACTCGTGTATCTGATTTGACTACCACTATAGAAAATGAAACGCAAGCTAGGTTAGAAGAAAATTAAGTTGGAATACTGAAAAATATTTTGCAAAAATTTCAACACTCGAAAGAAAGAAAATTTAAAAAAATTAAAACTAGAAAAAGACGCTTTTTTAAAATATGGATCAAAAGAAGTCATTATAAGAATAAATCCAAAAACTAAAGAAAGTAGCTCAGTCTTTGAACCTGCTGATATGAATGATGAAGAAACCAGTCCGTATAGGATGATAAACATTAGTCAGCCCTATCAAGGAAACATCTGTCGAAAATACCGACAGTGACAGCGGCTGCTATTTGTTATAAGTCAAACTTGGGTCAAATGACTTATACTCATCAGAGAAAAATGTTAAATCTGGAATGAAATTCATTTGTTCCGAAATTCGATCTAAAATTGGTCTAATTTGTATTTATTGCCGATACGTATATTTTAGACGTATATTAGAGATCGAAAAGACGTCTGATTCTAGAGATACTTTTTTTGCTCTGTTTTAGATGCATATTAGATGCATAAAATAGATCGTGCATAGATAATTTTTTTTTCATCTAAATGTCTATAAGATGTCTATAAGATGTCTTTTATAGATTTGTTATAAAAACAAGAATAAAATTTTAACTAATTTTACGGAGCGATAATTATAAATGACCGCCATTTAAAAACCCTGCGGAAACTTATTTCGATAAAAAGCATGAAGATTTTAACCTATGGAAGACATCAATGATTATTTAGAATATTTTGACCATCATGAGTCATTGATTTTGTACAATATATACTCTTATAACCAAAAGCCTAATGAGTATAAGCATTACCCAACTTTGAAGGAAATTTTTCTGCATGTTTTTCTAACCAAGTAATTGTGCACTAAACAAGTGGATTGACAAAGAATAGCAACAAATTTATTGTCCCAAAAAAAAACTATAATCATGCACTGAAAAACAACCTTTCGTCAACAAAAGAATGGCACAAATTTCCATTGATAAAGTGTAAGATAACAGATAGTCAGTATCTAACTTGTTTTGTGTTTTTTTTTAAAGGTAACTTAATTACTTTGTTGTAGCAAAATGTTTTATAATTAGATTTATTTCATGTTGTGAAGAATACAACTTTCTACATCAGATGAGATATATGTTAAAGAAAGCATTAAAAATAAGAATAGCAAATCATACCGCTCTTCATTGCCAGAACCTCCGCCACCTATTATGAATAAGCCCAATGATAAAAGTATAACACAAATATCATATTTTTTTCTTAATGGTTTATAAACTGAAATAAATTCTTGTTTAATTTGATCTGAATAATATCTATCTAGCTATTAGTCTTTTTTATGTATTACTAAGATTTTCCTTTTATTTTAACTATTTGGGTGTCCTGTTATTTGTAATGTTGTTAAATTGGTTACATATATTTATATGATTGACAACATTCTATTGTATTAAATAATCCTTTAATCAACTTGATATGAAAATTGAAAATTGATTGAAAGCATGCTGAAATTGTTTAAATTCAGAAATTGAAAGAGTACAAAATTGGTTGAAAGATTAAATTAAGTAACAGGTATGGTTGAGGGATTATTTATAATTCTAATTATAATTATTTCTTTTGAATAGAGTTGTTATCAGATTCAAAGATTGAAGAAGATAATTTTTCTTCACATTTTATTGATGAACAGAATAAAACCAACCAAAGTTCACATTGTCAAAGGGCTTCAAGTTTTAATATGAGTATTTTTGGTTTTTACACCACTGAATGTTAATGTGGAGGTCTTTTTTATTAATTTGTTTTTGTATTAAAATAATTGTAAAAGATAGGTATAAAAGAATAGAAATGGATTATTTATAATATTGTAATCCGATAAATCATGTGTGTAGCATTTTACCTTTAGTAGTTAAACAAAATTCTTTAATATCGTAACTTTTTACAGGATAAAGTTTTAACTAATTTAAAAAGTAGGTTTTCCAAAATATTATGGCAACTTCTGCAATGGAGTAATTAAAAAACTTAAATGTATTTTTGGAATTTTAGTTTGAGTTACTCGAGCATAATTTGAATTTTAAAGTTCTTATTTCATTGTTTTGCTATTTGGTTTTATGAGCTAAATATGTTAATCAATCTTTTTATTCTTGTTTGTAGAGATGCAAAATGTTATTCTCAATGAGCTTGCAGAAATAAAAGTTCTTTCAAAAGAAGTTATAGAAATTAAGTTTCAGGCTACTGGGGTGAAGTTGCTAGAATCAGTGGATGAAGTGGTTACACTGGATAATAAACTAAAAGATAAAACCGAGTATACTAATTTGGTATAATCTAATTATCTTAATTTTTAATAAGCTTGTTTAAATTTGGTTTACTAGTTTAGAATCTAAATGAAAAGTATTTGTAAATGAACTAAAATAACTAGGTTGTGTAGACTCAATATGTTGTAAAGAAATTTAAGTTACACTAGTTTTTATTACATTTATTTCAGCTTGATAGTTTGAAAAAGATTGGTGGTGGAAAGTCAAGAGAACATGTTTTTTTGATCATGAAAAGGTAAATGATTATGTTTTTATTAATTATTAGAAATATGATTAAAAGGGACCAAAAGCAATTCATTTTAACCCTTATTTGTTATGGATTTACTTTTAACATGACAATTTGATAAACTCGGGAGCTTCACTGTAGGCGTTTAAGTTTGTTTGTGTGCTAAAGTAAGTGTAATGCTAAACCTTGTTTAGCATTTTATTTTCAAATTTAATGCTTTTACTTTTCATAATTTTAAGCATTTATATATTAAAATATATTTTATTTTATTACATATATTAAAATAGAAATCTTTATAAATATATTTCAGTTTATTGTTAAAATATTTATCAGGTTATTTTCGAATCAGTTACAGTCCAAATATAATCGAAAAGGAAATGGAGAAAAGATAAGCTTAGAAAATCTAGTAAATATATAAAGTGTTTTACGAGGTATAGTTTTAATAGTATTTACAAAACTGATATCTGTATTAAAAAAATTTTCTTCGACTTTTTTGTGTCATGCTAGAATTTTTGTATCCATAATACAAGTTCCTTTAGTTTTTTTTCATAAAAAATTTTTTGTTTATTATTGTATCTGGTTGAGATACGAATCTTCTTGTTTATATATATATATATATATATATATATATATATATATATATATATATATATATATATATATATATATATATATATATATATATATATATATATATATATATACATGTATATATGTGTATATACAGTATTGGACAAAACATTTGCAACCAACATCGAACAATGCTAAAAAGTGTTCCTAATTTTATGTCTTAAAAATGAAACAAACTATACTACCACAGCAAACAGTTCAGGAGTCTGGAGTCATAGCATGCCATGATATGAGCAATCAGCTGACAGGTGACAGCACACAGGCAGAATTGTTGACAAGTGCCATTTTGCAGCATACAAAACAAGTGCAACTTTTTTGGTTTGTTTCATTTTCTCAAGTCTGGTCCGTGTCAACATCATGGAAGTTTTTTAATAATTAAAGGAAGTATCCAGAGTTTCCAGAAGCATCCAGAAGCTTCCAGAAGTTTCCAGAAGAAGCATCAGGAAGCATCTGGAAGCATCCAGAAGTATCCAGAAACATTCAAAAGCATTCAGACGCATCCAGAAGCTTCCAGAAGTATTGAAAAGAAGCATCTAGAATCTTCCAGAACAGGTTCACACAGGTTCATTTTACTATATAAGAGACATGTAATTCAGTCAGTATATGGAAGTCAATCAGTCAGTATTATCAAGACAGTTTATCGAAGTGAGTTTTATCAAAGTGTTTTATCGAAGAACATTAATACCAGAAGTGAAATACAACAAGTGTTTCATTACATCAATACAGTCCACATCCAACCAAGACATTATGTTCCACATATATATTTTATCATCACAAGGTAAATGTAACACGGTAAGCCTTGAGAAAAGTGGTTATTTATTTTTATTATTTTTATGACTTCAATTGCAAAAATGGTTCCCGACAGTCTTGGATTGGAACTAAGAGAGAAAATTATTTGCAATTACCTAAGTGGAATGTCACAAAAAAGTATTTGGTAAATATCGCGTGAAAAAATAGATCTTATCAAGACTTTGATAAGATCTATTTTGTTCCAAATATTGTTCCACAGGGAAGTTGGCAGCAGATAACGATGGTGGAAGACCTCGTTCCACCACTTCTAGAGAGAATTCCATGATCGTCAGATTTGTCAAGAAGGATCCCTGGATATCATCAGTTGAGATACAAAAGCAATTAGAGCTGCCTGTACGTCAAGCGGCCGGAAAACGCCTTGATTTACGTTACTGCCTTAAGACCGTGAAGCATGGTGGAGGCAATGTAATAGTCTGGGGGTGTTTTTCTGCTAACAGTCTAGGTCTAATACATCAAATCGATGGAATAATGGACCGTTTCATGTATAAAAATATCCTAAAAGATTTTATGTTACCTCAAACCCATTTTATTGGTATAATGGAATATACCAATAAAATGGGTTTTTCAGCAAGACAACGATCCCAAACACACTGCAAAAGTAGTCAAGCAGTGATTTCAAGGCAACCATCTATTGGTGATGGATTGGCTGCCTTAATCTCCGGATCTCAACCCTATCGAGAACTTGTGGGAGATTGTTAATCGCAGAGTTAATCATGAATGTGTTCGTAATAAGGATGAGCTGTTTGAACAAATCCAAAAGGCCTAGGCAGCAATTCCATAAAGTTTCATTGATCACCTGATCGAATCTATGCCTTAAAGATGCAAGGCTGTGATCGACAACAAAGGGTTCACCACAAAATATTGATAGCAAAATACAGCTTGGTCAACATTTTGTAGAGTTGCATATGTTTTGTCCAGAAGGAAATCAATTTTTTTTAATACTTTTGATTAATTTATTAATTTTCGTGTACAAATAATGAACTTTGTGATGAATAAAATTTGAAGAACGTTGTCTCTAAACAGTTACATAGTTATTTCTCTAAATTGAAAAAATGCAGCACTTTTATACAAAGAAACTAAATTAGCATCATTTGGTTGCACTGGTTTTGTCCGATACTATATATATATATATATTATATATATATATATATATATATATATATATATATATATATATATATATATATATATATATATATATATATATATATATATGTATATATATATATATATATATATATATATATATATATATATATATATATATATATATATATATACATATATATATATATATATATATATATATATATATATATATATATATATATATATATACACATATATATATATATATATATATATATATATATATATTTCATATAAATAGATTCAGAATTCTACATGTCTTTTAAATTCGTTTAAATGTAATTAATGTATATATTTTAGATATCGGAGACGTGGAAGAAAATGTTGACGGCAATGAAGTAGTATAGTTCCTTATGTATATTTTTGTGAAATAAAAATTAAGTAATCTTAGTTAAAATGTTTTTTTACTTATTTAATTTAATCCTTTTTTATGACTAATTTAACCGCTGTAACACCTTTGTATCAAACAAGTCCCAGCAAACAAAAAGATATCTAAAATGCATCTAATATGCATCTAAAAACTGGTCTAAATGACGTCTAAATTCACGTCTTGAACGGGACATAAATAGATGTCTATCTTATAGATGTCTTTTAGATGCATTTTATTCAACACAAATAAATGCCTTAGATGCATAAAAAATGTGAAATATACATTTAAAGATGTATATTAGATGTATATAAGATGCATAAAAGAGCTATTATTAGCTAAAAAATTATCTATTATCTATCTTTTTTAAACGCGCTTTAGACATCTATTTAAGAGACGTATTTTACTTTAGATATTTATTAAGGCCTTGGATGTTCGTATTGTGATCTTTGTGACCTTTCAAAAGAACAATGGGAAAATATACAAACAGTTCAAGGTGGTTTCATCATAAACAGGGATGTTAAATCCATGCAACAAATATTTCTTGACGTAGTAAAAGAGGACGGGGCTATTTTCATAAAAAAAAGAATTACAAAGTTCGACACGGTCAAACTACATGTCCAATTGCATGTTCGAATGTTAGGTCCATTTAGGTTTTACATGGCTCGCTCTGGAGCTTTGATCATTTTATGAAGGTAGTTGTTTACATGGCGGCAGGTGTCTTAACTTGGAAAGAATTTAAGATAAACAATAGCACAACATTGCAGAAAGAAGAAAAAGCAAGACTACTAGAAATTATCCGAGTTAAAACCGGAATAAAATGGGATTTTGCAGAATCAACCGGACAAGAGGGCAATTCAACTACTGGAAATGTTGCCAGAAAACTTTAACATAATAATGTAATGTGAAAGGTTATTACAGATCACGTAACAAGTCAAACTGACGGCAAACTAGTTGAAAAGTATGGCTTGCTTCTTTTCACTCTACTGAGAGCAATGACATCTGTCAAAAAAATTAATATAAAGCTATACAAACATCTTAATATCAGCTAAAAATCTTACTTCTACAAGAATTTTATTGCGTAAGTATAACTCCAACGCTGCACAAAATTCTTGCTCATAGCTGGGAGTTGATAGAAATAAATGATTCCACCGGTTTGAAATCTTGGAGTAAAGAAGGAATGGAAAATAATAATCTTAGATACTTCATGGAAAAACTATCAAGAAATATTATTGAATTGGTCAATATAGAAGATTGCTTTAAAAGATTTTGGCTGGGGTCTGACCCATTAGCAGACGAACGGAGCAAAGGGCTGTTATTTTGCAAAAACTGCTTGGATAAGCACATTCTAAACGCTCATGTATGCGCAGAAGTGCATCAGCTGATGATGTTTTAAACAATCTTTTTGTTTGTAAATAAATTACTTTTGTAACATATGTGTACTTGTTAATTTTTCAAAACCAAGTTCTTAGACTTTAACCTTAAGATGGCAATTTTAAAACTCATTTTTTTTTTTAAACTGCTAATGGAGCCAGTTTAAGCATAGCAGCAAATGAAAGCTTTTATTTTGTATTTCGGAAATCATATAAGGTTTAGTATGGCGCCATTAGCGGTTTTCGAGATATTCCCCAAAATGTTCAAAAACTATAACAAAATCACGTGCAAAAATTCACAGTTTTTATATAAATTTTATGAAAATTATCCAATTTTCTTTCTGAAATACTATTATTATTAGCCTGAAAATTTTTTTTAATCCCTTTTTTCTGAGTATACTCAAAAACTCTGTTGGGTTTTAAACTGTGTTTTTTTTCCAAATTGTTCAAGTTTGAATGGCCGTAACTTTTTAAACAGACCAAAATTTTAACTTCTTTTTTTTATAGCTTAAATCTGTATGCTATGTAAGTATACAAAAATTAAGTTAAATTTTAATTTCAAAAAATTAAATGTTTTACTCATGTCCTGGTGGACATGAGTAAAACATTTAATTTATTCTGGTGGACATGAGTAAAACATTTAAACCACTGTGCAATAGTTTGGGAGCTTTTTTATAAACAGACAGCAATCTGTTGTTGCAGATGAAAATGTCCATTCAAAATTGCTTAAAATTAAATGCAGAATTCCCAAGGTTCCATTCAAGCTCCCTTAACCTTCTTGCTATACATCATTGATCTTCCAAAAGTCTCAAACAAACTCGATGCCATAAAGTTTGCAGATAATACTAATTTATTTTATTCATCTACTTCTATCACAAAACTTTTTGAAACTGCAAGTATTGAACTTGAAAAACTTAGTATTTGGTTTAAATCTAACAAATTATTATTGAATACAGAAAAAGCCAAATTCATTCTATTCCATTCCAATCAAAGAAAAAAATCTTTACCAAATATATTAACATTTCTAAAAATAGAAAATAATATTATCAAAAGATAATATTAAATACCAAAACAACAAAATTTTTAGGGATATTTATTGATGAGAATATTTCATGGAAACCCCACATAAACCTTTTAAGTACTAAAATAAGGAAAAAACATTTGTATGCTTTACAAAGCTAGACCGATATTACCCCAAACAAATTTAAAGCAACTTTATTTCCCTTTTATTCAAACCTATTATACATATGGTAATATAGCATGGGCAAGTACCCATAAATTCAACCTAGTGACACTCTACTGACATCAAAAACATGCTGCAAGAATAGTATTTAATAAAGATAAATTTACTCATGCTGAACCTTTGCTTAAACATCTTAATGCACTAAATTTCTATAAAGTTAACATCTATCAAAATTTGTTGTTTATGCTTAAATATGAATTTGGAATTCGTCCATCACATTTTTAAAAAGAGTTTTTTAAATGCAATAGAAATAGATATGATACTCGAGGAAATTTTAATGTAGCGAATAAAAAACAAAACTATCACGTTTCTCTATTTAGTATCACGGCCCTTACCTTTACAACAAACTTAGTTCTAAAAATTACTACTATTACAAAATTACATTACCTAAAATTTTTGAAAATACTATTAAAAAAACTTGTTCTAGACAAAAACAAATTTACGAACGTATATTAAAAAAACCTTAAAATTAACTTCAAAGCAAAGTGTATATTAGATTTTACTTATATTTCGTACATGTCTGTCAATACATTAAGTATAATAAGCCGTTTATATATTTATGTATATCAAATACAGCTCTTTTCTCTTTTTGATTATCTAATAGCTTTTTATATATGACTTTAATGACACTACAATGTGACTCTATACTTTATATGTGACTCTAATGCTAAGAGATTTTGCTAAACTTAAACTTTTTAATAAATTAAGTATACAAAAATATCGCAACTAAGAGTGGGTTCTTAATGACAAGACCACATGGTCTTCTGCAAGTTTTCGACGTTCTTTTAACAGCGTTACTTTTTATATTTATTATTTATTCTAAATTTATTATTTGTACTGAAAAAAGTTCTTGTTATATGTACAATACTTTATTTTATACATTGTAAAAGAATCAGTTTATATAATGATCAAGTGTTTGTGAAATTTTGATAAAAGAACAAAAAAAATATAGATATTGCGAAAGGCTAAGAAGATTAAATTTACGATCGCTTAAGTTTTGGCGCCTTGCAATTTAATCCTAAACTTAATACATCGCTTTGATATAGTTAATGATATACATCTATCAAATTTTATTAATTCCTTGTCTCGTGGTCACCATTCGAGTATGTTTCCAACTGTCTTCCAAGACATAATCACTTGTATAATAAATCAGCAAAATACTAAAACAAACAATCTGAGCAAATAACTTTCAAATTTCAAATGAAGACTAGACTCCAATTTCAAATTTCAAATGAAGACTAGGCACTTTATTTCAAATGAAGACTATACTCCTGGATGCGCAATAAATTTGGAATAAATATTTATAAAATCGGTTGTTTATACCCAGCGGGCATTTTGACGTCCTAAGGACGTTTATAAGACGTCTCAAGTATCGTTCGCAAGACATCCTCAGTTGGTCTCAAAAGAAAGACCTGAAGACGTCTATTCCAGACGTCCTAAGGACGTCTTTTCAAGACGTCCTAGGGACGTTTATTGTAGACGTCCTAGAGACGTCTTTTCAGTCGTCCTATGGACGTCTCTGGCAGGTCTCATGTGAAAGACTTAAGGAGGTCTTATTCAGACGTCCTAGAGACGTAAATTTACCTTGACATTCTTTTAAAAGTTATATAAAAATGCAATGATATGCAATACACATCTTAGATGGCAAATGAAGGTATAAAGAGAAATCAAAGTTCATAAAGTGTAGTTTCATATATTTAAAATAAGTTATTAATTTTACAAAAACTTAGAAAAATTATTCAAACAAAGTTACACTTTCCAAACTAAAAACTAATATATTTTGTAAAGTATAATCGATAGTATATTATAAGTAAAAAGAAAATTACTGAAAAATGCAAAATAAATAAAAAACACAACAGTTGATTGAAGTTAATTAAGCCATCATTGATCAATATCGATATTGGTAGATTTTCTCTTGAATTGGTCAGAAGAATGCCTAATTAATCTTCCAATAAGTTACATGAGATCCATTTTGGTTAAGCTTTTATTTGACTTTGAGGCAACATCTAATAAAATAACAAGACATAGTTCAATAAGATCATAAAATAAAATACATGTCATGTTCCATAGCCAAAGAAATTGAGAAAATATTTTTTATTTTATTAAAAGATCGTTTTTAATTTTAAAAGTAAATTAAACACAATAATAAGCTAATAAGAATACCTGTGATAGCGATACATAGACTTGTCAACTTTTTAAAATTTGTTTTCTTCTTTAGACCATTCATGCTGCATTCTAAAAATAGTGTCTTTTGTCAGTCTACATAATGATAAATGTCATGCTGTCAAACATAAATGTTAAAATTCAAACTTATGCTAATTACTTACAAGAGCAAAATATTTTTAATTGTATCAACTGAATTTTTACCGCCAATTAATGATAACTGTTTTACCTAAAAAGAAACAATGCAAAAGAAACATTGAAAATGTTCATAAAAATTCAAAAGAAATATTGTAATAATATAACATATACACTTTAAAGATGAAACTCATGCATACAAAAGTGATGTATTGGATATCTCCATTTGCAATTTTTCTTTTCAAAACATTAAGTTTATTTGAATTTTTAAGTTGTTTATAACCTTCTGGATCATTAGAGAACTGTACAGTTTTATTTACTAAAATGTTTTTAAATTCAGCAAGTTGGAACATAACTTTTCTCTGAAACTCTGAAAAGTAAAATAAATAAGTGAAGCCATATAAATAGTATATAAAGTAGTAAATAGTACTTTGTATAAATGGTTGGAAAGGTAAATTTAAACTGAGTAATGCAAAAAATCTCAAGTTTCATGTTTAAGTTAAAAAAAGATATAAACGTAAAGTTCAAAAAAATTATATCGTTTTTGTCTATTGCCAATAACTGTAAAGAATCGCGACCTATACACAAACATAGATATAAGTATATACCCAGCAGGCACAATGACGTTGAAATGACGTTGAAACAACGTCGCAAACCGACCATATGCCACGTTGAAACAACGTTGAAATTTGGTTGAATTGGAAATAAAATCCGACGTCGAAAACTACGACGTTGAAACAACGTCGATGATTACGTTGTTTCAACGTTGATCTAACGTCTTATCGACTACATATCAACTATATTTCACCTTTAAATAAGTGATATATTCGGTTGATACGTAGTTGATACGACGTTAGAACAACGTTGAAACAACGTAAATTCAACGTTGATTTTAGTTTTTTATTTTGGTTAAACCCAATTAACTAAAAAATCATCTCAACTTTAATTGTAATAAAATAACACAATAAAAAAGCAATAATTTGCGCAGAGAATATTGTATTATAATATTAATATTTCAAGTATATTAATCAGATACAACTAAATTGCTTTAAGGGACTTTACATACAATGCAAATAAATTAAAATGTTTGAAAAAAAAAAGTTTTATTTATCTGTAATATATTTATCAATAATAACTATTATTAATAGTTCCAGAACAATTAGGAAAAAGTATGAATGTTATACATCGGGTGAATCGCCTTTTACGCGCCGACCACCACCATTTGATCTGTTGAGTGCGTATTTTAATAAAGTCATTATTCCTTTTCTTATTTCGGCAACTGTAGCAGTCACTTTAATTGACAAGACGCTCTCTACAAAAAAAGGTATTGCCTGAGTAATTTGCATCAAATACATCAAAAAATTAAAAATAAAATAGCATCAAAAAAACGAACTGTGATTTTTAAAAATATTTAATTTTACACTTAACTTACAAGTAAATACCTAATGTTTGTTCCTTTAAACTTCTCTTTACCTTTACCGCCAGCCATATTAAATTTTGATTATAAACCATTGGTCAACAACCTGCATTATACATTGTAATTATTATTATAGTAACATTAAAAATTAATAAACATGTCTTTTACAAAATACAAATTATTCTTAATGAAAAATTGCACAAAGGTTTCTTACCAAAGGTTTCTTTACAAACACAAAAGGTTTCTTACCAAACCGTAATGCAAGTAAGAAAAAGAATTGATACAGGTGAAGAGTTTGGTCCAAGAAGACCACCTTCTAAACGCTAGAAAACACCAAGAGCGGACAGTATAATCAGAAATATCTGCCTGGAAAACAGAAAAAAAGCCACTAAACTTATTGACTAAGCTTATCTATGAAGCTGTAATTGTTGTGTCAGACCACACCATTTGTAGAAGGCTAAAAGAAGAGGGATTGATGTCCTGCCAAAAATGTCAAAAAATGACAAAAAAATTCAAAAATATTAAAACAAATGTCAAAAATCTTATATTTATGCAAGATGGTACAACTAGCCACACAATAAAAACTGTTATGGCTTAGTTGATGTATTGCTATGGCCAGACAACTCGCACGATTTTAACCACATAGAAAACATTTGGGAAATAGTAAAGCAAACTATAATAAAAAGATTCAAAAGATTTTTTATTTAAAACTACTTTTAACAAACCTTTGCATCACATTTTTTGTATTTGTCTTAATGGTTTTACCTCCAATTTTAGAAATTTAGTTAACCTAAAAGTTTAAGAAAATAATTACACCACATTATTTTTATAGTACATTTATAAAAAGTTACAAGTAGATTAACTTAGGCTAAGTTATTATTAAATACTTAATCAAAAAACAATAAAATAAACTGCAAAAAGTTATGGTTTGAAACAACCCATCACTCCAGATCTCACCCAAGAATCATTTAAACTTATCATAATCACTAAATTACTGATGCAAGTTCATCCATAGAATTTTAGAACTATTTGTCATGATATTAATTTAATTACTGGAAAGAGCTTTTACTAACATCTCCTTCTAACAATAAAGATATAACAGAAAGACAAAAGAGCCAAACATTAACTAATGTCTAAAAGCGTTGAAACACAAGAATAAAACATTTATAAAATAAAACATTATTCATAAATTAATGTAAATGTATTAATTTAGCAATCAATAAAATGTGTAAATCACTGAAGCTTAGAAAAAAATGTTCAGAATCTTTTCTTCCTAAATCAACTTGCAGACAGACAATTAATACCTTGAGCTACAGTATGTGGAGTATGCATAAAAATGGTTTTCTACTTCTTTTTTTGCGTTACAGGAGTAGGTACTTGCTTACTATTCTGTTGATTATTATG
>NC_061160.1:47568372-47668372 GCF_022113875.1 Hydra vulgaris | reverse complement strand
AGCATATTTTATAATCTTTTTAAAATGTTTAGTTATAATGTTTTTTATTCGTTTAGTATAGACTAAACGTGTCAAACGTCGAGAAAATAAACAAATGTTTTTACAATTTAAAAAACGAAACATTCCGAAACATTTTTAAAAAATAACATTTCTACATTAATGATTTAAAGTAGTTTTGCGGTAATTAAGTAAATTGGTGCAGTTAATGTCGATAAATATGAAAAGCTTAAAAAAAGAATTTAATGACGTCAAAAATCACGTCGTGCTTATGCGTCGCGCAGGTTTTATTCATCACAAGACCTGATATATATATATATATATATATATATATATATATATATATTATATATATATATATATATATATATATATATATATATATATATATATATATATATATATATATATATATATATATATATATATATATATATATATATATATCACTTTGTTACGGTTCTTTGCAAGTTTTGAAAATCTGAGTGAAAAAATACAAAACTAAACCAAATAAAAATCTTAACAAATGATAAAATAAATAAAAGAATATACATTACTATTCTATAAAACATCAACTGAAACGTTTTATTTTAATCTTTTGTTAAATTCCCTCACTATACTGGTAACTTATTTAAACTTAATAACTAAAGTCAATTATCTTTTATTTAAAAATTGTATAGATTATAGTTAATAAATCATAGAGTATAGAATATAGAGAATTAAAAAATATCTTTACACGATAAATAACTAAACAAAATTAACAATATCAAAATAATCAACCAAACAATGTGGACATTTTTTATTATCCGAGTTAGTGCATAATAATTAATGCGCTAATTAGCGCATAAAATATTATGCACTGTTATTGATTCGCAGTGGAAGCTATTAAAGTTCCACCACTTATATGGAACCATCAGGTCGTAATAGTCTTAAGAGAAGCAAGAAATATTTTATATAAGTGCAAGGAAGTGCAAGATAAATTATAATATTTGGACAGATGTCCAGAATTAAGATTTGGTGTGTAAAAGAAGAGTACTATTCAGTAATTAAGTTTGAGTTAAGTAAGTGTTGTTCAAGTTAGATTTAAGTACGTGTTGTTGCAGTGTTCTGTAAGTTATTGTGTTTTGTGTTTGTACTGTTCTAAACGTTAAAGTTTTATGTGTCATTTAATGTTTTTATTGCTTTGAATCTGTGTGTTCGTAAATAATGGTTCTTAGTCTCGCTCAGTCCAATCTTATTATGTTCTCTTTACATATCAGGGTGCGTATTCAGCAAACTTTTTTTTTGCGTAAGTTTGGCGTAAGTTTGGCGTAAGTTCAAAACAGTGAAATCTGTATTCACGAAACTTGCGCAGTTGCGTTAAACAAGTTTTTTCGTAACTTCTGTGCTAAAAAATCGGTATTCACCAAGCTGAAACGGTATTCTGTGATAGATTATTACCTCCGCCTGAATTATCACCTCCCCCTATTGAAAACTCAAAACGAGGTTGCGCTTTCTAGTTATAGCTGTTAGATGTGTTCCTAAAACGTCCGGATTACCTTACATAACATAACGTAAACATAAACAACGAAAATGACGCTTCGAGGACAAGAATTCGAGAAATAAAGTTTACTTGGTCTTTTGTGATGTTCCAATTCCATTTTTTTGAAAGGTAATATAAGGAAGGTTATATAAAAAAGGTTGATAGTAATAGATATTATACAAATGTAATATAACTAGTTTACTTATTATACTTATAATTATTATACTTGCATAAAAGTATTAAATTATTACCTCCCCCTTAGACTCAGGCTTGCTAAGACTTAGTAAATAACTTGATATGAGATGATACGATACTGGTATTGTTTGATAATGATAGAAATTGTGCATCTGTAAATTAATTAGTCACTTTTTTACTTGAAAATGCTCAAAATCTTTATATCTGTCTGAATTATCACCTCCCCCTTTGGAAATCACAAAACCTTCACCTGAATTATTGCCTCCCCCTTGTAAATCAGTCAATATAAGACGGTATGATTATGTTATTTAGTAAGAAAGATAGAAATTTTACAACGGTCAATAATTAGTCATATATTTACATGAAAATACTCTACAAATATTTTTATATCTGTCTGAATTATCACCTCCCCCCTTAGTCAATCACTCCATATGAGATAGTGCAATAATGGTATTGTTTTATAATGATAGAAATTGTTTATTTGTAAATTAATTAGTCACTTTTTTACTTGAAAATGCTCAAAAAATTTCTTTGCATTTGTCTGAATTATCACCTCCCCCTTAGAAAATCACTAAACCTGCGCCTGAATTATTAACTCCCCCATGTAAATCAGTCAGTATAAGATGGTGTGATTATGTTATTTAGTTAGGAAGATAGAAATTTTACATCTGTAAAGTAATTAGTTATTTATTTACTTAAAAATGCTGTAAAAGGTTTTTTATATCTGTCTGAATTATCACCTCCCCCCTTAATCAATCACTTTATATGAGATGGTGCAATAATAGTATTGTTTTATAATGATAGAATTTGTTTATTTGTAAATTAATTAGTCACTTTTTTACTTAAAAATGCTAAAAAAATTTCTTTGTATTTGTCTGAATTATCACCTCCTCCTTAGAAAATCACTAAACCTGCGCCTGAATTATTAACTCCCCTATGTAAATCAGTCAGTATAAGATGGTTTATTTTGTGACATTGTATTTAAAAATTTATTTTTTGTTCGTTTTTAGTGACTCATCATGTTATAGTGTGATGTTTTCTGAATGACTTTATGTGATAGTGTGAACGTTTTCTGACTGGCAGAAGGTAAGTTTTTCAGTTTTTGAATAAACAATATGATAAAGCTCAACTTTATCATATTGTTTATTCACTATTGGAAAACCACCTTTATAATCATTTGAAGTTACGGAATACTTATATATAGGTTTATTAGTTTTAAGTATTTTATTTATTATAAAGTTTATTAATTGTTTCAGGATATTCAGTTTTCTTTTTGCCCCACCTTGTCAGTCTTGTGCTAAAAAGGTAAGTTTAGTGTTATATCTTTAGAAGCTAATATTATTTCGGTCCTAATGGTAATGCACGCAAATATGAATTAATTGTGTTAATAAATTTTTTTTTTCTTTGTTTATTTATTATTCAACTTCATTTCTTTGTGAATTTGTTTTATAGAAGAGATAGAACCACATTTATGTGTAAACACTGACAGAGGAAAAAAAGGACTAGTTTATTATGAATACACCACATTGGTATAAAGACTATAATTTTTTTTATACACTCTTTATACAATAATTAACATTTATATATATGTGCGTGTGTGTGTATGTGTTATATTTGTAAATATGCTGTATATATATATATATATATATATATATATATATATATATATATATATATATATATATATATATATATATATATATATATATATATATATATATATATACATATATCAAAATTCTTGATAGATAGAACCTAAATAAAGTTTATATAAAAATATTAAAACAATATTGTAAATAATTTTAATAAAAATTACTTTAAAAAATTGTTATTTAATGTTTTAATTATGGATCTTTATTTTAACTGTTATTATTTAATTTAATTGATTGTTTTGAGAAAGGTTTGTGCAGGTAAATGATTTGCTGCTTTCTGTTACATTTGGAATGCAGTCCATGTGATACCATCGACTTGGTAAGCATTTATCACACTTAATCTATAAATAAATCATATATATAGTTTCATGATTATTATTTAAATTTAGAAATAAAATGAGATTTCAAGATAATACAAATCTTATACCCATTTATTTATTATTTGCTTTTTATATTTTTTCGGTCGTTTTGCATTACTACATATGCGACACAAAACATCTTTCCAATTATGTAGACCTGAGTTTAAATTTTTTCAACTGTTATTTTTTTACTGGTATATTTATATTTTTATTAAACAATTTAATAAATAACAAACCTCCTCTATCTATAAGATAGTGCACCACCTTGTTTCGATATTGAACTACTTCTTCTAATGGAAAGGACATTGCCAACTCTTCTCCATTCATAAAGTTTTCAGCAAATTAAAAAATTTTAATTTAGAACTCTTAACTATAACAAATGTTTTATTAAACTCGGCTTAGGTTGAGCTACCTAAAAAATTTGTGATAATTTTTTAAAGTAGATGATAAGGAGGGGAGGAGGAGGAGATAACAAGAGTCTAAAGTTGCCTCTAAACAATGAACACTCGAATTAAAAATTTGTTGGTAGGCATATATGGTAATAGAGCTGTGTTTATTTAGTTACTGGATAGCTCAATTGGTATACCGTTAATGAGTACTGCTCATTTGCATCAATATTATTTGGGTTTAGTCTTATTATTGCATCACTATCCAGATTCATTATAAAAAATAACTGATGCAGCTTTTGATTAGACTTTGAAGATATTTGCTGCTATCTTTATGATAAATAAAAAATAATGGAACTATATATCTTTTATAAAAATTGTAAAAAAATAAAAAGTATTTTACATTACTTTAAGACAAAAGACTCCACACGATATGCTGTCTCTTTGCAGTGCATGTGGCAATGTCATTATTTTAAATGTTTCTGAAATTCCATACCTTTGTTTCAAATAGTTACTGAAATTGAAAAAAAAAGAAATAGTTTCTTTATCTAAATAAGCATTATGTATTAAGGTTTTATACTATTTTAGTCATGCATTGCTTATTGAATAATTTCATACTTCCATTTTATTTCTTCTTTTTTTATTGAAGATAAGATTTCGCCTAGAGGGTTGATGTAATAAAAGCTCTTTTCCTTTGGTTTGATTATCTAGAAGAAATAACAATTTAAACATTTTAATCCTAGTTTCTTTCCAATTGAATAATTTTTTTAAAAAAGTTTGGATTATTTTTTTATTATGAAATATTTATGTTTATAAATATTATTTATATTATTTTTATTCTTTGAAATACTTATATTGCTTATCTAACCCGTTTCATTCATTCATCCATTTTGATGAATAGATCATTAAATATAAAAGAGTTTACTCACTGTAAGCGTCCAATGATGTTTTGCAACAACACAGCATATAAGAATATCTAGTTTTAACAACTCATCCTGCATATAAATAAGATTTTTATTTAAATACCGCATGTGTTATGAATAAGTATTTAGTGGCATAATCATGTGAAGGATCTTTTATCCTTAATATTTAATGTTTTTTTTATGCTTGCATCGACCTTACAACGGCCATATGCGCATGAATCTCTTCATGTGTAGGATTAAAGGAAAAAAAGCGACTCCCTAACCATTCGCCTTGTTACGCTTATCTATCTATATTTAATTTTTAATTAATGCTTTAAATATTTTAATAACATTCAATTTTTTTTTTTCAGTGAAAATGTTTAATACCAAATTTTTCCTTCGAATCAAAGCTGTTTTATTTGGTAAGACTTCTTGTGATAGTAATCCGGCTGGTGCTAGTACTTCAATTTTGTTCTTACATGAAAAAAAGAATTGTGAATTTTAGCATTGTAAATCATGTTATAATGTTTTATTTATAAAAATAGTTTTTAAATTTACATGTTTTATAAGAAATATTGTATTGTAAACTGGCTTAAAATTCAGAATTTTAGTTTTAAATAATGTATGTTACATTACATTAAAATATTTTCATAACATAATTGCGTAATTTTTCATAAATCTTACCTTATCTTGATTACTAGCAAGTAAACTCAGATAAACGTAAACTGTTTCATCACTCAAACAATCAACTAGAGTTTCTTGTAATGAGTAGTTGTATATTTTGCTGTCTCCCAATTCTTTAAATATACCCATTATTGCTTTTATCGGTTTAAGATTTTTTAGGCATTCGATTATTTCGAATCCTGCATATAATATGAATTTTTTTTTCTACTTTTACTAATAGTATATTTAATAAACAATTTTGATTTGAAAAACACCTAAAAATTCAAAATTTTGCTCACTTTAGTTGCACGTCATATAAAATATACCTTCACTGTTTTCAATAATACAGCTTTTACCGCTGTCGCTTACTTCTGAATCGTCAAACTCTATAAAATAAAATAATCGATTAAATTTTAAAAATTAATATAACTTGCCTTGTTTTTTAAGTATGAAACAAAAAGAATTTAAAAAATTGCATGTTATTCGGCGTAAAGTGTTAACTACTTTGTGTTCTTTTTACTGAAGTATCATTATTGCTCAAATCTGTAACGTTGACATCATCTACAAAAAAAAGAAATTAGAAAAACAGATTTTTTTTCATCATTGTTTCTAGCTAACAAACAGATAAACGAAGAACTTCAATATATACATACATACATTACATACATACACACATTCATTAAATACATACATACATACATACATACATACATACATACATATATATATATATATATATATATATATATATATATATATATATATATATATATATATATATATATATATATATATATATATATATATATATATATATATATATATATATATATATATATATATATATATATATAGTGAAAAATTCCATACCTTTTACAACAGTACTTTCAATGAATTTTTTTATATGTATTTTTTTGTGCGTTCCCGATATTTGCATACCTTTATCATCTTTTAATCTAAAGTTCCCACATTGTGTTACATGAGAAATAATAAACGGACCTTTAAAACGTGGTTTTAATGCAGCACCTTTTGATCTGCGACCCCTAATGTCAAGTAACAATACTTTATCTTCAACGTCAATGGATTCCTTTTCAATTTTTTTACACTTCAATACTTTTTTATCGTAATGTATCTTTTGCTTGTTTTGAGCATCTTTGATGTTCTAAAATTAAATTTTGCTAAATTGCTAACAAACGCAATTGGTACGTACCTAGCTTTCATATTATTTAATCTTATTATTGCTATTTAATAATGTTATAGCATCAAACCTTATAAACCAAATTTGTGAGATTTTCAATGCGAAGTTTGCTTTTTTCTATTTCACTCGTTATATTATCATCTGTTGCATTCACAAATATTTTGTTCTTTAAATAAATTATAAAACTTACGATATCTTTTTTTATACATTGATTTTATAAATTAACTGCCAACAATTCAAATAAATTTTATACTTTTAACACAATTTGGTGACATGTGTACGTGTGTGATATAAATTGTTTGAATAAATAATAAAAAAAATTTACTTCCTCAAATTCACTAGTACAAACAGGTGACCGACCACCAAACATTATTTCAAAAGGGGATACTTTTGTAGATTGTTGCCTCTCCACTCGTAGTGGGTACAAAACAATATCAACATATTCGTTCCAATTTGTTTGATTTTCATTAACCAGTTTTCTTAACTTTCTAAAAGTACAAAAAGCGTAAATATTTAATAACTGACATGAAAATCTAAATAATTTTGTAATATACATATAAACATAATATGCAATAAAATAAATTTGATAAATTCAAACAATTCAGTAAATATGGAAGTATTATAAATAAAGAACACGTTTGACAAAACAAGAATGGTTACATTTTAAGATGCGCTTAATAGAAATTATTAATCACTTAAGCGGTCCTCACCCAAAACAAAAAACATTATAACCTTTTTACATTTTTATTGGTGTTTTCGTCTTGTCCATTGCACTGTGGGTGATAAACGGCTGTCTTTCTTCGTTCAATACCCAGCATTTTGTACATTTCGTGGTTTAACTAAAAAATTAGGATTAGTAACAAAAGTTAAAAAACCCTTAGGGTTTCATTATCATTATTTTAATTTATTTTTACCTGATTACAAAACTCAGTTCCATTATCTGAAAGTATTGCCGAAGGAAATCCAAAAGTTGTAACTAATTTAATAATAGGCTTTGCAACAGTGGTAGCTTCTTTATTTGGTAAAGCATATGCAACCGGCCACTTGGAAAACAAATCTGTGCAACTTAAAAAATATTTGTTGCCCATTGCTGTTTCTGTAAAGGGTCCAGCAAAATCAATACCCACAATTTCCCATACTCGAGTTGTCTAAAGTTATTAATTATAAACATTATAACAAGACCTTATTATGCTGCTTAAAATTGAATCTAAGTTATTCTATATTAGGTAAGGAGTTAAACTGCTCGCTTCATGATTAAGGTTTTTTATGGTCGAATGGCATCCTTGTATCGTAACGCACTCGATTTAATTTATTATGCAGAAGCTTTGTCTAACAAAATTTATGTTTCAGTGAGATGGATTTCAGAAAGAGTTGCAATTAGTTAAGATGAAAAAAAAAATTATTATAATATAGAAGAATATCATTTAAAAAATGTATTCTTCTTTTCTGTAGAGTCATTGGACAAAGTATTGGTTTTATAAATAAAGTTTTTTACTGTTATAAAAATCATTCTAACCTTTATTGAACGTAATGGCTCTGCTGATGAAATAAGTGCACCTGTTGTTTGGCATTGCTTGCATTGTTTTACCTGTTACAATAAAAGTTGCAATTTTAATTCAGTTTTAACTGATTAATTTTTTTAATTGATTACTACCAACCCATTTTATAATATCCGTAGTCATATTTGGCCAGTAGTATTTTTGACTTCGTCTTTGTTTCACCGCTATGCCCTTCCAAAGGGCTACCGTGTTCCTCAGTAAAAATCTTAATTCTTTCTTCTTCACAAAGTATAATATCCGCGACATTAGAATTTCCGTAGATTGTGACTTTCCGTTTCAGCTTGCCTTCTTGAATAAAGTTTGTTAGACATTTTTTTGGTAGCATGGAACAATATTTTTACTAAAATAAATGTTGCAAAAAAATTAAATTACCTTGCACAACGTAACTTCGAGATTCAATTTTCATTTTTTTTAAAACCAGCCAGATAAGTCTTCTCTGTTAAGTATTTAAAGATGTTATTGAAATAAATTTCTTTTTTTTCACCGTTTGACATCGTTGACAGAACCAACCCACTTAACAAAACTGAATTACTGATTTGTTTGAAACATAAGAAGGTATTTATGCAACAAATTTGTAATTTTGCGTGGGTTTAAACTGCCACAATTGCTTCCTAAAAACTTAATTACTGGTTTGTGGACAACGCCAGAGCATTTAAGACGGTTGTTTTTTATAGTAACGTTGAAAATGGTTTACTTAAAAATATGTTAAAACTAGGGTTGTTCGCCGAAAAACAAAACTTGCGAAAATTTCGCATCTTTATCTACCGTAATAGAATTGTTATTGCGGAAGTTGCACATGCAAAAATGCACATTCCGTAACGCGCTATACGAAAATATAAATAGTAAATAAAATTCCGTAATAAAGCATTGCGAAAGAAAACTTGCGAAACAAATCATTTCGTAAGAATACTTACGAAATAGTTCCTTACGGAAAAAGCATTTCGGAATGTATAGTTACGAAAAAGACGCAAAAGATTTTATGTTACGATATATTTAAGATATTAACTGTTAACAGTTTAAATAATAAATAATAAAATTATAATATATATATATATAAATATGTATATATTTATATATATATATATATATATATATATACATATATATATATATATATATATATATATATATATATATATATATATATATATATATATATATATATATATATATATATATATATATATATATATATATATATATATATATATATATATATATATATATATATATACAGTAAAATCCCGTTCAGTTGGACTCTCAATGAACAGATAAACAGTATGCCTTTCTTTTTAAAAAGTATAAAGAGGATGTGTGATAAACAATTAAATACTTTATTATAAAGAACGAGAGATCTCTCTAAAGGTAAATGATATCAGAAAGAGTAAAAAGAGAAGAAATAAATGTGAAACAGAGGGATGTGAACCTGGGTCTACGCGGCCAAATGTCTTAACTGAATGAGCTATACGTTCATTCAACTAAGTGAATAGTAATATTTATTTAATATATAATCAAGAAACTATATAAAACAGAATTTACAGAAAGAGATACGTATGCAAATAGGATTCTATATATCAGGAAAATGAATAGTAATGTGAACCTTTAAATGCTTATAATTAATATCTGGACTCAAAAACTAGTTACTTTTAATGGAACACAATAGGCTGTAGGAGCCTCAGGGAAATTATATTCAGAAATAGTTATATTAGACTCAGAGTTAGCTAGAAATTATTACAAAGTATTTAGGACAGATGTCTAGTACAAAAAGCAAAAGATTTAAAGCAGAATGATTTATATTATTTGAAAAAGTTGTTTTACGTACATTTCATCATAATTTAAGAAGAACTTAGTAAAGCTAGGGAAACGTGTTGAATTAAGCACAATGAACTCAATCTTAAAAGAATAACTAACAGAAGAGAGGTTGTCACTATTGTGAAGGTGACGACAGATCTGTAATATAGAACATGGAGGTCAAAAAATGCTATCTTAAGTAAAAAGAGTTTGATGAACAAAAGTTACAATGGCTGCGGGATGCGAACCCGGATCTCTGCGGCGAATTATCACGTATCTATCTGATTGAACTATACAATCTTATACTCAAATTTATATCTTATTAAAATTAAAAAACAATATTTTCTTAGATCTATACTTCGAAAAGCGTATTCAAACAGGACTCTAAATACCTTTAAAATCTGCTAGAACTTTAGTAACGTGCACACTTTTAGAAATTATTGAAATAGGTATATTTTATCAGAAATATGCTTAAGCTAAAGCATATTTTTGAGCCTCTTTTTACTATTTGCTTAAGCATATTCAAAAATTTTATATGCTTTAAAAAAAAAAACATCAATATTCCTACACATCAATTTTGGATATAAAGATGTTAATTTTTACAATTAAAATCAGTCTGGCAAACAAAATTTCTTTATAGACTTCAAAACGTCGATTAGCGACAATGTTTGTTTCGCAAGTGCGACTTCCGAAACCGTACTTTCGTACGTTACAAAATAGTTTTGTTTCGTATGTCAACTTGCGAAATGCTAAATTTCGGAAGTGAATTTAATGAAATGAACATCGGCGATTTTAAATGTTTTGTAACATTCGGTACGAAAAAATGTAATTCCTCGTTCTCAATCTCCTTACGAAAGAATGTTGTTTTTCCGGAATTGCACGAAATCCTCCGGTTAACAACCCTAGTTAGAACCGCAAGACTTTGATTTTAACAAATATTTTAGGCGTATTGTAACAATGATCCACGTTGGAATTATTTACGATTAAATTTTTTTCCTTGTGCAAAAGGTTGTGGATTTTAGCATTACAAAGATTTTGAAATAGGTGTCAAAAAAGTAAATCTAAAAAACATTTTAACTAATCCTAGTAATATTTTTTTGAGGAATAACTTTTGCTAATTATTTTGTCGGCATTTTCTTATTGCCTAATTAGGGAATAAATAAGTATTATAACAAAACCGAATAACTACTTATAACTGAAGGTCTTTTCAATTCATTTTTAAAAGCCATTGCAATCCTCAACCTCAACAAAAATGAGATTATATTTATATTCTTCTATATAATAAAACAGGTACGATCCCATTTTTTTTTAAGATTAAGGTTTGTACAGCAGTATTTCTCAAGTTAACTTATACGATTATTCTTTTATGCAATTTTCGACCAAATAGTGCCTTAAAAACACGTTTCAAGGTGGATTCGCTAAAGTTAAATGGTCGAAAAAAATCAAAATCCTTCTCTGATGGAACTGCAAAAATAAATATATATTTATTTGTAATGCTTATGTAAATAGATTTGCCTGTTGCCAGTTATGGGTCCGGTATCACCCGGTCGGTTGGTCACCCCTAAAATAGAGATTCCAAAAGTGTCAGGGTCACGACTACCCAAAAAGCAAAAATTAAAACAATTGACAATAAAATCATCAAAACAGAAATAAACAAAAAGAAAGATTGATATTTGGTTTTATTAATTTCACAGGTGATCACTCCTTAGATCCGTCAATGCTTGTTTTTAAGATTTTCTTTTAAACATTTTTTCCTTCATCTTTTTTTTATAATTTTTAAAGAATATTTTTTTTTTCTCTCGTTAAACTAATCTTTTTTCATTTCAGCTTTGCTGGGTGATATAAAATTCATATTCTAAAGAAATTGATCATTAATTATTATAACAAAGTATATGGTTTGAAATATTTGTATTCACAAGACATAGTTTGAAATTTTTATAACTTTAAAAATACACACAAAATATAAATATACATAATATACATAATATATAAATATACTTAGGTAAATGCTTATGTATTGACTATATACTTCAGCATCTACTTAAAACATAGTCATCTACTTAAAAAATACTATAGAACCTTGAAGTTAAAGATATACATTTTGAATCTATAAATTATTTAGATAAAATGTATAAAACTGCTTTCATAATAAAAATTAAAAAAAAATTAGAGAGTAAGAAATTAGACTAAATTAAAGAAAATGAGAACATTAAAAAAATATAATAATAAAAGATTTGTTTGGTAAGCAAAAATAATTTAAAAGTAGGTTCATCCAGTTTCCACACTCTAGCAGCAGATGGTTACGCAAGTAACAGTACATTAAGCAATAGATTCAAGTGTTTGATCTTCTTTATGGATGCATTTTTCCTGTACTGCTTATATAATGTTTATATTTCGAAATTTTTGATCCTTTTGAACTTTGGAAAATTTTTTGTGTGGTTCAAATAATTACATTTTCTTTCTATATAACAGCATTAATCTTTTATCTTGGCATTTTGATTATCTTATTCTCCATTTGATTCTGTTTAATGAAATAAACAAAAATATCAACACATGAAAGTATAAAAAAAGAACATTTTACATAAACAATTATACAAACTTACATGAGATTGACTTTGAATGAAAATCAAATTTATTAAAACACTTGAGATTCTTCTTTCTAAATCGTCTGCTCATATATTTGAGAAACCAATTTGAAATCAATCTGTAAATAAAAAAGAAAAACAATTTAAAAATCTTAGAACTTCGTATTATTGGAAAAAACAGAAACAACAACAATTAATCAAAGTTTAAAATGAAAACATGGAACAATAATTAAAAAACTCAATACAAACACAATTTTTTGAATTCATTTATGAGAAAATAAAACAAAAAGATCACTTCTACTCAATAGCATCTTATGTTGATTAATTTACTAGGAGATAAAAAATCAGACACTTTACAAGGGGTAGGTGATAATTCAGACAGATGTAAAGAGCTTATTAGAGTATTTTTAAGTAAATAAATCACTAATTAATTTACAGTTGTATAATATCAATCATTATCACAAAACACCATGATCACATCATCTCATATTATACTAATGTATTAGGGGTAGGTAAAAATTCAGACGCTGGTTTTAGTGATTTACAAAGAGAAGGTGAACAATCAATTAAATTAAATAATAACAGTTAAAATAAAGATCCATAATTAAAACATTAAATAACAATTTTTTAAAGTAATTTTTATTAAAATTATTTACAATATTGTTTTAATATTTTTATATAAACTTTATTTTGGTTCTATCTATCAAGAATTTTGATATATGTATATATATATATATATATATATATATATATATATATATATATATATATATATATATATATATATATATATATATATATATATATATATATATATATATATATATATATACAGCATATTTACAAATATAACACATACACACACACGCACATATATATAAATGTTAATTATTGTATAAAGAGTGTATAAAAAAAATTATAGTCTTTATACCAATGTGGTGTATTCATAATAAACTAGTCCTTTTTTTCCTCTGTCAGTGTTTACACATAAATGTGGTTCTATCTCTTCTATAAAACAAATTCACAAAGAAATGAAGTTGAATAATAAATAAACAAAGAAAAAAAAAATTTATTAACACAATTAATTCATATTTGCGTGCATTACCATTAGGACCGAAATAATATTAGCTTCTAAAGATATAACACTAAACTTACCTTTTTAGCACAAGACTGACAAGGTGGGGCAAAAAGAAAACTGAATATCCTGAAACAATTAATAAACTTTATAATAAATAAAATACTTAAAACTAATAAACCTATATATAAGTATTCCGTAACTTCAAATGATTATAAAGGTGGTTTTCCAATAGTGAATAAACAATATGATAAAGTTGAGCTTTATCATATTGTTTATTCAAAAACTGAAAATTTTACCTTCTGCCAGTCAGAAAACGTTCACACTATCACATAAAGTCATTCAGAAAACATCACACTATAACATGATGAGTCACTAAAAACGAACAAAAAATAAATTTTTAAATACAATGTCACAAAATAAACCATCTTATACTGACTGATTTACATAGGGGAGTTAATAATTCAGGCGCAGGTTTAGTGATTTTCTAAGGAGGAGGTGATAATTCAGACAAATACAAAGAAATTTTTTTAGCATTTTTAAGTAAAAAAGTGACTAATTAATTTACAAATAAACAAATTCTATCATTATAAAACAATACTATTATTGCACCATCTCATATAAAGTGATTGATTAAGGGGGGAGGTGATAATTCAGACAGATATAAAAAACCTTTTACAGCATTTTTAAGTAAATAAATAACTAATTACTTTACAGATGTAAAATTTCTATCTTCCTAACTAAATAACATAATCACACCATCTTATACTGACTGATTTACATGGGGGAGTTAATAATTCAGGCGCAGGTTTAGTGATTTTCTAAGGGGGAGGTGATAATTCAGACAAATGCAAAGAAATTTTTTGAGCATTTTCAAGTAAAAAAGTGACTAATTAATTTACAAATAAACAATTTCTATCATTATAAAACAATACCATTATTGCACTATCTCATATGGAGTGATTGACTAAGGGGGGAGGTGATAATTCAGACAGATATAAAAATATTTGTAGAGTATTTTCATGTAAATATATGACTAATTATTGACCGTTGTAAAATTTCTATCTTTCTTACTAAATAACATAATCATACCGTCTTATATTGACTGATTTACAAGGGGGAGGCAATAATTCAGGTGAAGGTTTTGTGATTTCCAAAGGGGGAGGTGATAATTCAGACAGATATAAAGATTTTGAGCATTTTCAAGTAAAAAAGTGACTAATTAATTTACAGATGCACAATTTCTATCATTATCAAACAATACCAGTATCGTATCATCTCATATCAAGTTATTTACTAAGTCTTAGCAAGCCTGAGTCTAAGGGGGAGGTAATAATTTAATACTTTTATGCAAGTATAATAATTATAAGTATAATAAGTAAACTAGTTATATTACATTTGTATAATATCTATTACTATCAACCTTTTTTATATAACCTTCCTTATATTACCTTTCAAAAAAATGGAATTGGAACATCACAAAAGACCAAGTAAACTTTATTTCTCGAATTCTTGTCCTCGAAGCGTCATTTTCGTTGTTTATGTTTACGTTATGTTATGTAAGGTAATCCGGACGTTTTAGGAACACATCTAACAGCTATAACTAGAAAGCGCAACCTCGTTTTGAGTTTTCAATAGGGGGAGGTGATAATTCAGGCGGAGGTAATAATCTATCACAATTCACCAAACTTTTTATAAACTTGCCCAGCTCAATTTAAGCAAGAAAAGTTACGTTAGCTATTAGCTGCCTTAACTTTGAGGTAAAGTTAAAATAACCAAATATTAGAAATAGTGTAATATTATTATGATTCATATATTGTCAGATTGATATAGAATTTTATTATAATATATACAATTCATGTATATAAATTGTATATAGTATAATAAAGTTAACAATAATCATAAATATTATTAATATCTATGATAAAATTAATAGATAACAATAATAATCATAGGTATTAACACAAATATTATTTGTGTTAATATTATTAACACAAATAATATTTGTGTTAATATCTATGATTATTGTTATTATCTATTAATTTTATCTATAAATTATTATGATGCATTTATATTTCAAATATAAATGCCATTTATATTTGAAATACAAATGCATCATAATATTTTTACAACTTAATAACATCTTGATATTTGTTACGTATAAAGTGTTTACTTATTTATGTATGTTTATTTACATATATATATATATATATATATATATATATATATATATATATATATATATATATATATATATATATATATATATATATATATATATATATATATATATGTATACATGTGTGTATGTATATGTATGAATGTATGTGTTTTGCGTATATGTGTGTATGTGTTTGTGTGTGTATGTATGTATGTATGTGTATCATACACACATATGCATAAATAGGCGTGTGCATATACACATATACATATATGTGTGTATGCGCGCACTGGACATACATACATTCACATACTGTGTGTATGTGTGTTTGGTGTGTGGATATGTGTGTGTATGTATGTATATGTTTGTATGAATATCTATGTATGTTTGATTATGTATGTGTGTTTATATATATATATATATATATATATATATATATATATATATATATATATATATATATATATATGCATATATATAAACACTATTATATATAGATTTGTAGGTCATCACGTTTTTGTCAGTTATATAACTGTTTAACAAACCAAAACATTATGTATTATAATATCATAGTATTATTGTTATATTTTTGTATAATATGATCAATTTATTATCTTATAGTTGTAATATAGCATATAATAGGGTCCAAATATATTTAAATTACATGCATCATGATGATATATTATAAATAAATATTGATCTTCATCTTAATGGTAGTCATAAAGATGTTAATCTTTATGACTACCATTAAGATGTTATATTATTAATTAAGTTAAACCTAATGTATTTAATTTATTTATATTAAAATATTATTATATTATTAATATAACATAACATCTTATGCAAAATAATGGTAACATTGTTATTTGAATTAATATATTATAGTATATTGTATATTATTTGGATTATATTTTAAAAGATGCTGTATTGTTATAATGCAGTTATGATTTTGGTAATATATATTGAATTATTATATTATACAATTATTGAATTATTATATTCATAAAAAAAACAACTATGTCTTTATAAATATTAATAAAACACTATATATTTACAAAAAAGCAAGTATATCTTTATAAATATTCTATTTCACAGTTTTTTGTTATATGGTACGAGTCTCATTCAGTTTAACTATCATAATTCATTTAGTTGTTTTAATAGCTTTATTTTGTTTTAGTTTAAATAGAAATTTGATTAATTTGGTCAAGATCAAATCTAGCGTTAAGCTCAATATACTGCTTTAAACGATTACTCTGATGTAGAATGTGTTAAAAAATCTCATTTGTATAAAAATATATAGAAGTATATAAAGCCAACACAATAACAATGATTTGTCACCAAGCATATTGAGGAGCAACCCAATTTCTTCAGAAGCAAAAATGTAACTGAGAGTTTTTAAGTTAACTCCATCATGCTGGAAAGCAGCATCTGTTATCCCTATTTTCAAAAATTCCGGAGAGCGATCTGATTCATCTAACTACCGTCCCATTAGTCTTCTTCCTGTCATAAGCAAGGTTTTTGAATCTTTAATCAACAAACACTTAATCTCTCATCTTGAATCAAATAACTTACTTTCTGATCATCAATATGGATTTCGGTCTTCTCTTTCTACAGCTGATGTGCTAACAGTAATAACCGATAGGTTTTACCGTGCATTAGATAGAGGTGGAGAGGTTAAGGCTATCGCACTTGACATTTCTAAAGCTTTTGATAAAGTTTGGCATGCTGGTCTTCTCCATAAGCTTTCTTCTTATGGTGTAGCTGGTAACGTCTTTAAGATTATTGAGTCCTTTCTTTCCAATCGTAGTATAAAAGTTGTCCTCGATGGACAACACTCTTCTTCACATCCTGTAACTTCAGGGGTTCCTCAAGGTTCAATCCTTGGCCCTATACTCTTTTTAATTTACATTAACGATCTTCCAGATATTCTCACATCTAAGGTGGCATTATTCGCTGACGACACTACCATTTACTCTTGTCATGATAAGAAGCCTACACTCTCTGATTGCTTGGAGGGGGTATCTGGGCTTGAAAAGGATCTCACTTCTGCTACAGCATGGGGCTCACAGTGGCTGGTGAACTTTAATTCAGATAAAACTCAATTTTATTCGGCCAATCGTTATCGTAATAATTTAGATCTTCCTATATTTATGAATGGTAATGTACTAGATGAGTCATCTACCATTCATCTTCTAGGATTAACTCTTACTTCTGATCTATCTTTTAAACCGTATATCAAATCCATTGCAAAATTAGCATCTGCTAAGGTTGCATCTCTTTATCGAGCTCGACACTTTCTTACTCCAGATTCTATTCTCTATCTCTATAAATCTCAAATCCGTCCCTGTATGGAATACTGTTGCCACATCTGGGGCGGATCTTCTAATGATGCTCTTTCTCTTTTAGACAAGGTGCAAAAACGAATTGTAAACATAGTTGGACCTGCTCTGGCAGCCAATCTCCAACCTTTGTCACATCGTCGTAATGTTGCTTCTCTTTCTCTTTTCTACAAATACTATAATGGGCACTGCTCTAAAGAGCTAGCGTCCCTTGTGCCATCTACTAAAATTCATTCTCGTGTTACTCGCCATTCAATTAAGTCTCATCCTTTTTCTGTGACTGTTCCTAAGTGCTTCAAAAACTCTTATTCTTCTAGTTTTTTTCCTCGAACATCAGTTCTTTGGAATTCGCTTCCTTCATCTTGCTTTCCTGATTCATATAATTTGCAATCTTTTAAGTCATCAGTCAATCGTTATCTTGCTCTACAGATTTAGTCTTTTCTCTTCCAGTAACTTCCAACTCTTATAGTGGTTGCTTGCAGCCTTGTTGGAAGTGAAGATGTTAAAAAAAAAAAAAAAAAAAACTGGGAGTTTTCAAATAGTAATTGGTAAAAACTACTAGTCAATTCAAAAAAAGAATAATTTTTATTTTTTTCTATTTTTGAATTGAAAAAGACATTAGAATATAATCCTAATGCAGATTTCCTTTTTGCTTATTAACAGTCATGATTGCACCATTTAATCAGCCAACTACACCAGAAAAAATCTATTTCAATAAAGTTCACCTACAGATAGATAGTGATGTGGGACAATCCTTTGATCATCTCAAAAACCATTGGATGTCACAAGAGACGTGAAGCGCTTCAGTGCTCCTAAACATATGCTTACCCAAACAATATATTGCAAAATATATTTTAAGTGTAAGTGTAAGTAAAACTTTTACAATTCCTTAGGATTAGAAATTCCAGATGACATAAACTTTGAGGACAACAACGAAGATGATGTACACTATGTTCAGGTTGAATTAATACAAGTCAACCAATTCGACTTGGCATTGTACAAAGAACACTAGTTAAAACTATGTTATTAAATTGAAGGGGATATGGGGATATATATGATTTATGTGATATTTATGAATGAAAAAAATGAAAGTTTTTTTATTTATTTATTAATTGCATATAAACAATTTAAAAATTTATCTGCCCTCAATAACCTCTTTGTAGAATAATCAATTCTGAACCCTCTCTACCTCTTTTCAACTTAAAACTATTTTCCTAATATTTATAATTTTTTTTTTTTAAATAAATATTCAATAAAAAGTTTTTTATTTAATATTTATTTATATAAAATTTAGTTTTTGCAGCAAAGTTTATAAAAAATATTATTGTCATTTTATTAGGGTGTGAAAAATGTAACCCCTAATTTAAATTAGTTAGAAATTATATGAATTCAATATTAGAAAAGTTTGTTTTATAAAATTACGAAAACTTGGTTTATTCAAACGAAAATTAACTTGGTTGATTTTTGCGTATTTTTTTGCGTAAGTTTGGCGCAACTCGTGCGTAACCCTAACTTTACGGAAATGCTGCGAAACATTGGTGAATACCAAAACTACGCTGAACTTACGATTTCCGTAACCTTAGTTGAGCTACGCAAGAGTTACGAAAGTTTGGTGAATCCGCACCCAGATTCGCAACTAGAATAAGTGAGTATTGTCACTAATGGAACATATTTAGACGTCAATGCCTTAGACAAAGGAAGTGATTGATTATATTAGAAAATTTTATTGTTTTTACTTATTTCCAGTTTTGTTTAATTATAATTCATACCGCTTAATGGAGTTCATCGTTTTAATGAATTTGCTTTATTTTATAAAAGCATGCAACCTTATAATAAAAATATTCGTTTTAAATTTAGTTTATATACTCAAAGATCTACAAACACAATAATTCTGTTTATTTACATGCAACCCGAATACCTTCAGCCACAGATAAAAACAAAAGAACATTTAAGTAAACCAATATGAAATTATCAGATAAATATTCAAAAACATATTACAAAAATCAAAACAATTATTAACAATTGCCATCGTTGTGGTAAGCATAATGTGATACACAATTAACCTAATATAACACAATTACTTAATTCTTTAGACAAAAAGTACAATATTAAAGCAGAAGTATTACAACAAACAACAAAAACAAACCTCTAATATAAAGGGGAAACGCGCGCATAATTGTTTAAAGAAAGAAAATAAAAATACATCAGCGTTAAAATAAAATTCAAAATTATGTAGTATAATACCAGATTCTCGTCAGGAAGTGGACATTGTATTGATCCTTATAAAGATTCAATACTCTGGTATTTGACGTTTCGAATGTTTTAATGTTCATTTCTAGAAACTCCTGTCGGGGTATGTAATAAAATATCACATCCGCCTAAAATATTACATCCCCCATAGAAAAATTGAAAACGAGAACGCGCTTACGAGTCATTGCACTTAGAAGTGTATCAAATACGTCCGAAACATTCAATTATAAACAGTATAATAAAAACGCAACGAGATTCATAAAAATTAGTTTTTCCACTAATATACTATAAATGAAGTTAGCGTAAAATGGTAATATATTTTAAATTCTTATTTATAAAATTTTGATCGTAATGTATTATGTGACAATAGTATAGAAAAAGATTACACATGAGGGATATAATACTTTAGGTAATAAAAAATAATAATCGTTTGCAATATTTTAGAAGCCTGAATAGGGGGGATGTGATATTTTAAGTATGAATTCCAGTTTCTTTTTGTGACATATACAGAAATAACAAGTGGTGGATGTTACATTCTATATACCAAATATTAATTGTTTAAAATACTTTATAAATTACTTAGGGGAATGTAATATTTTAGAAGTAGACATCGGGGGAATGTGATATTTTAAGTAAGAATTAAAGTTTCTTTTTGTGACATATACAGTGAATAAACCGATGGGATGTGATATTCTAGATACAAAATATTAATTGTTTGAAGTATTGTATGAATTACTTAGGGGGATGTAATATTTCAAAGGTAAACTTAGAGGGGATGTAATATTTTCAGTGAGAATTTCAGTTTCTTTTTGTTACATATACAGCGAATTAACCTTGGGAATGTGATATTCTAGATACTAAATACTAATCGTTTGAAATATTGTATGAATTACTTAGGGGGATGTAATATTTTAAAGGTAAACATAAAGGGGATGTGATATTTTAAATAGCAAATATTATTCGTTTGAAATATTGTATAAATTACTTTGGGGGATGTAATATTTAAGGTAAACTTAGAGGGGATGTAATATTTTCTGTGAGAATTTCAGTTTCTTTTTGTGACATATACAGCGAATAAACTGAGAGGATGTGATCTTCTAGATACTAAATGTTAATCATTTGAAATATTGTATGAATTACTTAGGGGGATGTAATTTTTAAAGGTAAACCTAGAGGGGATGTGATATTTTAAATAGCAAATATTATTCGTTTGAAATATTGTATGAATTACTTTGGGGTATGTAATATTTTAAAGGTATACATAGAGGGATGTAATATTTTAAGTAGGAATTTCAGTTTCTTTTTGTGGTACATACAGAACTTACAAGTGATGAATGTGATATTCTAAGTACCAAATAACAATCGTTTGAAATATTGTATGAATTACTTAGGGGGATGTAATATTTTAGAAGTATACATAGGGGGATGTGATATTTTAAGTAAGAACTTCAGTTTCTTTTTGTGGTACATACAGAACTTACAAGTGATGGATGTGATATTCTAGGTACCAAATACTAATTGTTTAAAATATTTTATCTTTTTGTGACATATACAGAGAATAAACCGAGGAGATGTGATATTCTAGATACCAAATACTAAATGTTTGAAATATTGTATGAGTTACTTAGGGGAATGTAATATTTTAAAGATAAACATAGAGGGGATGTGATATTATAAGAATTTAAGTTTCTTTTTGTGGTGCATGCAGATCTTACAAATGAAATATTGTAATATTGATAAGAAGTACTTTGGGGGATGTAATATTTTTGAAGTATACATAGTGGGGATGTGATATTTTAAGAAAGAATTTCAGTTTCTTTACACAGAAATTACAAGTAATGGATGTTATAGTCTAGTTACCAAATAAGTGTAATTTAAGTAAGATATGTTTGTCAATTGTTAGCTATTTTTTGTTTCTTGGGTCCTCCTCGGATGGGGAGATCTTTATAATAAATTTATATATTTAATTAAAAAAAAAAATAAAGAGCTTTTAATAAAATCAATAAACTTTAATTTTTATAGTGTTTTTTAGCTTTTTAAAGTTTTAATTTAATATTTTATTTTTTTTAGATACGATTGAGCTAACAATTTAAACATGCGGCATTGTTCAACGAAGTCATATATAAGACTTTAGTGGAATTAAAGTTTTCATATGATTTAAAATGAACGAAATTAATTACAATAATTTTTTATTTTAAATGTTTTCATATCTTGCAACATAAATATTTTACTAGTTTTAATGTACAAAACGTTTTGAAGGAAAATAAATAATTACGGTTTGTCTTTTTTCATTCTATTGCGTAATTTAAAATTTTTCTCCATTACGTCTACCTATGGTGGCTGAGGTGTAAGGTTTCGGGAAGGTTTTAACTTTTTCAGATACTTTTTTTGAATAATTGAAGCTTCTTTTTTTCTTAATAAAGGAACATTTTTAAAGAACTATTTTTAAATATTAACGTTTCTTTGGGTGGTTTGATACGGAAATATAATGTGATTATTGAACTTGTTGAGGCGAGTTAATAATGTTTAGTCCAATTCACAATTATTAATATTATACAAATTTTAAAAAGTGGAAAAAGTTTAAAAAAATTAACTTATGTTTATTACAATAAGTTATAAAATCATGTATTTCGAATCATCCAATATCATACTGAACTGAAATGATAAAGAATAATGCACTGAAAAAGATGGAAAAGACAAAGTATATTTTTTTTTTTTTTTTTTTTTTTAAACATCTTCACTTCCAACAAGGCTGCAAGCAACCACTATAAGAGTTGGAAGTTACTGGAAGAGAAAAGACTAAATCTGTAGAGCAAGATAACGATTGACTGATGACTTAAAAGATTGCAAATTATATGAATCAGGAAAGCAAGATGAAGGAAGCGAATTCCAAAGAACTGATGTTCGAGGAAAAAAACTAGAAGAATAAGAGTTTTTGAAGCACTTAGGAACAGTCACAGAAAAAGGATGAGACTTAATTGAATGGCGAGTAACACGAGAATGAATTTTAGTAGATGGCACAAGGGACGCTAGCTCTTTAGAGCAGTGCCCATTATAGTATTTGTAGAAAAGAGAAAGAGAAGCAACATTACGACGATGTGACAAAGGTTGGAGATTGGCTGCCAGAGCAGGTCCAACTATGTTTACAATTCGTTTTTGCACCTTGTCTAAAAGAGAAAGAGCATCATTAGAAGATCCGCCCCAGATGTGGCAACAGTATTCCATACAGGGACGGATTTGAGATTTATAGAGATAGAGAATAGAATCTGGAGTAAGAAAGTGTCGAGCTCGATAAAGAGATGCAACCTTAGCAGATGCTAATTTTGCAATGGATTTGATATACGGTTTAAAAGAAAGATCAGAAGTAAGAGTTAATCCTAGAAGATGAATGGTAGATGACTCATCTAGTACATTACCATTCATAAATATAGGAAGATCTAAATTATTACGATAACGATTGGCCGAATAAAATTGAGTTTTATCTGAATTAAAGTTCACCAGCCACTGTGAGCCCCATGCTGTAGCAGAAGTGAGATCCTTTTCAAGCTCAGATACCCCCTCCAAGCAATCAGAGAGTGTAGGCTTCTTATCATGACAAGAGTAAATGGTAGTGTCGTCAGCGAATAATGCCACCTTAGATGTGAGAATATCTGGAAGATCGTTAATGTAAATTAAAAAGAGTATAGGGCCAAGGATTGAACCTTGAGGAACCCCTGAAGTTACAGGATGTGAAGAAGAGTGTTGTCCATCGAGGACAACTTTTATACTACGATTGGAAAGAAAGGACTCAATAATCTTAAAGACGTTACCAGCTACACCATAAGAAGAAAGCTTATGGAGAAGACCAGCATGCCAAACTTTATCAAAAGCTTTAGAAATGTCAAGTGCGATAGCCTTAACCTCTCCACCTCTATCTAATGCACGGTAAAACCTATCGGTTATTACTGTTAGCACATCAGCTGTAGAACGAGAAGACCGAAATCCATATTGATGATCAGAAAGTAAGTTATTTGATTCAAGATGAGAAATTAAGTGTTTGTTGATTAAAGATTCAAAAACCTTGCTTATGACAGGAAGAAGACTAATGGGACGGTAGTTAGATGAATCAGATCGCTCTCCGGAATTTTTGAAAATAGGGATAACAGATGCTGCTTTCCAGCATGATGGAAAACAAGACTCTGATAAGCACTTGTTAAATAGTTTAGAAAGTATGGATGAAAGCTCCGGAGAACACCTCTGCAAGACTACAACAGGAATGTTGTCAGGACCACAAGCTGTTGAAGAGTCTAAGCAGGAAATTACTTTAGATACAGAAGCTGAAGTGATGCGAATGTCAAGCAAGGGATCAACCTGTTTGACGGCTATGTCAGGTAAAACGCAACTAGTGGAATCAAGAGATGATATTGATGAAAAGTTCTTAGCAAACAATTCAGCTTTGTCTTTAGGTGAGGTGACAAAGTCTGAACCATACAAGAGAGAAGGAATAACAGATTTGCCCTTATTATTGATACTGTTAAAGATTCTCCAGAAGTCTCGAGAGCCTAATTTTTGTGATGAGATACGAGATTTAATGACCTGGGAATAGCGAGCTTTGGCGTCAGACAAAACCTTTTTACAATGGTTTCTGGCGATAGTGAACAGATGTCTGTTTTCTGGAGAATTGTTTTGCTGATAGATATGGAAGTAACGGTTTCGATTAGAAATTGCTGCAGCGCAATGTGAGGAAAACCAAGGAGAAGAGTGAGGCTTGACCTGGAATCGTCGAGAGGGAATAAAAGATTCCATGCCAGCCTGAATCCACGAAGTTATGTAAGAAGCACATTTGTCAGCAGGAAGACGAAAGATTTCTAACCAAGGGCCATCACGAAGAAAATCACGGAAAGAGTCCCAGTCAGCTTTAAGGTAGTTGTATGTGGTACGATGATAGGGGGATTCTGATGAAGTAGAAGAATTTGATAATAGTTTTAGAGAGATCAAACCGTGATCAGAAGTACCTAAGGGTGAATGTGGAGAAATTGAGCACTGACTAGGATCCAAAACAAGACATAAGTCGAGTAGAGAAGGTAAATGATTAGGGTTGTCTGGAAAACGAGTTGGAAAGTTGACTATTTGAGTTAGAGATTGAGAAAGGCAAAAGTTGAGGGCCTTAACGCCAGCAGAGTCACTGACACTAGAGCCAAGCCAATCGGTGTGATGGGCATTAAAGTCACCAACAACGACGATATTGGCCGATGGATAAAGAGAGAGGGCTTGGTCAATTTGATCAGAAATAGCATCAAGAATAGTGCAATCTTGGGATGAAGGAGAGCGATATAGAACAAAGAGAAAGGCGATAGAGTGAAGTTGTGCTAAACGAAAGCACATAAATGAATAGTCTGTAGATTCAAACCTAGTTTCACGACAAATGGGTGAGTTCTTACGAATGTAGATGCCCAGGCCAAGCATGTGATTATTGGAGTCTTTACGAATTAAAGGAAGATAACCATTAACACTAAGATCACAGGATGGGACAGCTGAACTCAAATTAGTCTCACAAAGAGCAAGTAGGTCTGGTGAACTTTGCAAGAGATAAGACTCAACAGAAGAAAAGTTACTTCGAAGACCACGAATATTAGTAAATGATAGGTTTAGAGAACTTGGTGATGACAATGGTTTTTTGTGTTTTTTAGTTTTAGGTACTTTAGTCATTTTAAATTTATAAAGAACTTGACTCAAGTATAGATAGTACTCAGTACACTATTTAACAACTAAGCAATAGCCTCATTACTATTAATAAACCCTAAGCCGTAACAAAGGGCTCCAAATGTGGCCTCTGCAATGCACACCAAAAGTACAAACAGGGACACCATCCATGCGCAACATGGCACTGTTAGTACTCTGATATTTTTCAGCTGTTGATGGAATCAGCCTCTCTGAGAGCTACCACAGAGTTCGGGAAACCTGACTACCAGCCGGCCTCAGAACCATAAAACTGAGTTTTAGAGCTGTACCCTCATTAGGAGATAATAGAATGAGTTACCCAGTCATAAAAATAGAGACACAAGCAATACCCACGCATTGAGTCAAGAAGATCCAGCGTTCAACATCCTAAACTGGAAACAATGTATTAAAAATACATCTGCGCCAGCCTAATAGATGAGGAAGGAATAGATGAGAAATATATATATATATATATATATATATATATATATATATATATATATATATATATATATATATATATATATATATATATATATATATATATATATATATATATATATATATATATATATATATCTTCATAGAAAAAGCTCTTTACATTTTTACACACACACACACACACACACACACTCTTTAAACAAGATATGCTAATATGCTGTATGGTGGAAAAATTCCTTTGGACGCTTGCAGTATGTAAAATAGTATAATTGTTTTTTGAAAAAAGTTTATTTCTCTAAGTACAAAAAGTTTAACTTTTAGTGAAACGTTAGGTTCCCCATTTTTTACAGGGAACCTAACCTTGAACCTGATTTTGAAACTCACTTGTGTTTTAGATAATCAAACTAGGAAATAAAACAATTCACTCTATGGACCCTATGAGAGAACAGATAAATTCCATCAAAAGGAGAAGTGTAATGGAAGTATGATATTATTATTAGATATGTCAAAATTTGTATTTACATCCTTTATAATTTTTTTACTATTATACAGTAGTTGTTACTTACAACAAAGATAAGGTGTTTTAGAAAAGTTTGAAATATTAACATTTCCACATGCCATACAAGCTGAAGGTATAACATTTGGAGTATTCTGCCTTAAGGTAACTTTAAGAGTCTTAACTGTAATGGATATATATATATATATATATATATATATATATATATATATATATATATATATATATATATATATATATATATATATATATATATATATATATATATAAGCTCACATATTTTAATTTGCTGAAAGTTATACAAACGGAGAAGTATTGGCGTGTGTCTTTAATTTCTGTATGCATTAACTTCTAAATAGAAGTTAATGCATACAGAAAGAGAGAAAAAGGAGGTTTGTGAGATTCTTTAGAGAACTGAAAATGTTTACACTACTTCAATGTTAAATGATATATATAAAAAAGACAAAAAAAAATGATGCAAAATTAAACCAATAGGTCACAAAAGTTGGCAGAATAGTTTGTGTCGCATTTGTGGAAGTGAAATTTGGTCCAAAAACTAGAAAAAATCAAAAAAAAGTTAAATGGGTAATAAAATATATTTTAATTATTTTTTAATAAAATTTCAAATAGAAAAAAATACTTTATATATTCAAATAGAAAAATGTACATTAAATATTTATTTTTAGATCAAATGTGATATTTGCATCCAAATCGATGGTACCGTATGAGATGCATTGTTTTTAGAAATGAAACTTTATTTTGTTGTGAACATATTTATATATAAATGTAATAATAAATGAAACTTTAAAAATTGCAGTCATTTCTTTTTCTTCAACATTTTGTCATAAATTGAACCAATTTAAATGTTTATGCCCTTACAGATAAAAATACAAATAGGTGATTTGATACAAATTTTATTTTCCCTAATTTTAGTGAATTCTTGCATTATTATTATACTTTAACTTGTCGAAAGCCATACATATGAATTGATTGAACAATAATACATTTTTAATTTGTTAGCTCAATTAAATCTAAAAAAAAATGAAAATTGACTATTTGAGTACTGTCTGCACATTTTGTTAAAATGCTAAATTAAAATATCAAATCTCCCTATGCAGGCTTCTGAAACATTTCCCAACATAATTACTACCATGTTGCAAAACAATTGTATTTGCTTTCTGGAGTAACACAACCCCCCTGTTTAAGCTCTATATATATATCACGAAAAGAAGCAAAAAACCAACTTAAAATATCACATCCCCCTATGTAAATCTTTAAAATATTACATCCCCTAAGTAATTCATAAATTTTTTCAAATGAGTAGTAATTGCTTGAATATCATATCCATTACTTGTAAATTATGTTTGTACCACAAAAAAAAAAACTAAAATTCTTACTTAAAATATCACATCCCCCCTATGTTTACTTTTAAAATATTACATCCCCCTAAGTAATTCATACAATATTTCAAACGATTAGTATTTGGTATCTAGAATATCACATCTCATCGGTTTATTCACTGTATATGTCACAAAAAGAAACTGAAATTCTTACTTAAAATATAATATCCCCTCTAAGTTTACCTTTAAAATATTACACCCCCCAAAGTAATTCATACAATATTTCAAACGATTAATATTTGTTATTTAAAATACCACATCCCCTCTAGGTTTACCTTTAAAATATTACATCCCCCAAAGTAATTCATACAATGTTTCAAACGATTAATATTTGCTATTTAAAATATCACATCCCCTCTAGGTTTAACTTTAAAATATTACATCCACCTAAGTAATTCATACAATATTTCAAATGATTAGTATTTAGTAACTAGAATATCACATCCTCTCAGTTTATTCGCTGTATATATCACAAAAAGAAACTGAAATTCTCACTGAAAATATTCCATCCCCTCTAAGTTTACCTTAAATATTACATCCCCCAAAGTAATTCATATAATATTTCAAACGATTAATATTTGCTATTTAAAATATCATATCCCCTCTATGTTTACCTTTAAAATATTACATCCCCCTAAGTAATTCATACAATATTTCAAACAACTAGTATTTTGTATCTAGAATATCACATCCCATTGGTTTATTCACTGTATATGTCACAAAAAGAAACTTTAATTCTTACTAAAAATATCACATCCCCCCTATGTTTACTTCTAAAATATTACATCCCCCTAAGTAATTCATATAACATTTCAAACGGTTAGTATTTAGTGTTTAAAATATAAGATTCATCACTTGTAAATTCTGTATGTACCACAAAAAGAAACTGAAATTCTTACTTAAAATATCACATCCTCTCTATGTTTACCTTTAAAATATTAAATCCCCCTAAGTATTTCATACAATATTTCAAACGATTAGTATTTGGTATCTAGAATATCACATCCCCTCGGTTTATTCACTATATATGTCACAAAAAGAAATTGAAATTCTTACTTAAAATATAACATCCCCCCGATGTTTACTTCTAAAATATTACATCCCCCTAAGTAATTTATAAAGTATTTTAAACAATTAGTATTTGGTATATAGAATGTAACATCCACCACTTGTTATTTCTGTATATGTCACAAAAAGAAACTGGAATTCTAACTTAAAATATCACATCCCCCCTATGCAGGCTTCTAAAATATTGCAAACGATTATTATTTTTTATTTCCTAAAGTATTATATCCCTCATGTGTAATTTTTTTCTATACTATTGTCACATAATACATTACGATCAAAATTTTATAAATAAGAATTTAAAATATTTACCATTTTATGCTAACTTTATTTATTAGTATAAAAATATATTAGTAGAAAAACGTTTTTATGAATCTCGTTGCGTTTTTATTTTTTCATATATTGTTTATAATTAAATGTTTCGGACGTATTTGATACACTTCTAAATGCAATGAGTCGTAAGCGCGTTCTCGTTTTCAATTTTTCTATGGGGGATGTAATATTTTAGGCGGATGTGATATTTTATTACAGGTAACATCCTCAAAACAAGCAAATAAAACCCACCTCTACGTCTGCATCAAAGCCTTCTTATGTTGCAACATTTGAGAGGACATACTACGGCTCAGCCAAATACCCTAACTTGATCCATTTTAAACAAAGTACGCTGATATACTTTTTAGAAAAATTATTAAAACACGTTGCGCAAGAAGTAACATTAGAACACAAAAAACTTATAAGTTAAATTATTCCTAAGTACTCAAGTACAAATTAAAGGCAAACAAACAAACAACAAAATAAAAAACATTTAAGATAAAAGACTTACCATTATTTGATATTGAATAAGAATAAGTCTTGAAGGATATTTTGCGCAATGCCAATGAGCAGTTTATAGGGCGCATGTAAATTGTGATATTGTACACAGATGTTGTATGACGTAAATTTGCGGTTCCCTCGAGCTAAGCCTCAGTAAATAATAACGCTATTGGTCAAAGAATATCTTAACTGATTGGAGGATGAAAGTGTAAGGTGATTGGTTAATAATGTTGTGTTTAGAGAACATAAAAAATAGAGAGCATTCGAAGGTGTCATAAATTATTAAGATAATATGTTTTAACTTACATAATCAGTTAGGGGAAAGAGTATCGCGGGATCAAAGATATACAATGCAATAAAAGCTCCAATTTGTGTCTCAGATCCACAATGCAAGACAAAATATATTTAAGCGAGTTTTTTTGGTAAATAAATCTAGATGAAAAAACTGCAAGGTTTCAATTTAAATTTAAATAAATTAGTCTTTAGCGGCTTGAACTAACATTTGTCAAATTGATATTAGCAATCGACAACAAACGGAAAAAGGGTAAATTCATACAAAAACCCTGCCTCACCGCGTACACAGACACTTGTCCAGGTATGCAAGGTGACAACAACGAAAGCGATTCCCCGCATCAGCCTACGCTGTTGGATTTGTGGTACATCGCTAAGATTAACCAGTGCATCCTCAAGACGCAAACCCATCGGAACAAAGCCCCATTGCTGACCCTCTCATAACGGAACATGATCACACGAGCAGCGACACAAAACGCAATACATTTTATCATCCCTCACTGCGCACATAGACCCTTGTCCAGGTATGCAAGGCGACAACAATCCCACACTTCCCGACCCCAGCAACAGTGAACCGAATTGTGTCGCTATAAATGTACTGCACTCGCCAAATAGTGCTTACAAAACTAGCATCAAACCTCAAACCTCATAATCTCTTAAAATTATATGTTGTAAAACATATCTTATAAAGTAATTTTAACACCCCACTGCTTAATTTTTGTTTAAAATCTAAAATCCACATAAGAATATAACCCCTTAAAACCCACTTAAAGTCACATAAGAATATAATCCCCTAAACGACAACTAATATCAACATGAGGGGTAAAAAAAAATTTTTTTTAAATTAAAAAAAAAAAAAAAAAAAAAAAAATTTTGAAATACTAACTGAGGCTAAAATTGATTCTTCACTAAAATTAATTCTTCACTAAAGCAATGTAAGTTAAAAACGGGGAGTAAATCGAATAGGGATACTAAAAAGGTATTATTTGTATTATAGTAGAATGAATATGTACACCAAATAGGTATCAATTATTAAATAGAAACTTATGGGTAAAACGAATATTTTTACTAAAACAGTATTAATCATAAAATATACACTGATGATAAGACCCAACAACCTATAAATACAGTAGAAAATACGAAATCACAAATTGAAAAAGCAAAATTACATCAAAGGCCTAGAGAGTCAAAGACGTCAAAGTATTAAGAAAGACAAAAAAGAAAAAGAAAATTCAGTAAAGGAAAGAGAATAGAACCCTAATAATAGATGAGACGGGACAAATAAATAGGAAAGATTACGATAAAAAAGAACATAAAAACACTAAAACTAAATAAGACAGAAAGTCAAAGTATTTACGAACGACACGACAATTGACAGGCAAAACTTTAACATTTAGAACACTACAAACAAAAAGTACAATAATTTATACATACTTTCAGAACACTACAACAACACTTACCTAAAATCGAAAACAACACTCATCTAACTTAAACAACTCTAACTAAAACAACCAGTGGCGGAACTTCAAAATTTGGGCCCCCCCGCAAAAGAATGTTTTTTTTGCGGAAAAGAGTTTTATAGTTTAAATATTATTGAGAGTATAACTTTTTTTATATGAGGGCCCCCTATAGCTGGTAGGCCCCCCCGCAACGCAGGGTCCTGCGTCCAGTAGTTCCGCCACTGAAAACAACACTCACTTAGCTCTTACATATTTACTGAATAATACTCCCTTCTTAAACACCACCTCTCAATACTGAGCAACTGCCCAAGGATTATAATTTATCTAGCACTCCCTTGCACTTATAAAATACATTTCTTCCTTCTCGTAAGATTGTTATGGTCTGATGGGACCATATAAGTAATAGCTCCCACTGCGAAACAATAGTATACTCTTTTTGTAAGTATTTTTGCGCGTACTTTCCTTATTATATTGTATGTTTGTTGTCGCTATTTGTTACAACACTACCGGTGCTGAGCCCAATATGTAAAATAAAAATAGTAAGCTTATAATATTATGTTTTTATAAAACGAATAATTTCATTAAACCATCTAAAAATAAATTAAATGTAAAATAAATTAAATGTAAAATGAATAATATTTTTACAAAGCATTTTTTTAAACTTTATTATATAGAAGATAAATTGTGACGAACAGCTGCACCACACCATACAAACGTAATTTAAATATAAACAAGAGCTAAAACAAATATTGCATTATACGTAAAAAACAACCGCAGACAAAACGAGGACCATCACTAGAATCGTACAACTAGAATAAAATAGATTTAATATAATACAAATATTTTCAGTATACCGTATTGATTTAAACTAAATAATATACCGTATTAATTTAGACTAAGTAGTAAAAGAATAAGTACAATTAAACGTATATTTTAATTTGAATATAAATTGAATATAAAACTAGTATATTAAATAGACTATATAAATTGACCTAAGTAGAAACTAAATTTGAAAAGAATTATTCTACCAATAATCATATAAATTGAACTAAATTTGAAAAGAATTATTCTCTAATAATCATATATATATATATATATATATATATATATATATATATATATATATATATATATATATATATATATATATATATATATATATATATATATATATATATATATATATATATATATATATATATATATATATATTAAACTATGTTTATAACTACTCCATAAATCTGTATTTAATTACACGAAAATTAGTTTAAATTAGTTAAAACAAATATTAAATTAAGTACTGCATTGAAACATATTGACTAAATATAAATTAAATATAACGCGAACAGCTCTACCTAGCCACGTCAATATTACCTTTTTGAACAAAATTATGAACTACATCAAATCACAAGAAACAATATTATGAACCACATCAGATCACAGAATCCATATAACTTTTAGTTGTACTCAATGCCTAATGACTTAAGTAATTTAGTCATATTATGTTAATTGTGCATTACATTATGCTTACCACAACAACGATGGCAAATGTTAATAATTGTTTTGGTTTTTTATATGTTTATCTTATAAATTCATATAGGTTTGATTAGAGGTTTCATATTTTTTATCTGAAGCTGAAAGTGTTCAGGTTACATTAAAATAAACAAACCTATTGTGGGTATCACTTTTTGTGAATATAAACTAAATTTAAAACAAATATTTCCATCATAAGGATGCCCATCTTTATAAATCGAATTCAATAAAACGATCAACTGCACGAAACGGTATGAATTACATTCGAACCTGTGCTAAGTTAAATAAAACTGGAATTAAGTAAAAACAATAATAAGAGTTGGAATTAAAGTAAAACAATAATAGTTTGTAATATAATCAATCACTTCTTCTCTAAGGCAGATGCGGCTAAATATTTTCCATGAGTGATTATACTTAATTCTTCAAGTTATAAAACTTATATTTAAAAAGAACTTAATAACATTGGAAGTAAACAACACTGAGAATTAGATTATTTACGAACGCACAAATTCATACAGGAAAATACATTAAATGACACATAGGGCTTTCATGTTTAGGACAATACAAACACAATACACAATAACTTGCGAAGCGCTGAATCAACACTTACTTAAATCTAACTTTACCAACATTCACTTAACTCAAACGCAATCACTAAATAATACTCCCCTTCTAAACACCACCTCTCAATACTGGACATCTTTCCAAATATTATAATTTATCTAGCACTTCCTTGCACTTATATAAAATATTTCTTACTTCTCTTAAGACTATTACGGCCTGATGGTTCCATATAAGTGGTGGAACTTTAATAGCTTCCACTGCAAAACAATAGCAAAATTTATTTATAACTTAAGTTATAAATAAATTTTTCTTTTAATTTAAAGACGTCCATTAAACGTCTTTGAGACAACTTATTTCTAAGAAAATTAGGACGTCTAAAGAAGGTTTTAGGGACGTCAATAGGACGTCTTAATATCCTGATAACGTCTTTATGTTAACGTCACTAGGACGTCCTAACAAAGACTAAATTATCGGACATCTCTTGGACGTCCTAATTTGGTCTGAGACGTCGCGACCTAGTTAAGACTTCCGTACGACGTCTGATTGACGTCTGTGCCCGCTGGGTAGTGGAGTATTTTCCCCGTTTGCTCTATGTATACATTATATGTAAATTTACGGCTACAACTGTAATGCTAAAAATGCTAAAAAATAGTGCAAAACCTGGTCAAAGACTACCAGTTGGCATAACAAACAAAAAAATACGTTTCTTTTAACCAATTTTTTATTGAAACTTGAAACACTGTTGAATACATTAACATTCAAAATTAAGTTGATGTATTCAGTTGATTACATTTTAAGATAAATTTTTTTATTTTCTCCACACAAAAAATTATTTATAAATTGCATAATATACTCTTTTAGTACAAATACTCTACAATTTATAAATGTAATATCAAAACTTATTAAATTGTTAGTGTTTAAAGACTAATGAAAATGTTTATTATCTCTTATTATCTGCTTCATTATCTCTAACAATTCAATTTATGCTCGCTTTCAATTAAGCGGCGTAACAATCTTTCTTTATATGTGTCATTATTGTTTCGCTTATACTTTAAACAGTGTTGATAAAAATCTTTATGAACCATTATTACAGTTTATTTACTATATGGTCCTAAGGAAGACTTTTTTTCACTGATAAAATCCTTGATGTGGCAGAAGAAAATGTGAATTTTGGGTGAAAAATTGTAAATTTTCATTATTTATGGTTAAATAAATAAAGAAAAAAAAAAAATATATATATATATATATATATATATATATATATATATATATATATATATATATATATATATATATATATATATATATATATATATATATGGGGGAGAGGGTAGGCTAAATGCTGTGTCCGCCCCCCCTTAGTATTTTATATAGGAGGGGGGGCTATTGCCGTTTCCGCCCCCCTGTTTCTTCGTTAGTGTATATATATTAGGGTGGACTAAACGCCCCTCATTTTTGAAAATCAAAAGACACTGCTTTTCATATGCTGTGGGTGCACTATGTGGTCAATAAAAAACAAAATTAAACTCATTTGGAAAATTTTCTGACCCCGCTCAACGGGCTCAAAGATTACATTTTCACCATAAAAACTTGCATATCGACAAATTAAACACCCTTTAATAAATTAAAATAAAGTAATAATCTTTTTTATCTGGTTTTCTAAAGGTTTATGATCATTTTAAGCCTAATCTCATTGTAATTCAATAAGATTTAGGCTACATACAAGTATTAAAAGGACTAAATTTTTGACTTGGTTTCTTAAAAAAAGACCTGATTTCTACAACATTTTTAAAACTGTCGTTTGTTTTTTATATTAAGGTGGCAAATCTTTCGGGGGGGGGGGGGGCTTTTTATTTTTAATTACTTTTTTTCGCATAAACAAATTATTAATAAATAATAACATTATATTAAATGAGATTATAGTTGTTGAGAGGATTTAGGTGTTGAGGATATGCCCCCCCCTCCCACACACACACACACTTTTTCCATATTTTTTTAACATAAAAAAACGGAGTCGCGATCCCTGAATTGTATGTTAGTTTGCGTTTTATTTAAGTTAAAAAATGACATCTATATAACAGTATGTAAAAAATATTGTTAATATTATTAACTTATTACATTATATTATTTAAAACAAAACGGGAAAAGATATCAGATCAAAGTATAAGTTTTTTTTCATAAATGATTTTAATAAATTCTCTAATATAGAAAATGTTCTGTCAACTGTCTTTTAGAGAACGAGTTCTGCAATATTTATTTTGTATACAATTTAAAAATAAAATGATAAAATTTGCAGTATAGGCTCAGTGATATAATTACAGCAGAATAACGTTAACTCGGATCCTGAATAAGTCGGAATTTTACTAAGCCGGACAGATTTTTAACTCCCCTTGAACTTTCCATACTTATAAAGAGCTTTGCTTAAGTAGGACATTCGTTAAGTAAGACTATTTATCAATTCCCCTGAGAATCCGACTTAACGGAACTCTACTGTATATGCAAATTTCTCCAATGGCAGTTTGAAATTTATAACTTAGAGGGTGTTATTTTTTTAATCGCATTATTTCTTCACTAATGAAAATCTGGAAAAGAAGTTTCCGAACATTGCTGGGCATTATACAACGTAAACTATACTGCGTATAATTCAAGGAGCTTTAACAATAGTTTATTAAATCTCTTTGGTATAATCACTTACATAAATTTCTTTAAACAAATGCATATAATAAGAGTTGTATTACTTTGTTCTAAGACTTTTGTTGAGATGTTCCATGATGTTTTCTATTTATAGATGATGCCATCAAAACATGAATTACATGACACACGACCCAATTATATACAGTTTAATTAATATATTGATCCTAAGATTGAACTTCTTTTCCTTAGTATAGAAATAACACAGATGTGTTTAAGAAAGTTACGCCCTCCAAGGTTCCTTATTCAATAGGTAAATTTGCATGTAACTATATACAGTGGTAAATTTTTGGGGCCCGCGGTTATTTATTTTGGAGATTTTATGTACTACACCGTAAAAATGACTAACAAAAAAGTATACCATGAGTATACAATGGAAATATAGCAGAATGGGTTTTCAATTGGTTTTTTAAGCATTTTACTAAATTCTAAATACGCTCATCGTTTATTGAATTTTTGTTTATTTTAGTAAAATTATATGTCAAAAAAGCACTATTACTGATTTTCGGAAGAAATATTATATTAAACTGTTATGTTTTTGCCTAAAACTAAATAAAAGCGAGTGGCTAAGTCATTATTTTTTGTTTATATATAATATTAAACTTTATCTTTTATTTTTAAAATTTAGAAAAGATGGGGGGGGGGGGTACAAGTTTCTCTCCTCTCCCCTAATCTTTGACACCCACTCCCAACCCTTTCCTCATTACTAAGTTCCCATTTGTTATAATTTTTTTTTGTATGAAAAAACTAGTTACAAATAAATAGTTTTCCTAAAGGTTAGCAATCTTAATCAAACAAACAAACCGGCGTCGGTTAGTTTGCTGCGGCAAATTGGAAAATGTTGTAAAAACCGGTCAAATTTTAAGGAAACCGGGTCAAACTTTAGGGTCCAAAATTCTTGAGCACAGTCTTAATCTTATTTAATTATCATTAAGTGAGGCTTAAAATGATCATATGAACATAAAAAATTAATTAAAAAACAATACCTATGAGATTTTCATGTTGAAGGTTATCTAACTGGTTATAATATGAACTTTAGAGGTCAAAATTTGATATTTGAGCCCATTGAGCGGGGACCAAAATTTGTGCAATTGAGTTATACTTTGATTTTTATTAATCACAGAGTAACCCGACAGCATGTGGAAAACAGTGCCTTTTAATTTTCGAAAATGAGGGGCATATATATATATATATATATATATATATATATATATATATATATATATATATATATATATATATATATATATATATATATATATATATATATACATATATATATATTGTTAAGTTAAACTAGGATTAATATTTTTAAGTTAAACTAGGATTTTTGTGCTGCCACATGCTTCATGTCTAGGAATTTTAAGTATATCTCAAGTTTTGTTTAGCGTAAAAATATTTTATCCTTAAACATTTATGGGCTGCAACAAGTTTTATGGGTAATCATGTTTTGTATTAGCTGTGAAAGCATTTATAGAAGATAAATTGTTTAATAGCCAGCAACAAATTTAAGGATAGTTCTTTAACGTTGTTCGTATAAGCCATAACTTGATTTTTACGCATTCACGAGGAGTTCCAATCGAAAATTTGCGTTAAGCAAAGTTTTATATTTTTAAAATCTTTTATCAAATGACGTAAGAAAATCTCGTGGTAGATCTCAGGATAACCAAGACAAGTGTTACCTTTAAAAAATCATTTAATGAATCTTCCAATGAATAAATTTGAATAAGATTTTTAAAAATTAAAACATTTTTAAAATTCAATTTTAAATTATATATTGAAACAATAAGAGTAACTGTATTAACTAACAACTAATTATATATTTATAATTTTTTATAAGTTATACAACATTAGAAAAAATACGCGTTATATTATAAATTATTTTTACTGCAAAAATAATATATTAAGTAAAGAAATAATCAAGCAATAAAAACAAAAATTATGTTTTGGAAACTAAGATTTGTATCTACTTTAATTATTTTTGGTTTTAATTTTTTTGTGTGTGTGTGTGAAAACAAGTTTTCATCTTCGATAAATTATAACGATGGAAAATCGAAAGTTTTTTTTGTTTCGATGAAAAGGATAAATAACACACGTTTAGTAACTAACTCTCCTTTGATGAATATAAACGTAGTGCATCAGTCGTTATGTTTGCAAAAGTGCGTCCAAACAACCTTATGCACATCATATAATATCTTTGTAGACAATCAAAAGACGTTTCAATGCCAGTTGTTATCAGAAAACAAATACTCTTTCCCTAATTTGATTCAGCACAGTGATGGATGGGTTCATGCGAGTATTCAGGTAAAATATTCAGATATAGAGTTCAAAAATAAAATAATTTAAAAATTAGTTTAATTTCTAAAATATACTAATATATAATATATATTAATATGCTGGTCTAGTTTTTTTTTTGAAACTGTCGATAGTAGAGGCATTGATAACATCATCCGACAGAGCATTCCAAGTATTTGCAACCCGATTGTTGAAAAAGTTAAGTTGAACGACGCAACTGCTATTAATTTCGCGATGAAAGCGTTTGCGATGACCATAGATGAGAGGAATGTATATTGGGTCAATATGCCAGTTGATTAATTCAGTTTTATTTTCAATTTTGAATTTTTAGATAAGGTCACCACGTTTTCTTCTGTTAGGTGCTTTAATTCATGAGGTATTTTTGTGGCAAAATATTGTATTTGTTCAATTTCAGTAATGTCTTTTCAAAGGTGAGGGCACCAGGTGGTTATGGCATATTCTAGATGTGGACGTACGTATGTTGTATAGAAGTTTTTCCAGACTTTTACATTTTTGCTAACAAAGGTGTGTTTTAACATACCTAAGAATTTTGTTAGCTTTAGCAGCAGCGGTGAATACTTGGTTTTGTACTTTAGATCAGCAGATAGTTGAACCCCAGGGTCTTTTCCAATGTTGTTGTTTCTAGCTGGATTCTTTTGACTCTGCTATTGGAGTCGTTATATAAATACTATAAAATAAAAAATTAAACTGAGTTCTTTAAAAAAAAAGTGAGATAGGGGTGGGTAGGGTGATTTGGATGTGAAGAAGGACACGTGTCTTCCCCCCCCCCCCCCTCCACCAATCCCTCCTCCTCCCCCTGGTGTCGTTGGTCATGCATCTGTAACCTTTTCATTTTGTTTGTTTAGAGTATTCCTTGCGAGAGATCACCTTGTAAAAACAATAGCACGTGCATACCAATGTATACAGAAAACAGCTATTATTGCAACTGTTCTGTAAATTACCAAGGTCTTTTCTGTAAGTTTATGTTATTTTTTTTTAAAGATGTAACATAATAACTCAATAAATGTTTGGCATAAAAATGTAGTCAGTAAATGAATTATATATTAAAAATGCTTCTAAATAAATTCGTAGTTAAGTTGAAAAGTACTTAAAAAAAGTAAATAAAAGAAATGGATAATTAAAGTTTTATTATTATTATTATTTTTTTAAATTTATTTGAGTTAATTATTAATTATTTCAAATTCAGTCAAATTAGTTTTTATTAAAATTTTTTCAGTCAATTTAAACAAACTAAATAATATGATAGGACTTAATTTAATAAAAGATAATAATACAAAAGTGTTTGCAATATAAGTTTTGAATAAAGTGAATAGTTAGATAAGAAAGAAAGGTAATTAAATAACTATAATTAACTATTATTTTAAATCATTATTATTTCTTAATTTGCTACAACATATGTTTTCATTTAACAACTATAGCTAGCTAATAGCAAGCTATGCACGCATGAAAGTTTAGTAGTTGTCTAATAAATATTTATTAATATATATATATTCTAATAAGTATTAATTTTATATTCTAATAAGTATTAACTTTAATATTCTGATAAGTATTAATTTAAATACAAAAAAAAAAATCTAATTTTTTGCATAACTGATAATTTTTTTTTTCTCTTATTAAAATTTTTTAACACTAATCCCAAATCAGATTAATGTAACAAGTTTGATTCGTAGGTCCATAAAATTTACCTGAGCTGGTTTACACTTTACTTTTCAGTATTTTCTTCAAAAAGTTTAAATTGTGACAAAAAGTGTGCAGCATTTGAAAATCGAATTATATATATATTTTTTAAGATTAGATTTCTAAAGAACTGTGGGAATATATTGAATGGCCAAAAGTTTTCGTATTTTTAAAAAAGTGCATTTTTCAAGCCTTCTGATGTAAAGTGATAATTTTCTAAACAAAACTTAAGCAAAATCAAAGCATATTTTAGAGTTTATAATGAATGCTAAGTAGTTAAATTCAGATATGAATATAGAATTAAAGAAAATAAATGATGGATTTAGGACTAACAAACGCAAAGAAAACGCAACATACCTTATACATAGCATAAATAGAAAAATGCTATAGAAAACCCTCTGTTAAAACCATTTATGGAAATATAATATAGGAATGATATCAATCTTAAAAACTTTAAAAAAAAATTTTTATTTACAAAAACCTGCCTGACAAATTATATATAGTAAAACAACCACACTCAATCTTTAATGAAAGGCATAAAAATAACATATGCAAAAAAATTTTAAATGCACCTCATAGAGAGAATTTAAAGTTTTATTGATGTTGTTGTTGTTGTTTTTCTTGTAAATTAGAATGCTTCAAGAACACCTAACTGTCTAATCACAAAGCACCAGAGAAAAACCTTTAACGAGGAATTTATTCCGTTTTACTTACCAATGTTATAAGTACAAAATGTCCAAAAGAAAAGGATGGGACATAAAACAAATCGACAGTACGGCAACTTATGTTTTCTTCTTCTTCAAACCAAATCTAATTATTTTAAAAAATTTCCTGTATTTTTTTTTTATTATTATTCAATGATTCATAATATATTACAGCTTGTATAGCCACAAAAATACGTTGTTTTTACAGCTTTATAACTTTTTTTTATTGAACCGTCTTCGTTGTAACATAATTTTCAATACACCGCATAATTATTCAGTCAACATTTTAGAGTGGAATCCATTTTAATTACAGCTTACAAATCTTACAAACTACATTTCAAAATATTTCCTTTTCAACCCAAAGACGCCATTTTCACTTACCAAATAAATAATTATATCCCTATTTTAAACGATTTTTTTGCAATTTTAAAGGGTCACATCTTCAGCTAATCTATTATACTTTCATTATTATTATTATTATTATTATTATTATTATTATTATTATTATTATTATTATTATTATTGTTATTATTGTTATTCTTCTTCTTCTTATTATTATTATTATTATGTATTTCGCCAATGAAAAAATTTTACAAGTTTGTGCAATACAATATATAATACATGGCTGGGGCAAGAAAAAGACTAGTTTAGTCTTATCACCATGCCCCTTTAAATAAAACTGTCAATATTAAAAATACAAAGCAAAGTAACTCGTTAAATAAACGTTAAATAAAACGTTGCGTTAAAATAAAATAACGTTAAATAAAATGTAACGTTAAGTAAAAATAAAATTAAATACATTTCACGCTATGTTAGAGTGTAATATATCCAAAAGTATAAAAATATTTTATTAATTAAATTCATTTTTTCTAACTGGTTTTAGATTCATAAACCTTTTGAATTTAGATCATAAAATAACAATAATACACGAATAACAAACAAAACAAAAAACAAACATTTTTAAAAACATTGCTAGTAACTTAATGTGTCTTTTATTATATGTTTTTTATTAAAGTTTATTATATAAAATAAAACAAAAAAACAAACAAAAAAAACAACGTCATAATGTACAAATTGACTAACAGTATATACAGAATATATATTTAAACCATATTTATAAAGAAATAAAATAAATAGACAAACGTGATTACTCCTAGTCAAAGGATTCAGAAAAGTTTTAATTCGTTGTCATCTATTAAAAGCTTTTGCTTAAGTTTGTTTTTAAAATGTTTAATAGAAGAAATAGTTTTTAACTCATTATTCAATAGTGTGTTCCATAGTTTAGGACCTCTGTTTGCAATTGAAAACTTAGTAACAGAGTAATAGGTTTTAGGTTGAATATAATTGTTTTCTGAAAATCGTGTTGGGTATAGATGCTTTATTTTTTCCAAAAATGAGTCAAATAAAATAGGTGATATTTTTTTATTAACTTTGAACATAAAAATAAGAATTTGATAAAGATTTAGTTGAAATACGTTGAGAATATTAAATTTAATGAATAGAGGTTTAGTGTGTGAGAAACGATCTACATTTCCAATAATTCTTACAGCATGCTTTTGTTTAATTAATAGTTTACTTATTTTAGTTACGTAAGTGCTACACCAGGCAACGTTTGCATAACTTAGGTAGCTATAAATAAATGAAAAATAAAGGTATTTAAACAGGTTTGATTTAATAACAGCTTAGCTTTGTAAAGTAGACCAATATTTTTCGAAATTTTATTGTGAATTATATTTACGTGCTCCTTCTAACCCGCATTTTCACCAATAACAACACCATACGTCTTTTCTATTTTACATTTTCCTATAAGGTAAAAAAACAAAACAATTTTATATTTGAATGCAATGTTTTAATAATTTTTTGAATTTTACTATTAATATGACTTTTTTCAAATGCGCATTGAACACTTTTTACAAAATAATGTTGATAAATTTTTTTTTTAATTTTAGGCGAAAACTCTACTTCAACTGCACGTTGGAAATAAAAGATTGTTAAAAAAAACTCTAAACATAAAGCTTCACATGCAAAAATTTATCAAAGAGTGAATGGTAAAACCTTTTAACTTGAAAAGCACAAAGAATGTTTAGTTTTTTACAAGTCGTTTTTGACACCCTAATTTTTATTACATATTTTTGAAACCATTTGTAAAAAGTTTATTATTTGTTTTAAACTGCTTTTTATTTGTTATCATTTATTTAAACTATTTAAAATTATCATTTGTTTTAAAAGTTTTTTACTTACATTAAACAAATGTAAAACAACAAAATTCAACTTGAAAGCTTTTCTAACTTAAAAATATTTTCAAAGAGGGAATAATAACTAGAAGTTGTATTTTATTAATATTTTAGTTATTATTTATAAGGATTTAGTTAAGAACGTCCATAAATAATTTTTAGTTTATTTTATTTTATTTAATAGAGACGAATACATTCTAAATTTAATAAGAGACGTTTTTATTCATGTTTAAATTTGTTTAATCGTTGTTGATGTTTTTTTTAAACTATTATTACCAACTTGCAAAAAAATATTTCCACGAGAAAAAAGGCCTTTTTATTGGATCAAAAACATCATTAAATTATATATTATATATATAGTTGTAATATGTTATATATATAGTTGTAATATGTTATATATATAGTTGTAATATGTTATGAAAATATTGTATAATGATAAAAATCTTATGGAGTGTGCAATACTCTACTTAAGGTTGAAATATTGTTTGAAACTTTCCTTGAGCAAAAAAAGAAAAAAAAAAAAACACTTGACAAATCTGACTTAGTATTATCGAGTGAACTACTAACAAGTATATGTGAGGAGCTTTTGTGAGGTTTTTTTTTTGTCGGTTTTTATTGGTAAGATGACTTAAAGGAAGTTTTATTCAGTAATTAATCAGATTAGTAAGTTCTTAAACTTAGTAAAAACATTTTATTAAGAGTTTAGTTTAAAAAAAAAAACAGAAATTTAAATTTGTTGTATCTTACTTAAAGTATTTCAGTTTTAAACATTACAGAGTTAATTTAATCAGGTGATATTTATGAATTACCTAGATTTAAATAAAGTTTTAAAAATAATTTTAATTTGACTTCAAAGATTTATCTTAATTAATTTTATTTATCTCATAAGATTGCTGTTACAGAATTTTATTTTCAATGTTTAGTATAAAATAAATAGAATTGGCATCGCTCATCAGAAATTTCAGATCTTTTAGTTCAAAATCCAAAAAAGAAAATTTTGTTTATTTTTTCAAGCCTTCATATGTAAAGTGATGATTTTCTAAACAAAACTTAAGGAGACTCAAAGCATATTTTAGAGTTTGTAAAAAATACTAAGTAGTTAAATTCAGATTTGAATATAAAATTAAAGAAAAGAGATGATGGATTTAGGACTAACAAACGCTGAGAAAACGCAACATACTTTATATATATACCATAAATAGAAAAAACTTTTTGTTAAAACCATTTATGGAAATATAATATAGGAAAGATATCAATCTAAAAACTTAAAAAAAAAGTTTATTTACAAAAACCTGCCTGACAAATTATTAATAGTAAAATAACCACACTCAATCTAAGAATCAAGCAAATTCCTGAAACTGTGGAAGTGACCTCCTCCAAATTGCTTGAATTTTTATATATTGATTAGAATATAGAGAAAATTTTTTTGGGGAAAAAAAATTTTCAAAAATGTTTCGTTCACTTGGAATCTGGTCCTAAATTTTTGAGATTTTTTAAATTTTTTTTTTGAAATTTAGTTTTTGCCACCTTTGAACCTATTTTTTTGGCAAGGCAAAAAGTTGCACATAGCTTTTGTAGTTAATATCAGACGTAACCCAAAAACTCTCTCCAAAAAATAAAAAAAAATTGTGTGACACTGCGTGGTTGGCTAATTATCTTAGTTCAAAAGTACGAAAACACTCAGTTTTGTCAATTTTTAATGGGAGTTATTTCTAGCGGCGAAGTGTTGCACACGATTTTTTTTTAGGATTTGTAAGTATCAAAGGTGTTAAGTTTAAAAATACAAAGAAAGTTATGTGATATCCAAGGCATGTTAATATATATTAAGGCTTGAAATTGAAAAAAAATGTTATAGTATACTTACAAAATGAGCCATTACGGCAGAGGCGCTAAGTTTTGTAAAAATATAATCATGTTAAATGGTCAATATAACATGACCCTAACATAATTGAGAAAAAACCTCATGTGACCTTGAGATATTAAGTTAAAATTAAAGGTACAAAGTGTTAAAAATGATTAAGTACAAAGAGATATTTTTTGGGACACACAGATGAGGGATTCGGATCAGTTTTCGCTTCCAATAAAATTTCTATTATTTAAAATTAGCATTGCAGAAAAAATTGCACGTAATGTTAAGAAAAAATTTAAGCGTTTCTGACTATGATAAAGAAATCATAATAATTGAAATAAATAATAATAAAAATATATATACGATAAGAAGTAAATAATTTAAATTTACGTCATAACCATATAACTTGTGGTGATTGATTGGAACGAAGAATCGCCGATATCACGATTGTGGAGAAACTAGTTTGTGGGCGGTTGTCATAAAACAATTTATTTTACCATAAAAGATGTCTTAACTTTATTTTAACGATCTTTAAAATTTGCATAAATAGAGTAGATATTTTATCATTGTTATTGAGAAAGAGGGACTGCATAAATAGAACTTGTTTTTAATTGATTGCTATCGTTTGCGCAAAGCTATCGAGATGATCAAAGAACTAGCGATTCAAAGTTCTGACGATGCTGATTCTATTTATGATTTGGAAATTGCTGTAAAGGATGTATTCAACTACATAAAACACCTGATGAGAGATTCTCAGCAGAAAAAGGCAAAAATCGAAGCTTTTAAGCAATTAAACAATGAAACTGCTTTTTGGCTTAACGATTTTTGTCAAAAAATTCTTCCGGTTCAATACATAGATGGCCAAAGAGACTATTTTGGCAATAAAGGAATGAGTTTACATGTGGATATATTCTTCATAAAAATAGCAAGAAAGTTATTTAAACGTGTTTACTTTACTTCAATGTTTAGGTGTGATCAGTGAATAGGTGATGTTGTTTCGTTAGCTACTGCAGTTTTAGACCAATTCAAAATTGATCAACCGCATGACAAAAAGATGTTTACCGAATCTGATAATGCCGGCTGCAATCAGAGAAATCTTTTAGCTGAAGCAATCTTTGATGTATGCAAAGAGAGAGAGATATAAAATTGCTGAGATATGATTATAATGAACCCTGTTGTGGAAAAGATCTAAGTGACAGGGATAGTGCAATTGCAAAGACAATTTTAAGGAGTTACGTTGACTCTGGTAATGATCTTTTGACTGCTGAAGATATACACAAGGTTATGCATTATAGTTTTGGTGCTAAAGATGCAAAAGTAGCAATTTTTACTTCGCTTTCTCTTAAAGTAATTTTAAATTTGAAAATTTTGAGTTTACAAAGAGTACTACAAACTGGTAATAAAAAATCTGTTAATCATTTCACAAACTGAAAAAACGACATCCAAAAAAATGGCATTTAAAGAATTCTTTGAAAAAAAACGAAACATTCTGGCAATGCAAACAGGAAAATTGCAATAAAAAGTATTCTGTTTAGAAAACTGGAACTTTATCTATCTATGGAACCATTTAAAACGTAACCATGAAAAGCTACACAAAGCGCGCATCTGCTACAAATATATATATATATATATATATATATATATATATATATATATATATATATATATATATATATATATATATATATATATATATATACTTACATTTTTTTGGACCTTGGCTATAGGGGAAGTGGGGGCATAACCGCATATGGAGGCACAACCGTTTTTTAACATTTCTCTTCAAAAAATGTTATCTAATATGGCAAAAAACATACCACGCATTAGTAAAACAGTTTCCTTCATTTTGCATATGTCAAAAAGAGTGACTGTTAAGTTTCTGAGAAGTTGTGAATAATAATTTTTATTTTGATAAAAATATTATACTTACATCATATTTTTCCTGACCTTCTTTTTGAGAATTAAGCAATATTTAATTTTAGTGTCAAAAATATGTGTTATCAGCATTATTTCATGAAGTGAAAGTCATTTTTGATAATACCATAATCTAATAATAATTAATCAATGAAACTGAATTCTTTCTAAAAACTCTCTTCTGGGGTAGAACTCTCTTCTGGGGCAGAACTCAAAATGTAAACACAAAGAATGCCTGCACAATATGCAAACATGCAACAAAATCATCAAATAATCTGAGCTGTGAAAATTGTAAAAAAAAATGTACCATAAAAGGTGTAGCCCCATCGATTTTTTTGAGGGTGCGGTTGTGCCTCACAATGGGGGCAAAACCGTTTTTTTCACTAAGTGTAATTTTTGTGTAATAACATTTTCAAAACCTGTTTAATTTGTTTCTTAAATGCATCAATTTAAAGCTTAATGATGTGGTTATTGAAATAAACTGCTAAAAAAACACATTTCGTTTTTATTTTCATATAACATTATTCCAAACGTTACGGGGGCGGTTATGCCCCCACTTCCCCTATACAGTTATTAAAATAAAGTACGATTGTGTAGTGTAAAGATTTATAAGTGGAAATGGAAGATCATTTGAGATTTCATCAATTTTTGCTTGGTGTTAATTTAAGGGCAATATCAGCCACCCGCCAATATCTACCACCACATCTCAAACTTTAAGTGATATGGTCGATGATCTATAAGTTTTAAAAGTATTTTCTTTGAAAAATTCGAAGAATCTTAATGCTTCAAATAAATAAATCCGTTGGTCACCATGTAATTAATAGTAAAGTTGTCATCGACTTGTATGAATCCTTAAAAGATGTACTATTTAAAGTTTTTCATTGTTCAATAAAACAGGGAATATTTCCAGATCATTTAAAATAGTTAATGTCACTCCGGTTTATAAGATAGGCGATCCAACCAATGTTATAAATTATCGCCCGAATTCTGTTCTTTCTGTTTTTCTAAAGTTTTAGAAAGAATTTTATGTAACGTTATTTGTAATCATCTTAAATAATATAATATATATCAATCAATTCGGGTTCAAAAAAAATAACTCGATAAAACACACAATACTCCAAATTACTCGCAGTATAGTTGAATCTTTTGAGAAGTCCCAATATACTTTAGGAATTTTCATAGATTTATCAAAAGCGTTTGACACTATCGATCATCGAATTCTCCTTAAAAAAATAGAATACTATGGAATTAGAGGGAATGTTTTAATGATACTTAAAAGTTATTTAAACAACCATAAACAGTTTGTTTATAGTAATGAAAGTGGTACATCTAATTTATTAAATATAACCTGTGGAGTTCCCCAGGGCTCTATACTCGGACCACCTCTTTTCTTAATCTACATCAATAAAGCGTCAAATTTGCTGATTACACTTTTTTTTTTTTATCGCATAAATGTATTCTAACATTATTTCAAACTATGAACATCGAATTAGAGAAAATTTGTGAATAGTTTAAAATGAATAAATTGTCACTAAATGTGGATAAAACAAAATGGTCACTTTTTCATCCGACTTCTAAAAAGAAACTACTGCCTCCTAACTTGCCCTTACTTTTTATAGACTAAATTCAAATAAAAAGAGAAATAAATGATAACTTTTTAGGGGTCCATGTTGATGAAAACCTTAGCTGGAAATACCACACTAATTTTTTCTAAAACAAAATTGCTAAAAGTATAGGAGTAATATATAAGGCTAGAAATGTCTTAAATAAACAAAGTTTAACACAATTATATTTTTATTTTATCCATTGTTATTTAAACTATGCAAATATTGCTTGGTGTAATGCCAATAAAAGTAAACTAAAACCTCTTTAGTTTACTTTTATTGGCATTACGCCAAACAATATTTGCATAGCGAGTCTCCGTGTTCTTTTTATAAAATTAAATACCTGTATAACTATATTATCTTTTACTTAGTTCTTATTGTATGATTTTGTTATTTAAATGTTAACGATTTTATTGTACAATAATTTACTAAATTGTTTAAGAAAAGAACGAAAAAAAAATCTATATAATAGCTTCAACAATGTATAAAACAGCAGTTTATCTCCAAACCTAGCATCATTTTTGATCACTTTAAGTCCGACAATGACTATTATCAATACCGACGATAATCTAAATAATAGCTTCAAACAAAATATAAAACGGCAGTTTATCTCCAAACCTAGCATCACTTTTTATCACTTAAAGGCCAACAATGGCGATAGCTTTCTTGTTTCTACTTGTCACTATACTTTATCTACGTGGGTTTTAGAATCCAATATTAATACAAAATTAATTTTGATGCCAAGATGTCTAATAAAACTCACAAGATCTGTTTTTTGATCACTTAATCTGAAATATAAGTGTTTCTTTAAGTTTGTTTGATAATTTATTAGAAAGAAGCTATTTAAATAATAAGAGATGGCGAGTTCGTGCGCCGCACAAGGGTGGCAAGTAAATAGGGGGCGGAATTTTTTTTTATTTCACAAAAAATTTATGTAATTAAAACGTTCCTTTTTATATTGAATGTAAATTAAACAGTTCACCGCAATCTATAGTTTTCAAATTGGTTTGTTTTTATTTTTCATGGAATTAATAAATTTGTCAGAAGCGACCAGAATAATTTCGCCATCATCGGCAAGAAGGTTACGGACGGCACAGGACACCATTTAATGGTTTTATCAATTCAGACTCCGTCGTAATAGTAGAAATAAACTGTGTTCTATTTTGAAAGTAAGAGAAAAACTATTGAAGTGTTGTGTCTTATATGTAACATGGTAAGTAATTTGTAAGTACTTACACACTCACGGAAAGTGTGGAGTTTTCCTCCACACCGATGTGTATCTATCACTCCTAGTGTGGAGTTACCCAGTGAAAAATAAAACCGCGTCCCACATGGGTTCCATGTGGATTCCGTGTGTGATTCATGGGATTTATATGGGACGGATTTTCCCATGTGGTATCCGTATGGAAATTTCTCACTTAAAACCCATTTGGGTAAATCCCACATGGGTTACATGTGGTATTTACCCACATGGGATTTTCCCATTTGGTATCCGTATGGAATTTTGCCACTTCAAACCCATATGAGTAATCCCACATGGGTTACATGTGGGAACCATATGGTATTTACCCACATGGGAAATCCCACGTGGGTTTCTTGTGGGATTTACATGGGATTTTATTTGAAGGCTGGAAACTAAAATAATCTTAAATGTTAAAAACAACATTATTTTCCCGGTGAAGTTACATGCATCTTGTTTTAGCATATAATTATCTTAAATTAATCTTAAAATGTACATTATTTATTATATATATATATATATATATATATATATATATATATATATATATATATATATATATATATATATATATATATATATATATATATATATATATATATATATATATATATATATATATAGTATGAGCATTAAATTGTATTTGTTATATTAATTACAATTACAATTAAAGTTACACGGTACAGATATGAACCGTAAGTTCATCATTAGCTAGGAAGCTAGCTTGTATAGCTCCAATAATACAGCCACGGAAAATGATGCACTGTGGTAACTGTGAGTTGCTGGTCTAGTTTTTTTTTGAAACTGTCAATAGTAGAGGCGTTGACAACATCATCCGTCAGAGCATTTCAAGTATTTGCAACCTGATTGTTGAAAAAGTCGAACGAGACAGTTGCTATTATTTTCGAGATGAAAGCGTTTGTGATGACCATAGATGGGAGGAATGTATATTGGGTCAATATGCCAGTTGATTAATTCAGTTTATTTTCAATTTTGAATTTTTGGATAAGGTCACCACATTTTCTTCTGTCACTTAGTGAGGTTAGTCCAAGTATATCACATCTTGTCTTGTAATCAAGGTGCTTTATATATATATATATATATATATATATATATATATATATATATATATATATATATATATATATATATATATATATATATATATATATGTATATATATATATATATATATATATATATATATATATATATATATATATATATATATATATATATATATATATATATATATATATATATATATGTATATATATATATATATATATATATATATATATATATATATATATATATATCCGAAAATCACAAATTTAATAATTTTGTTTAGATGTGTTATATAATTTATAACACAATAAATTATGATATGAAAATAAGGTAGGATATGAGGACAACGATTTAGGAATAAATTTTCTTATGGAAATTTAGATGTTTGTTGATTGGTTTCAAAATATTATAATATTTGTGACAAAAAAGTATAGATACTATTGCATCAAGTGTCTATTGCACTTAATGTGTACATTATTGTAAAGTAGGTTCTTACATATTTTTTTTTTTTGTTTAATGACTTTTCCTAATTGAGCACTTTTTCTCAAATTAAATTCTCATGAACGGATGCAAGCTCTTGTCAAATTATCCATAATACATTAGTCATCGTAACTAATAAATTAAGAATTAATTATGTGTGAAATAAAGTCCTAGTTGAATTCATTAATGACTTCAATTTGGCTCTTAATTAAAACTGCTCTTAACTAATAAGGCTTTTAATTACGATTGTTCTTATTATTATTTTAATCTATAATAACCATTTAGTTTAGGTTGATTGAGGTTATTATTGATATTTGTTTTTATTAAAATTTATTTTTATTTGTAGATGAATATATATATATATATATTTTAGGAAATGCTTGAAGAAAGTAGTTTTTCTTAATATGGTAAAAACTTAGCATTGAGCGAGCTAAGGTGATTTACTTTATTGAATCGACAAAAAGCGTGTAAATCACAAAAAAACAAATAATATTTTTCACGTTTCTTTTTAATGTATTTATTAATAGCTATTATTTAAATATAAATTCATTTTGCAACACGTTTTTTAATTTTGTACAATTTTGTTATAATACTTTTTGGTAAATCCCACATTATTTGTGGAGAACATCGCATATATTTGTTACTAAATAGCATAAAGTAGCTAATACTAGATAAAGTTAAGCCTCTCTGAAAGCTTCCGTGATTAATTTTGATGTTTCATTTATATGGTATTCGCTACTTTAAAGCATTTGCATTAGAATATGTGTCATTTAAGATCTATAAAACATGTGGTATTTTCAACCTATAACCTGTGTGGAATTTACCATATATAACCCAGATTTGCTGACCCTCAGGTCAAGTTATTCTGCTACTTGTAACATGTAATCTAGTACAACTTGCTGCATGTTAACATCAGGAAGGGCGTGCGGTTGTAAAAGATTGCTTTAACTCTTTCATAACGGCATTTATATGTCGCTATCGAGAGCAATCCAAACCACTCAAATGTGGAAACATGAATGTAAAAACTACAACAAAAAAACAAAACACATTGGACAAAATAATAATCCCCACATGGGTTACATACGAAAAAAGCCCACGTTTATCCCATGTGGGAATTACCATATGGAACCCATAATATAAATATGCGTGTGCGTGTAATAGTTATGCATATAATGTCAATTGTGCGCGCGTATATTCATACATACATATTGAGTACACACGCACGAAATATGGAGCAAACCCAAAAATATCAGCAAGTAACCAAAAAATTTATAATTGAAGCAGAGCTTTATTGTTTTAAAAAAAATAATAAAAAATCGTAACATCAAATCATTAAATAGTTAAGTTTAAGTTTAAAAATAATAAATAAGATAATAATTAATAAATAAAGTTTAAAAATAATAAATAAGATAATAATTAATAGATAAAGTTTAAAAATAATAAATAAGATAATAATTAATAGATACAGTTTAAAAATAATACATAAGGTAATAATTAATAGATAAAGTTTAAAAATAATAAATAAGATAATAATTAATAGATAAAGTTTAAAAATAATAAATAAGATAATAATTAATAGATAAAGTTTAAAAATAATAAATAAGATAATAATTGATAGATAAAGTTTAAACATAATAAATAAGATAATAATTGATAGATACAGTTTAAACATAATTATTTTCTAAAACATTTTTGTAATCAAAAAATCTTAGAACAAAAAACCCGCTAAGTTATCATACTACCCTAATTGTTTTTATGAATAAAATTGTAAATTCTTTTGTTTAAAGCCCTTTATATATTTATATTTTGTTATTTAGGAGCTCCCAGAAGTCCTTACAGTCTTATCACGGAGCACCTCGGAAAAGCATTTAACTAGAAGTTCACGCCTCCTTCCTTACCAATGTCGCTTATTAGGCTAGAGAAGGCGTCGAGCCTCGGACCTCTGGGTTCTGAGCTAGAACTCTAACCACTGCGCCACGGCTGCTCATAAATTATTGATGCGAGTTTTGGCTTAACTAACTGTTCAACTCATTTTGGCCTGCTACTCTTTAAATTTTGGGACATTTTTGTAATATCGGGGCCATTTGTTCATACATTGACTTAATGTGATTTTTACAAGTTAGTGTTGTGAAGTTCTCCGTATGTTGAATAATATAATATTTTGAGTTGGATTTATAACGGGTGAATTTCTAGGCCATAAAAGAAAAAAAGTTTTTTTGTTTTGTATAAAAGTTATTTTAAAGATCTAGGCTGAAAATGAAAAAGTACGAGTAAAATATAACAGCCTTATAAACATTAATTGTGCACAATAAAATAATTCAAATTGGTTACTGACAAATATTGATTAAATATAGGTGGTCTTGGGTCAATTAAAAGTTTTTATTCCTGATTTGTAAGGAACAAAACCTGATTGGGTCAGATAGCAATTTCAACATCTTTTTGGTTATTTTTCAGCTGCTTTCTGGTTAGTTTATTTTGTTTTTTCTAGCACTTTTCTAATCAATCCAAATAGTATGACAGATGCTATTATGTCCGATATTTTAACTGGAAGCTTAGAATTTTAGAGTCAATATTAGCTTTAAAGATTTTTGGAGCCGTATAAACTGCTTACTGACTGCAGCTTACTTTCTTACATTCTTTATCAGAGAAAAGGCATGAAAATCATGGCAGGACTTCAGGTTGATCTTTTTAAACTTAGGAGGTGATGTTGCTCACTAAGTCTGAAATTCGGAAAAACTAAAAGTTTACAGTATTACCTAGAATTCCGGATGTTTGGTATACACTTAGTTTTACAAAGTTATTAAATTAAAAATTTTCTTGTAAGATATCATTTAAAATGTAAAAAAGCCATCAAATCATATTGCATACATGTTTGTAAAAAGTGCTACAAACACGCAAATTATGCAAATATCCCTTAAAATTAAAAAGCTCTTAACAAGCTGGTCAAAAATTAACGGTGACTAAACATAGTTTTTTTTTTTTTTACATTTGTACCTATTTTTAAAACCTTAACATACATGCGAAATCAATAAAACTTGTAGACGTTTAAAATGTATTTCACAAAAATGTAAAAAGAATTAAATATATAAAACAAATAAATTGTAATAGTTTTCTACTTAATTGTAATAAATTGAATAATTCTAATTAATTCAAATAAAAAAAATTATGTCACGCATATTGAAATTTCTTTTTTCAAAAAGGCAAAAAAAAAATGTGTTTTTTAAATAAAGGAATAACTATTTATATAGTTTGTTATCTCCATATCTTTTTTAAGTTTATTATCTCCATATTTTTTAAGTTTGTTATCTCTATATCTTTTTAAAGTTTGTTATCTCCATATCTTTTTAAGTTTTTAAAATAAGTATAAAATAAACTTTTAAGTATAAAATAAATTTTTTTTATATTAAACAGGAAAGTTTTTAGATAAAATAAAGTTTAAAGATAAAAAAAAAACAGAAAAAAAAAAAAATTGCGAAAGTCTAACAAAATATAGAGGTAGCTCTCTAACTCCATCACGAAGGAAAAGTCTGTTTGTATGAATGATCAAGGTGATCCCAGGATTCGACAAGATCTTTGGCGCGATAAATTTAATAACATAAAAAAATGCATATATGCATACAAAATACTAAAACCATCAATAATTTTGAAATATTAATTGAAAAGAAGAAAAACTTCTACATATTTCAAAACCTATGGGTGTATCCCACTAAAAGGATTTTTTGTATCATAATATCAAGTACATATTCTACTTTGTGGGTTTTCTTTTTAAAAAAAAACATATTGAAATATATAATTAATGTATTAGAGTCTGGACAGTACCAAAGCGTACTTTAGCAGGAGGGGAAGTTGAGAATTTTGTAAAAATATAGGACATTCTATTACTGTAGATACCAAGCAGGATAAAAAAAGAAGTTATTCAATACAATGAAAGATACTTTAACGTTTGTATACATAAAACATTGATATTTTACTTATAGACATCATAAACTGTTTTTCATTTTACCTTTCACGCATATTACTTTATAATATCGTAATACAAATGGATGTAAAACTTTAAAAACAGCTCGAATGGCTTTTTTTTTTTTTTTTTTACTTTCTTATATTTTTCTTTTTCATATCGTCATACCATATTCGATCCTAAACAAAATTTATTAAATCTCTCAATCCTCTGAAGCTCAATCCTCTGGTTTTATTGAATTCTAATAAATATAATTCGTTCAAAAATTTTACTAACACGAGCGTAGGCACACACATGAAAAAGATTCTACACACTATAAATTAAATAATATTAAAAAAAACAACTTACTGCTCCTGAAACTGAAGGTTTAACCTTTTCAAATGCTGTTTCAAAATGAGCTCGAGATACAAGAATCTTTTTTGTTTCTTCAGTTTTGGAAGTGTTGATGGGGTGCGACGACAAAAAGGTATCGCTAACATCGCTCGTTTTTTTCTCTTCGTAACCATCGCTTAAAACCTCGCTATCTGTTGATGGATTTGAGACAGATGTTGATGGATTTGAGACAGATGTAGAACTAGTTTTAAAACTATTTTTCATGAAGTCTTTTAAGGCAGTAACGGAAGCTTCGCGTACAAGTGCGCTCAAATCAGCTCCACTGCAACCATATTTCAAAAAACTTGTACTCATTTTATTGCTTATTGCATATTGCTTAATATAAACACTTACACATACAAAAAAAAATTCTGTTCATAAAAGTATATGAAAATAAATACACACCTAAATCCTTCACACCTTTGATCTGAAGCAATCACTTCAATAGTAACATCATCAGCCATCTTTGGCTTTGTTCCGTTCTTTAGATAAAAACAAAATATTTCTATTACTTAAAATTACATTATAATCGATTCCAATTAAATTTTATTTATTTTAAGAGTTAATAAATTAATGGTAAACGGTGAAATATTTTAGGGTTATTATCTAATACATTGACTTAACTTACAAGTTTACTTGTGTTGTGAAGTCTTCTTTATCATTATATTTAAGTTATTTATATTTATATTTAAGTTCTATTAAATTTATATTTATATTTAAACTCACAGTGGCTGGTGAACTTTAATTCAGATAAAACTCAATTTTTTTCAGCCAATCGTTATCGCAATAATTTAGACCTTCCTATATTTATGAACGGTAATGTACTCGATAAGTCTCCAACCCTCCTTCATCTTCTAGGATTAACTCTTACTTCTGATCTTTCTTGGAAACCTCATATTAAATCCGTTGCAAAATTAGCATCTGCTAAAGTTGCTTCTCTTTATCGAGCTCGTCACTTTCTTACTCTGGATTCTATTCTCTATCTCTATAAATCTCAAATCCGGCCTTGTATGGAATACTGTTGCCATATCTGGGACGGATCTTCTAATGATGCTCTTTCTCTTTTAGACAAGGTGCAAAAATGCATTGTAAACATAGTTGGACCTGCTCTTGCAGCCAACCTTTAACCTGTCACATCGTCGTAATGTTGCTTCTCTTTCTCTTTTTTACAAATACTATAATGGGCACTGTTTTAAAGAGCTAGTGTCTCTTGTGCCATCTACTAAAATTCATTCTCGTGTTACTCGTCATTCAATTAAGTCTCATCCTCATTTCTGTTACTGTTCCTAAGTGCTCCAAAAACTCTTATTCGTCTAGTTTTTTTCCTCGAACATCAGTTCTTTGGAATTCGCTTCCTTCACCTTGCTTTCCTGATTCATATAATTTGCTATCTTTTAAGTCGCCTGTCAATAGTTATCTTGCTCTACAATCTTCATCTTTTCTCTTCCAGTAACTTCCAACACTAATTAGTGGTTGCTTGCAGCCTTGTTGAAAGTGAAGATGTTAAAAAAAAAAAAAAAGAAGTTATTTGTCCTTATATTTTGAATTAGATTCATATCTGACTAATTTGTAGGTCATGGAAGTATGGAAGTTTTTTGTTTTTAAAGTTGTAACCGGCTCTTAAAGATCTAGGCTGAATATGAAAAAAGTGAGTTAAAAACAACAACCTAATGTGTGAAATAGAAAAATGCTGTTTAACTTGATTAGCTTCAAACAGTAGGTGGTCTTTGGTCTATTGAAGATGCTTGTTTTAATTATTCAATATTTTTTTGTTGATTTCTTCGTTGGTTGGTAGAAACAAAACCTGATTGGGTAAGATAGCAACTGTCATATTTTTACTTAAAATTGCAAATTGATTTAATGGGTTTGATTGATTGTGATTTGGTGGCACTTTTGACATGTTTTATCTTTTTTAATTCTTTGCTGTGAAGTTTAACTTGTGAAGTTTTTTTATCTTAATTGTGAAGTTGTTTTATCTTACTTGTAAAGTTGTCTTATCTTACTTGTAAAGTAGTCTTATCTTACTTGTGAAGTTGTCTTATCTTACTTGTGAAGTTGTCTTATCTTACTTGTGAAGTTGTCCTATCTTACTTGTTAAGTTGTAATAATTGTGGTGGAGTATTCGTATACCAAGCAACACCAACAATGTTTGTATACCAAGCAGCATCAAGACACTTAATGTTTTTATTTTTATTTTAAACAGATTTTATATTTTGTGACAAACAAATTAAGGTTTTAGTAAGAAGAATCAAGCTGAAGCTTTATATAACCAAATACAATTTCCTGGATGAAGATTATCAAGGAAGTAGGTAGAGTGCAGTCAGTAAGCATTATTTTGTGCAATCACAAAAAACTTCATTTCAGGCAAAATCAAAGCAAAATAATGTTTTTAATAGTTATTTAAATTGCTATCCTACCCAGACATTTTTTTCCCTCACAAACCAAGGTAAAAGTCACTACAGAATAACCAAAAAGCTAAGCATCTTCAACAGACTGAGGACCATCTATATTTGATTATTTTTTGAATGTTAAATAAAATAATTCTATAGTACAAATTTCATTAGGTTGTTTACACATTTTTTCATATGCAGCCTAGGTCTTTTAAAAGTTGAGTTATTAACTCAAAAGCACAGTTTTGAGCCAAAGCATGCCCCTTAATATAATAATACAACAATACAATAATATAATAATACAATATAATAATTATAATTGTATAATAATATAAATATATAGTAATAAAATAAATACAAAAAAATAATAATTTAAAAAAATGAATACAGAACTACTTATTATAAAATTTGCGGAGATTGCGTTATTAAAGTTAATAACCATTTGCAATTAAGGATAAAGTTAATAATCATTTGAAATTAAGGATAAAGTTAATAATATAATTAATTTTAGAACCAAAACGAATCAACCCAATTAAAATATAAAACTAAAACAAAGAAATATTCTAAATCATTAACTGTGCTTATTTTAATGTAATATTAATCAACAATAAATTACATCACCAACAATAAATTAAATCACCAACAAAATCTTCTTTAAAATAGCAATATTTATATCGACAACAAAAAATAATAAAAAAAAAATTTGTAGCTTTGTACAAGTTTAAAAAATAACCTGCAAATTTTTTAGAAATAATTTTAAAATCAGCTTGTATTACATAATACTTGACAAAACAACCTATTAGATACTAAATAACAGCCATATAAATGTTTCAGTGTAGAAACTATTTCCTCATTTACAAGGACTTTTGCCCATTGCAGCATGTTATTTGTAATTACTTGAGCTTACCTATTTTATTACATGCTCCAATACTTCACAATAAAAAAAGATTTGATTTTTAGCAATTGGAAACTAGCCTCCAAAAAACATTTTTTTAAAAGTGATTTCAAAAGAACTGCCTCATGTTTAGTATAAGACTTATTCTTGAAAAAGATTTAGTTAACAAGGTCAGTTCTACCCAGTTTTATTCTTTCATAAAGTCAAATGCTATGATTCCAATGCACTATTAGCAAGATCTGATAGATCTTTTATACAATTTTTTAGCTTTGTTTTTGTCACCAAAAATGGTATTGCATTTATTTTGGATTTACCATCACACAAAGATTCTCTAAACAATGTAATGTTTTCTTACAATAACATGACTATCTAAAAAAATTTAAACTTTATAACTTTTTATGTAATGACCAATTTTATTAACTTGAATAGTACAAAAAAAAGTCTAAATAGTAAAATTAAATAAAGTTTTTCATTCTATGACAACAAACAGTGTCTTTTGAATGTCTGCTAGCTGATCTACACATTTTATTTCAATTTTCTTGATAGAAAACTTTATGTTTTTAAAGACTTTATTATACAGCAATCTTTTAAATTCAGACCAAAATCCTCAATTTGATGTAAATCTAGTACATTAGCAGGGTTATGCACTTTTCATACAAGTTCAATATTTTTGAATTTTAGATAGTCATGTTTTAGTCAGGTAAGGTTCAGGATCATCTTGATCATCCATGATCTGAAAGCTAGATGCTTTATCTATGATGTAATGTGTATAATGTAAAATAGCATGGTATAATTTAACCCAGTACTACTAGCCCCATGCCCTGTTGCTTTGTAGGGTTTGCTTTTTTTATGCAAAAGCTAGGAGAAACAAACTCTAAATTAAAATCCTCTTCCTTAGGGCTTTTGATTGTGTAATGGCTAGAGAAGGTATCTCAATAAAAATATTCATCTTGGGCAGATGTTAACTGTATCCAGCTACTGTCTTGCCTCCTAGGCAAGGATTTAAGGGGTAAACAGATTCTACCAGTTAGCCAGCTTCGTAACCTAATAGGCTGGTGTAGATGTATTCATAATACATTGTTTCCAATTTAGGATAACGAATGCTGGATTTTCTTGACACATTGCATGGGTTTTCCTTTTGTCTCTGTTTTTATGACTAGGCAACTCATTTTATCATCTCCTGATGAGGGTGCAGCTCTAAAACTCAGTTTTATGGTTCTAAGGCCAGTTGGTAGGCAGGTTTTCAGAACACTGTGCTAGTTCTCAGAGAGGCTGATTCCATCAACAGCTGAAAAGTTTTAACAGTGCCATAATGCACATGGGTGGTGTCCGTGTTAATAATTTTGGTGTGTATTGTTGAGGCCACATTTAAAGCTTTTCATTATAGCTTAGGGTTTATTAGTAGTAACTAGGCAATTACTTGGACTGTTAGATAGTGTATTGAGTGCTATCTATGCTTTGAATCAAGTTAAGCAATTTAAAAAATGACTAAAGTAACAAAAACTATAAAACACAAATACCATTTATGGTCTTTTATCAATAATATTCATGGTCTTTGAAGTGACTTTTCTCCTGTTGAGTCTTATCTTTTGCAAAATTCACCAGACCGACTTGCTCTTTGTGAGAAAAATTGAGTTCAGCTTTCTCATCTTGTGATCTTAGTGTTGATGGGTATCTTCCTTTAATTCGTAAAGTCTCCAATAGTCACATGCTTGGTCTGGGCATTTACATTTGTAAGAATTCACCCATTTGTAATAAAACTAGGTTTGAATCCACAGACTATTTTTATTATTTGCTTTTATTTAATGTGACTTCACTCTATCACCTTTCTCTTTGTTCTAAATCACTCTCCTTCATCTCAAGAATGCACTTATTTTGATGTTATTTCTGTTTAAATTGACCAAACCCATTTCTATTTACACTTGAGCCAATATCGTTGTTGTTGGTGACTTTAATCCTCATTACACTGATGGGCTTGGTTCCCGTGTAAGTGACTTTTCTTAATCTCTATTACAAATAGTCAACTTTCTAACTTGCTTTTCAGACAATCTGAATCATTTACCTTCTCTACTCGACTTGTGTCATATTTCTGGTCCTAGTCAGTGCTCAGTTTCTCCAAATTCACCCTAAAGTGCTTCTGATCACGATTTGATCTCTCTATCTAAAACTATTATCTCATTTTTCTTTATCACTGGAATCCCCCTGTCATCACACCTCTTACAACTACCTTAAGGCTGACTGGGACTCTTTTTGGTGATTTTCTATGTGATGGCTCTTGGGTTAAAATCTTTTGTCTTTCTGCTGACAAATGTGCTTCTCATGTAATTTCTTGGATTGTCTGACATGGAATTTTTTATTCGCTCTAGATTACTCCAAGTCAAGTTTTACTCTTCTCCATGGATTTCCTCTCATTGTGCTGCTGCAATTTCTAATCATAACCATATCTATTGCCAAAACAATTCTTTAGAACACAGACGTGTTTACTAAGCCCACTATTATCATTTCACAAAATCTCGTATTTCACCTCAAAAATTAGGCTGTCATGACTTCTAGAGAACCTTTAACAGCACCTATAATAAGTGAAAATCTGTTAGTAAATAACCAAGGTTGATATTTGAACGGGGCCAGGGTCGTGTTTGATAAATTATAGCCAGGGCAAGGGCCGGGTTTGTGACCGGGGCTGCATAAACAATTATGCAGCCCCGGTCACAAACCGGGGCTGCAAAATCATCATAACCATCATCATGATGATAATGAAGATCATGAACATGATCATCATTATCATCATCATAATCATTATCATCATTGTCGTCGTCATCATCAGGCTTTAGCTTTCCTCTTTTATGCTGTTTTTCTAATATAATCTAAAGCATTTTCTTTCTTTAACTAAACCTCATTCATACAATATATAAGGCACTCTCTTCATGTTTTCTTACTTCTACCACTACCATTTTCTCCTAAAGCTTCTACCTCTCTACATGCTGATACCTAAATCACTTTAATCTTCTCTAACAGATGTTGTTCGATAAGACGCTTGTGACACCAGTCACACCATGCATTCATCTGATCATCTTCTATTTTGACAAAGACTGCACCATATAAAAACTAAAGTTTATTAAATATGAAATATGAAAGAATATTGTTTGCCAGCATCTATATAAATAGCAAAAATATATGTTTACATCCATATTATGTATGCATAAAGCACATCTTGGAAGCTTTTATTCCTTCTGGAATAAAAGCTTGGAAGCTTCTATTCCTTCTCTTTAATATTAAGTCTAGCCTCACTCTACTCCTCATTTTTTACCATCTTGAGCAGTTGCTTTTTTTAAACAGCAACCATTTTTTTCATCTTTTTTACAAGAACATCTCTCTTATAAACAAATGTCCTTTTATTATTCCAAGAAGCAAATGTAAAAAGTTCCTGTCTGATGTTAAGCTCTGTTATTCTAAGTTTACAAAATCATGTTTCTTATCTCAGATGTTAAGATCTAGAGACTTTTGGTAAGTCTTCAACAGTGTCATTAACTTAAGTAAATCTAACATCTCTAATTCATGGGTCTGACTTTTTACTTCTCCCCAGAATAAGGGAGAGTTTTTTGCAAAAAAATCTTACTCTAATTCAACTCTTGAATCTAATGGCCATACTCTTCCTGCCAATTAAACAGATTAACCTATTGTTAAACATTAAAATCACTATGGCTTTTAATGCTAAAGTTTATTCTCAACTAAAAACTTTTATTTGCTACAGAATAGAATTTCATCATAGTCTTAAAAAAGTGTTCTCCAGAATTCTTTCCCATTTTTGGTAAAACTTTTAAAAAGTGCTACGTACTGTAAATAAGTTAGTAAAAAGTGTAAGTAAGTAAAAAGTGGTTCCAATTTTTCAAAACTCTAGAAAACACTTTGAACTCTCAAACTATCCTGCGATTAGTCTTTACTCTGTTATTAATTACTTATTATAAAGTTTTTAATAAATTATTAACAAATTAAAAAAATATTTCTTTCTAACTGTGGAATTAAAGTTATTCTTGAAGGCCCACATTCCACTTTATTTAATGAAATTTTGAGGGTACTACTAAGTTCTATCTTTGCACCTGTAATGTTTCTTATCTACAATAAAAATCTTCACGAAAATTTTACATCTAAAGTACCTCTATTAGTTAAGAACTCAATTTTATACTCTTGTCTTGACAAAAAATCTTTTTGATTGTTTGGAACATGCGCCGGTTTTTAATCTGAACTCTCTTCTGTTACAGCCTAAGGCTTGCTGTGGCTTATGGATTTAAATTTTTTAAAGCTACAAAACTCATTTATTTACAGCAAAAAAATATTGCAATATTGTTGACATTCCTATATTGACAAATAACAAACCCACTTAATCTCAGACAAAGTCTAAAAGCACATTGAAAAACTTTTATTAATTCAGTTTTTTGTCCTTGCACATTGAAAAAACTCTTTTAAATCTTCCCCATCTTTGTGCTTTCATTTTTAATACATACTGCAACTTTTAAAGTCTTCAGTTAACCATTTTCTAGTATTTTAACCTGTCCTCTATTTTAAAGTAACTCATAACTTCATTGCATCTTGTCGAAAGTAAATTAGAGTTAAAAAATATATAAATATATGTCAGTATGCAATAAATAGTAAATGTAAATATAAAATTCTAATACAAAAAGTATTATAAATTTTTTTCTAGCCCCGGCTATCAACCCCTACTAAATCTTATAACTTTGCCAGGACCAGGTTTGCAAAAAGTCTCTTTTATAGCCAGGTCCGGGGCCCTGGTCACTTAATAAAATCTGTTATTCCACCTCACTTACATGGTTCAGATTTTGTTACCACACTTAAAGACAAAACTGAATTGTTTGCTAAGAACTTTTCATCAATCTAATTTCTTGATTTCACTAATCACATCTTACCTGATATAGCCGAAATACAGGTTGCTCCATTGCTTGACATTTTTATCACTCTAACTTCTGTATCTAAAGTGATTTCCTGGTTAGACTCGTTTTCTGGAGCTGTTGTCTATACATTCAAAACAATTTAACAAGGGCTTATCAGAGTCTTGTTTTCCAATCTGCTGGAAAGCAACATCTATTATCCCTATTTTCAAAAATTCTGGAGAGCAATTTGACTTGTCTGAATATCGTCCCATTAGTCCTCTTTCTATCATAAGCAAGGTTTTTGAGTCTTTAATTAACAAACACTTAATCTTGAATTTAATAACCAATTTTCTGATCATCAATATGGATTTCAATCTTCTCGTTCTACTACTGATTTGTTAATGGTAAAAGCTGATAGGTTTTATTGTGCATTAGATAGATGTGAAAAGGTTAGGGTTATCGATCTTGACATTTCTAAAGCCTTTGATAAAGTTTGGTGTACTGGTCTTCTCCATAAGCTCTCTTCTTACGGTGTATCAGGTAACATCTTTATTATTATTGAATCTTTCATTACCAATCCTAGTATAAAAGTCGTCCTCCATGAATAGCACTCTTCTTTATTTCCTGTAACTACAGGGGTTCTTCAAAGCTCTATTGTTGGCCCTATACTTTTTTTAATTTACATTAACATTAATCTCCCTGAAATTCTCACATTTAAGGTGGCATTGTTTGCTTATGATTCTTCATAAGAAGCCACAAGAAATGTCTCTGATTGCTTAGAGGGGGAATTTAAGCTTGAAAAGGGTCTCACTTTGCTACAGCATGAGGCTCTTAGTGGTTGATCAACTTTAACTCAAAATAACTCAATTTTTTTTAGCTAATTGTTATCGCAAAAAACTAGATCTATTATATATTATAATCTATTATATATATAATATTTATGAACTGTAATGTACTCTACTCTTCGTCTTTTAGAATTAACTTTTACTTCTGATCTTTCTTGGAAACCATATATCAAATCTATTGCTAAAATAACATCTGAAAATCTCTTTTTCTTGCTTGCCACTTTCTTACTCCGGATTCTATTCTTTATCTCTATAAATCTCAAATCTGTCCTTGTATGTAATACTATTGCCATATCTGGAGCAGATTTTCGAATGAAGCCCTTTCTCTTTTAGACAAGGCACAAAAACATATTGTAAACATAGTTGACCTGGTCTTGCAGCCAACATTCAATGATTGTCACATCTAGGTAATGTTGCTTCTCTTTCTCTTTTCAATAAATACTATAATAAGTGCTGCTCTAAATAGCTAGGGTCTCTTGTGCCATCTACTAAAATTCATTCTCGTGTTACTCATCATTTAACTAGGTTTCACCTTTTTACTGTGACTGTTCTTAAGTGCTCTAAAAATTCTTTTTTATCTAGTTTTTTTTCTCAAACAGTTCTTTAGAATTCCCTCCTTCTTGTTTCATCTGTTAATCGTTAACTTGCTTTATAAACTTTATCTTTTCTCTTCGAGTACCTTCCAACTCTAATAGTGGTTGCTTGCAGCTTAGTTGGAAGTGAAGATGTAAAAAAAAACTTCATAGGACAAGTTTTTTTATAAAGGCTGTCACCGATACTTCCATATGAAATTTTTTTTTTCCAGATATAAATTTAAATCAAAATATAAGGATAACCAGCAGCAACAGAGAAAAGCACAATCAAACTTGCAAAGTCACTTTTATTTTGCCTTTAATCAATGGGATAATTCAGTTTATATGAGATAGGTTCCCATATAAACTGAATCAATGTATGGAGTCCCCATATGAACTGAATCAATGTATGGGGTCCCCATACGAACTGAATCAATGTATGGGATGGGTCCCCCATATGAACTGAATCAATGTATGGGATGCGTCCCCATATAACTGTATGAATAAATGTATGAGGTCTCCATGTGAAATGAATTAATGTGTGGGGTCCCCATATGAACTAAAATCAAGATAATATTCCTAAAATTAGAAACTTTACAAAATGTGTTGAAGAATTTGTAAACCAAAATGTTTATTAATAAAATAACTGAACTAAACAATACAAAGAATTTACAAATATTTTTACATGAAACCATTGTTCTATGCTTTTCAAGTTATTAATTTTTACATTTCTCACATAACTGTTATTGAAACTAATCAGAGAAAAACTAAACAAAAAAAATCATAAAAAATACCAGACCATTGTTATTGTGTTTAAAATTTTCTTTCGATCACTTGGATTAGGTAGACCAACATATAGCAATTTATCTAGACGACCTGGACGTAATATGGCTGCATCAAGAATATCTAAAAATTAAAAATAAACTAAATCATTGAAAAAATATATTTATTTCTTAAATTGCAAAAACATTAAAAAAAAACATATTCATGATGTTCCCTCACTAAATCATATTTTACAAAACAAGTTACCAGGTCGGTTTGTAGCTCCCATAATAAATACATTTTTCCTTGTTTCCAATCCATCCATTTCAGTAAGCAGTTGATTAACAACACGAGAACTTGCACTTGACTAAAATAAAGTACAATTTACAATATTTCCAAAAGCAAATTATTGAATTAAATAAAAATTATTGAATTAAGTAAAAACTGCAACAGATTATGTTTGCACTGAAGGTGAACAAAGAGATTATTAAAACAAAGAGTTATATCACATGTGCAGGATTTTTTGTGAAGTTTGTACTGCGCTTTTTTAACTTGATGTTTTGTTTAACAGATTCTTTAACTTATTCACAATATTACGAGTTATAAACCTTTGGGTGTTAATGCTTTCACTTCCAACAGTAGTTCCAATTGGAACCATTACAAATACTTAAACCTGGTAGTGCGTATTTGCAATATAAATAACAAATGTTTAATTATGTTGTTTTACATTTATCTCAATACCATTTTGATCCTAAGTAATATATTGTTCACACTCAGTAAAAAAAATGATTTTTTAAACCATATTGTGATTTGGATAATATTCAATTAATTATTTTTATTGGATAATCCTCCAAAGGTATGATACTTTAATATAAGTTATTAAAAAACTATTTTTATTAGCATCAACTGCAGCCCTTGGAGTTTGGAAAAATGAGGCCGGGAATTTATTGCTGACCTTAAGGTCAACAAAAAATAAGTTGACACAAAGGTTTTATCATAAAACATAGAAAGTAGGTCAGCAATTTTTTTCCAACCTTAAACACTTTAAGATTGGCATCGCTAAATGCCAACCCTAATTCTGAGAGCTTAACTGGTACATGATTCTTTAATGATAACCCCATGAGTTATTTTTAAAAGTTTTTTCTGCAGTTGTGTAGTCTGTAAATTGCTAAAGAACATTGTAAAATCTAAAAACATATTAGCCAACCGGAAAAAAATACATTTGCTCAATATGGCATAAGTTACACAGAACTTTCTTTTCTAGGACAATAAAGCAACTGGAGTACAATAAATTTGTGGGTTTCAACCAAGTGATTACATAAGTGATATTCATCATTATTTTATGTTCAGATGTTGTCAAAAAGTAAAAAAAAAATGACTGGAGTTGATTTATTTGACATGTTCATTTGACATATTACTTTCTGTTCTGACCACTACAGTCAAAAGTGGTACAGTAAATTTTATACTGGTCAAAACAAAACTTGTTTTTATATCTAAACATATAAAACTATATCTTTTATTGAAAACATTTAATGCTATTCTTAAATAGGTATTGATAAGTGTTTAAGTACATACAACGTATTGGTTATAGATAAACATTTAACATAAACAAGAACTATTTTTGACATTTATTAATAAATAATAAATGTCAAAAATTTTATTTTCTTAAGTAGTTCTTTTTTTATTTAACTATTTGTTAATTCTGAACAGTATGACAACAACTGTGACATAATACAAAGATAATAAAAAGATTTGTTAGCTTTCAGAAAATATTTGGATCAATTAATGAACTGTATGGTTTTTAATAAATACTTTTAAACACAAAATCAATTCAAGAAAACATGATTTTAATCCTATTGCCATTATAACAACTTAAAACTGAAAATAGTTTATTTATTTAGAGCTAAACTTTAAACAGCAAGCTAATGGCAAAAAGTTTTGATTGCAAAAATCATGCATGTTTTAAAATTTTGTTTCAGTTTTTGTATTTCATTATATATTTTGTAATTTATTATATTTATGTTAATCTTGATAATTCTCTTTAAAACTCTTTCACTCTGCATCTTATTTTTACTTTCATCATAATTTTACATTCAAAATAGGTCACTACCAGTGCTCCCTGGTTTTATCACGCTCCATGGTTTTAATCTTGTCCTATATACATCTTACTAGGATTTCCTTCCAGGACATCAGTGTATATTTTTTACTACATATAATAATAACCTAAAAAAAAAAGGAAAAATAAATATTTTTTTTTCAATTCATTTTTTGTTTTCATTACTCTTTCTTTTTCCCTGAAAAAAAAGTGTTGAAAAAGTGTAGAATACAATAGTACCATCTGAAAAAAGTGTTGCACTATTGTAGTGTAAAGTGTAGAATACAATAGTACCATCTGAAAAAAGTGTTGCACTATTGTAGTGTAAAGTGTAGAATACAATAGTACCATCTGAAAAAAGTGTTGCACTATTGTAGTGTAAAGTGTAGAATACAATAGTACCATCTGAAAAAAGTGTTGCACTATTGTAGTGTAAAGTGTAGAATACAATAGTACCATCTGAAAAAAGTGTTGCACTATTGTAGTGTAAAGTGTAGAATACAATAGTACCATCTGAAAAAAGTGTTGCACTATTGTAGTGTAAAGTGTAGAATACAATAGTACCATCTGAAAAAAGTGTTGCACTATTGTAGTGTAAAGTGTAGAATACAATAGTACCATCTGAAAAAAGTGTTGCACTATTGTAGAGTAAAGTGTAGAATACAATAGTACCATCTGAAAAAAGTGTTGCACTATTGTAGTGTAAAGTGTAGAATACAATAGTACCATCTGAAAAAAGTGTTGCACTATTGTAGTGTAAAGTGTAGAATACAATAGTACCATCTGAAAAAAGTGTTGCACTATTGTAGTGTAAAGTGTAGAATACAATAGTACCATCTGAAAAAGTGTTGCACTATTGTAGTGTAAAGTGTAGAATACAATAGTACCATCTGAAAAAAGTGTTGCACTATTGTAGTGTAAAGTGTAGAATACAATAGTACCATCTGAAAAAAGTGTTGCACTATTGTAGTGTAAAGTGTAGAATACAATAGTACCATCTGAAAAAAGTGTTGCACTATTGTAGTGTAAAGTGTAGAATACAATAGTACCATCTGAAAAAAGTGTTGCACTATTGTAGTGTAAAGTGTAGAATACAATAGTACCATCTGAAAAAAGTGTTGCACTATTGTAGTGTAAAGTGTAGAATACAATAGTACCATCTGAAAAAAGTGTTGCACTATTGTAGTGTAAAGTGTAGAATACAATAGTACCATCTGAAAAAAGTGTTGCACTATTGTAGTGTAAAGTGTAGAATACAATAGTACCATCTGAAAAAAGTGTTGCACTATTGTAGTGTAAAGTGTAGAATACAATAGTACCATCTGAAAAAAGTGTTGCACTATTGTAGTGTAAAGTGTAGAATACAATAGTACCATCTGAAAAAAGTGTTGCACTATTGTAGTGTAAAGTGTAGAATACAATAGTACCATCTGAAAAAAGTGTTGCACTATTGTAGTGTAAAGTGTAGAATACAATAGTACCATCTGAAAAAAGTGTTGCACTATTGTAGTGTAAAGTGTAGAATACAATAGTACCATCTGAAAAAAGTGTTGCACTATTGTAGTGTAAAGTGTAGAATACAATAGTACCATCTGAAAAAAGTGTTGCACTATTGTAGTGTAAAGTGTAGAATACAATAGTACCATCTGAAAAAAGTGTTGCACTATTGTAGTGTAAAGTGTAGAATACAATAGTACCATCTGAAAAAAGTGTTGCACTATTGTAGTGTAAAGTGTAGAATACAATAGTACCATCTGAAAAAAGTGTTGCACTATTGTAGTGTAAAGTGTAGAATACAATAGTACCATCTGAAAAAAGTGTTGCACTATTGTAGAGTAAAGTGTAGAATACAATAGTACCATCTGAAAAAAGTGTTGCACTATTGTAGTGTAAAGTGTAGAATACAATAGTACCATCTGAAAAAAGTGTTGCACTATTGTAGTGTAAAGTGTAGAATACAATAGTACCATCTGAAAAAAGTGTTGCACTATTGTAGTGTAAAGTGTAGAATACAATAGTACCATCTGAAAAAGTGTTGCACTATTGTAGTGTAAAGTGTAGAATACAATAGTACCATCTGAAAAAAGTGTTGCACTATTGTAGTGTAAAGTGTAGAATACAATAGTACCATCTGAAAAAAGTGTTGCACTATTGTAGTGTAAAGTGTAGAATACAATAGTACCATCTGAAAAAAGTGTTGCACTATTGTAGTGTAAAGTGTAGAATACAATAGTACCATCTGAAAAAAGTGTTGCACTATTGTAGTGTAAAGTGTAGAATACAATAGTACCATCTGAAAAAAGTGTTGCACTATTGTAGTGTAAAGTGTAGAATACAATAGTACCATCTGAAAAAAGTGTTGCACTATTGTAGTGTAAAGTGTAGAATACAATAGTACCATCTGAAAAAAGTGTTGCACTATTGTAGTGTAAAGTGTAGAATACAATAGTACCATCTGAAAAAAGTGTTGCACTATTGTAGTGTAAAGTGTAGAATACAATAGTACCATCTGAAAAAAGTGTTGCACTATTGTAGTGTAAAGTGTAGAATACAATAGTACCATCTGAAAAAAGTGTTGCACTATTGTAGTGTAAAGTGTAGAATACAATAGTACCATCTGAAAAAAGTGTTGCACTATTGTAGTGTAAAGTGTAGAATACAATAGTACCATCTGAAAAAAGTGTTGCACTATTGTAGTGTAAAGTGTAGAATACAATAGTACCATCTGAAAAAAGTGTTGCACTATTGTAGTGTAAAGTGTAGAATACAATAGTACCATCTGAAAAAAGTGTTGGACTATTGTAGTGTAAAGTGTAGAATATAATAGTACTATCTGAAAAAAGTGTTGGACTATTGTAGTGTAAAGTGTAGAATACAATAGTATCTTCTGAAAAAAGTGTTGGACTATTGTAGTGTAAAGTGTAGAATACAATAGTACCATCTGAAAAAAGTGTTAGACTATTGTAGAGTAAAGTGTAGAATATAATAGTACCACCAAGATCTAAATACACAGTAGTATTTTAACAACTAATTCTTCAATCCATCGTTTAATCAAATGAAGTTATTTTTTAAATTGTCTATCTGTTTCTAAAAATTGCATAAAAAAAATACTCTCTACGCAAATTATACAATATATTGAATATACAGAGTTAGTATTTATGCTAAAATATATTGTATATATACAATTTGAACAAAATGTTAAAATGCATTTTATATACACAGTGCAATATGATAAAGGTTTTTGATTGACCAAATATTAATATTACAAATTATGATTTGAAAAAAAAAAAGATAAAAAAAACAAAAAAAAACATACATCACCAGTTTCGGACCTTCTTGGGCAGAGAGCGTCAATCTCATCAAAAAATATTACACACGGTGCTGAGTTTTTTGCACGTTGAAAAACCTGGCGAACAGCTTTTTCACTCTCTCCAACATACTGAATTAAACAAACTTTACTTAAAATTTTTTTTATTTTATAGAACAAGACACAATAAACTTAAAAATAGTTTGACTATGTAAAAGCCTAGATTTGCCACAGAAGAAATACTGAAAATAAAATAAATAATTAAAAGATCTTTATAGTAAATAAAAACTGTTCATACAAAATTTTCATTTAAATTTATACAATTTTTTAATCCACAAAAATTGTCATTAAATACAACTTAAACGTATTAAAAATAATAACTAAATAAAAAATGCTAGAAAACTATTAAAATATAATAACAAAAATTAATGCAACATTAAAGTTTCTAGCAGTTTCTGTTTTGATGCAAAACAATTACATAAAGCAAAGGATTAACAATCACGGTTGTCATGGATCCTAATAATACCAAATTAGCTGACATAAAAATTCTGTTTATATGGAAGGATAACATACATATAAAAGTATCCTGTGGTACAAATTTTAAAATCTTTTAATATTGTCTACAGAAAAAAACTTAATTTGAATGTTTAAACTGAGTGAAATTTCAACTTCATGCCAAAAAAAACACCTGCAGAATGAGAACCACCCTTTAGCCAAATTAAATGCTAGATAAAATTTCGTCTGATTGGTTAACTGGTTAAGTTTTTATGGCAATTTTAGCTTAAATTTTGTAAGTTTTTTGCTACTTATCAGGCTTTCCCAGGAAAGGCGTGCGGTCGCACGCCTTGTTTGTCCATGCATAGAATAAATTTTTCAGAAAACGTGACCGCGGCAATATTTTGTGGGAAAGCGGAACTTATCCACAGAGAATAAAAAATAATATTAAAAAAGGAAACGAAGTCTAAACAGCGTATAAAATTGAAATTAGATGTAAGAAAAATATTTTGATAATAAAAAAAAAACTAAAAAAAAAAATAATCTTGTAACAAAAAAAAAAAAAAGTCATGAACATTTTTTTCAAAATTTTTATACTGTTTTTGTTTTCTTTTTTTAGGGTTGCTATTTTCAGCTACGAAATTTGATACAAGTCAAGGCAAAGACGACAACAAATCATAAAGTTTTCACAAAAATAAAAAGACTTGATATGTAATTTATTCACTAACTTTATCAGACAATGTATTAAAAAACTGATTCATTATTTAGGCTAGACAAATTTGATTAAATTTTTTTATTTAATTTAGTTTTTACGAAGGTTTATGCAAAGGCGATGACTTTATTCTCCAATACTTAGACGAGAAAATAAATTGCTGTTTTAATTAATAAATATATTATTTGAGATTTTAAAGATAACAAAATTTTAATGTGAAAAAAGTTCTCTTTCGACTTATTCTAAACTGATTATACTGAGTCAATGCTCGCCTTTTAGTACGTTGAAATTATTCAATTGCATAATTTTGTAATTACGAAAGAAGTTAAAAAAATAATTGCATTGCTTCTGTTGTCATTGTTACAAAAACAGTTCATTCGGGACATTATTATATATTAACACTCGTTCACAATGTCAATTAATGATTGCAAAATAAGCAACCCAATTGTTTGACAATAAAATTTTCTTTCATTTGAAAATTGAAAATAAACATATTTTACAAATAAATCGTTTTTGCGCTTTCTTGCGTATCAATACATTTAAATGTATTTACAAAACATTTAAAAATTAATTAAAGTTCTATCGTGAATTTTAAAGTATTACTGACTGATAAAAGTCATAAACAAATTTTACATTAAAAGGTCATTTCATTTTCATTAAACAATAATCTTTTTCTTTTTGATATGATTTTTCTTATTGATTTTATTTTTTTTATTGATTTGATTTTTCATAGCTAAAATAACTACCGCCCTAAAAAACAAAAACAAAAAAAAATAAATAAAATAAAGGTAAATTTTTTTTTTTAATATACATTAATTTTTAATTTTGAAAGCACAAACAGATTTCTTTTATTTACTTTAAGATTGCTTGCATTTTTGCGATATTTTCGTTTAGTTTTGTTTTGGCGCGAATTCTTGAAACGCATAATAATAAAATGTGGTCAGTTAGTCAGAAAAATTTATTCTTTGCATGGACAAACAAGGCGTGCGACCGCACGCCTTTCCTGGAAAAGCCTGACTTATACCTCAAAGCGTCACTGATTACTGTGATATTCAATCACTATTTTTAAATTAATGGCTACTTCAATATTTCAAATCAATGGCTACACTAATGTTCTACAATGTAATACCAACAATTTTTATATAACTATTTTATTAGTACATGTACCATTTTTATTTTAAAGACCAAAATATTGATTTGCAATTGAAAGTGTGGTTTGAATTGGTTAATGTAAAACGTGAATATATCAAGATTTCCAAAGCGCAAATAGTAACTATAGCAAGATAGTAAATATAACCAAAATACAAAAAAATGTTTAAAAAAAAATTCTAGTCAAAGGACTACAAGATAAACAAGCAAAAAAAATACGCCTCTGTTAACAAAACTTTTGAAAACTTAAAAAATTTTGAAACTAAGTAAAAAAAACCACTATTGTATTTATATACATTATATATAAAAATAACTCTATTGTATTACCATCAAATAGCATCTAATATCATTATAAGACATGTTCTTTGATTTTCTCCACAAAAAAATTATTTATAAAGCTCAATCAGGGTCAAACACAGACCTGTTTTGGTACCACTGAAACTGTATGAGCACCCAAACAATCCAAATAATATTTATTAATTGTTGTTTTACCTTTGAAAATGCATAAAAAAAAATCAAAATGTAGTAGGAAATAATCAATTTTTTTATTTTAACTGGTTCATTTATTGGAATGTATGAAAAAATTATATTATTTGAAATATAGAACAATTTTTAAAATACTCATTCAAATTAAAGTTAACTTTTGCTTGTTAGCAAATAAAAATTTTTAATAAGAAATAAACAAAAGTAAATATATTTCTTGATAACAATATAGTAAACGTGAAAATTTAGTTTTTTAATGAATGATTAATTGAAATTCTATTTTATTTTACGTTAAGAAAACAAAAAATCAATAAAACTACTTTTTTAAAAAGTTTTGTTTAATTCTTTATGTTCTTCTTGAATTTAATAATAGTAATAAAAATAATGATTACAATAATTTAATAAAGGACATCAAGTTTTAGTTATTTTTAAACTTAAATGTGTTTAATGTTTAAAAAAATCTAAAGTAAATGTAACTTACATTTTTAATAATAAGCTTCTTAGTAATAAATCTCTTTTATTTTAGGCCCTTTAAAGCACTATAAAATTTATTTACCTTTAGTTATATTTAAATCATTGTAAAATGTAAAATAATGGTTTTATTTATTAAAATTTTTATTTTTTTTGTATGTTTTGTATATAAATTGCGATATATTTTCGTTTTTAATATAGACAATAACTATTTGAAGGCAAGACGTTTAATAAGCGCAATTACTATTTTTTTTTTTTTTTGCAAAATACTATGCTATTTGTGTATATTTATTAAAAATTGTTCAAAGTATTTTAAACATTTAACAACTACTTAAAATTAAAAATATTTAAAATACTTTAAACAACTTTTAATAAATATTTACAAATAGTGCAGTAATTGCAACTTGAACGTTTATTAACATCTTAAAAAAAAAAACTATTTTTCTTAGCGTAACTATAAGTAGCATATGTATAACTCAATTCATTTATTCAAAGCCTTTTACAATGAGAATTTTAAATTAACTCTTTATCTTGGATAAAACTAAACAAATTGAAGACAAACAGATATTTAAAAATAATTGTCAATGCACCTGTTTTAAAGTGTGTGGTGTGTGTGTGGGTGGGGGGGGGGGGGGAGGGAGGGAGAAAGGAAAGTGGATGTTACCTTTAATAAATTTCTTCTCCCCCACAAAAAAAGCTATTTCTAAATAAGAGTTTATTTAGGTTTTGTCATTGCCTTTTTATATAAACAATCTACTATACTATTTTAAATAATATCAAAATTAATAATTTTTTAACTAATAAAGCTTTCAATAAAGTTTGACTTGCTGGTCTTCTCCATAAAGCTGATTTTCTTCATAAGCTGATCTTCTCCATAAGCTTGTTTCCTATGGTGTATTTGGGAAAGTTTTTGAGATTATCAAATCGTCTTTCTAACCGCTTTATTAAAGTCATCCTTGAAGGCCAACACTCTTCTTTGTTTCCAGTTACTTCTGGGGTATCTCAAGGTTCTATCTTTGATCATGTTTTGCTTTTTATCTACACTAATGATCTTTCTAACAACCTAATTAATCTCTTGTTTGCCCCTGTATGGAATACTGTTGTCATAATTGGACTGGTTCTTCTAATAATGCTCTTTCTCTTCTAGATATGGTCCAAAAATTGTAAATGTAGTTAGACTCGCTCTACCTCCTAAGTTTGAGCCTCTTTCCCATCATTGTAAAGTTGCATCTCTTTTTCTTTTCTACAAATACTATCATGGTCGCTGCTCTAAGGATCTATCTCTAGTTCCATCAACTAAAACTCTCTTGATTCTAAATCTAAATTGACTCTAAATCTCTTGACTTAAATCGCTTGACTTGTCATTCAGTAAAGTCTAACTGTATCTGTCCCACCATGCTCTAAAAACTTTTATTCAACTAGTTTTTTTCCCGCACTTCAACGTTTTGAAGCTCTCTCTCATCTTCATGTTTTCCTAACTCATACAACTTTCAACTTTTCAAGTCTTCTATTCTTTTTTCTAGTAACTCCCAACTTATTAGTGTTTGCTTGCAGCCTAGTTAGGAGTGAATCAGAATAAAAAAAAAAAAAATAGCATTTAAGGATAAAGGTGGTAAATTAATTATAATTATAATGTAAACTAATTATAATTAAATTATAATGTTCATTATAACCCGTAAACAATGAATTTCTGCTGCATTATCTCTAATAATTCAAATTATGCAAGAAAGTTTTTAAAGATGCTGTCACATCAATAATGCTTTGTACTTTGTAACTTGATTATTGTTTTGGTCTTGATCAATGTTAATTAAAATTTTGATGAGTAGTTTCAAAAAATTTTCTTTTTAAGTTCTCCAAGAGGAATCCTTTGCGACTGATGAAATCCTTGATATGGTAGAAGACAGTGTGAATTTTAAGCGCGAGGTTTGCAACAGTAATCATTAGCACCTTTTAATTTTCAATTTTTTTTTACTTTTAATTTTTTAAGTGAATTCAGGCTAAAGGATGAATGAATGATGAATGAATGAAAGAATGAATCCAAAGAAAGCTTTGACAACTAAATGGAAACTTTAAAAAGATTTAATTATGTGAACAATGTTGTGAATTATGTTTGTTTCAACAAGTTGCTGCACCCACATTTTACTTCCTGCATTCATTTTGCTTCAGTTGGCCCCTATGATATGGGCTCAGTTAAATGTGAAGAGCAACTGGCCACTTAACAGCTTCTATCTAAGCAGTTTTAAGGAACTTGAAAAGATGATTGAAAACTCCTAAGAGGAGATGCAATTTAATCAATGGAATAAATTCCTAAATCAGAACATTGTTAAGCCTGCTTATGATTGTCTTTCAAACAATTTGCCAAGCAGCTTTGCATTAGCCTGCCAGATTGCTGAAAAGACTTGAGGCTAAATTTGATTTATCTAGAGTTCAGAACTTGTGTGTATATCGGCAAATATATAATATGCATATGATGCGCATACAAATTTAACCAATAAATGGTGTTTGAAATTAATTAAATATTGTCAAATATAGAAGAAAATGATTTTTATTTTCATGATTTTTAAAGAAACTTTTATATTACAAAACTTGGCAACTTAATTTGTTTTTGTATTACATTTGCTCATTTAAAATTTCTTCACACTCAAATTCCCTGAGAACTGCTCCTCCCTTTAAAATGTAGTCATTTTTGTCGTTTCTATCCATCAAAACACTATTGGTATATATGAAAACTAATTTTTTTACGCGTTTGTTTGTCAAGCGATTTCTTAATCACGAATTTATAAATCGAAAAATTGATCAAGTTCTCTCTGCTGTTGCTGACGAACAAATCATTTGTTGCTGACAAACAAATCATTTCTTCTCTATTGCTGACAAACAAATCATTTGTTGCTGACAAACAAATCATTTCTTCTCTATTGCTGACAAACAAATCATTTGTTGCTGACAAACAAATCATTTCTTCTCTATTGCTGACAAACAAATCATTTGTTGCTGACAAACAAATCATTTCTTCTCTATTGCTGACAAACAAATCATTTCAACAATAGATTTTGCAACTTTAAACACTGCTGGATATTTCTGACGACCAACAATGTTCTAATAATTCTTTGCACTCATTTTGAAAATTGGGTCTTCTTTTTTCTATCAGTGTATTCATTTCTCGAACAAACTCAATCATTTCACTTTCAACTGTCTCAGTAACTGTTGGATTTGTTTTGGAGGCTAATTCTGAAATAGAACTGATTATATCAGACTTATCCTCACCAAAATAGAATCCTTCTGCAGCATACTTTGGTGTCAGCATATAGGCAATTCTTATATTTGAGGTGATAAGGAATTTAAAGCACTTCATAACCATTTCCTGAATATTTTCCTCATTTGTGAATTTCTTGTACATTTCACCAAAGTAATAGTACACCAAAGATAATGGAGCATCATCATTTTTAAGTCTTCCAATGATGTTAGAAGAATATTTGATATCTTTCACAAATTTTGCCAAACTATCCCAGAAAGCATTTGATTTAATTAGCATCAAAACAGCGATGGAATTTGTTTTTGGAGCAATTTCTTTCTAAGACCCATTTTCCTTATCCGCAAGTTGAATTAAAACATACTTTGCCATAAAAAGGTTGTTCATTGAATTAAAATGACTGAGCCATCAAGTCGAAACAGGCATTGTGAGTGAGCAATGAATATTAGCTGCATTTCTCTTTTTATCAAACTTTAACAATGTGATAATTTTTCATAAACTTATATTTTTTCAGCTTTTTTGATGGTCTTTGAACTTTCAGCACTCAAAATGTCCTTAACAAGAAGATTCATACCATGTGCTGTACAGCCATATGTTGAGATGTGTGGAAATTTTTTAAAAATTAATTTCCAAGCAGCTTTCATTACTGGAGCGTTGTCAGTGATAATGCTTATGAACTTTAATGGAGCGATTCTCGATTACTTCAATGACAGCACTAGCAACAGCTGCAGCATTTTTAATTATGCCCGCTGTGTTGATTGAAGTATAGAAAAACAGATTTATATTTGATGCCTTAATACAAAAATTCTTTTTACTGTATTGAGATTTTGCAAATATCTATTTATTGTAAAGTTTTCCATTGTCTTTCTGTTTGTTGAAAAACGTCTCTTTGAGTTTTTTATTGTTTAACTTATCTCTTTAATTTAATAATAACTTCAAATATAAAATTAATTAAAGAGATTTAATAATGGAATTAACAGTTGTTAACTTTGAATTTCACTATTAAAACTGATCATTTTTAGGTTTCAAAAATACATTAATTGAAAATTTCATCAAAACTAGAATTACAACTCGTTTTTTTGTCTGTCTGTCTAGTCAAAACGATTTAACGGTTTTTAATGATTTGAAAGGGAAAAAAAATTATGCACATAACTATGCGACTGTATACGCACAATTTATCGGCAAATATCTACGCATACAAATTTTTCGAACCCTAAATTTATCCAGTGTTTGCAAGTTTCTAGATTTGGCAAGACACTTAAAACTGACGTCAGGGTTGGTGGACCACATTATATTTGCAACACTCATATTACAAGCCAAAATTAGTTTACCTTCATTTGCATTAATGAGTCACCAATTTGTTCATTTACAATTTTGTTAACAATTACGTTAGGAGAAAACTATGCCACCATCAATTCCTAGCTTAACAAAATAACCATCAGAAATTTTGCAAGATTGAATAACACTCACAAGACTTATTAAATCATTGCAACAATCATTGTATCAGAATCTCTTTTTCTGCTGGTAATTTTTAAGCTTAAGCAATTTAACTTAAATTTTAAAGTTAAATTAAACAGTTCCATCCATAGAAAAGTCTTTATTGAAAATAACTCAATATGCAATTGATTTAGCTGCTTTGGCATGTTTTGCTGCTGAAGATTGAAGGTTTTCTCTAAACTTTATTTGAGAGGATTGGTGGAATAAACCTTTATCTAAAGGGCTGAGAAATGCCTTGCAAAGCACACTTGGTTTTTTATTAATAGTGGTTTTGCTCTTTAAGAGGATGATTCTCTTTCAACTTTGAACAACCAATTTGGCAGACAAAGGCAACAACACATCCTCTAGTTTCAGGAACCACTTGTATTGACTTGAAATCAAACAAAGGTGGGAGTGCAACTTCTTTTCCCTCTTGTTTCCTGAACAAAGTAGTTTTGCATAATTTGCAGAGTCCTTGTGGCACCTAATAATTGCTGATACTGATCTTGGTTTTGTACAGTTGGCAAATCTACTTATCAAATTAGCTTATTCAACCTGCTTATATTAATCTTATATTCAATCTGCTTGGATAGCAATAACCTGTCTTAAACATTTTTTTAGACAGAGCAAGCACACAAACTTTCAATTTTATCATGAATCTAGTCTTGATTTGGCATTGTGGCAATCACTAAATCTAACATCACTATATCAAACTTTTCCTTTTTACAAAATTTAACCTAAATTTATATTGGTTAACAATCCACTAAAAATACTTATAAATACTATTAATTAAAAATTAAAATCAAGGAAACATTTACTTACATTACAAAGAAATAATTATTTCCTTACAAGGAAATAATCATTTAAATTAGTTTAAATTTGACCATTTTTTAGCATTTTTATGCATTTTGACAGTAGTTTATACCATTAAAAATGATAATTTTACACTATGCGTAGGCAAAATCATGCTTTAAAAAGCAAATTAATATTTAGGTCAATAAAATGAAAATAGCACATGTGCCAATTAAAAACTTTTAATAAAAATTATTAGTATTACATACTAAAACATCATTAATTTGAAATTGTAACCCTTAATTTGAAAGTATTACCAAATATCACAGTAATTGGTAACGTTTTGAAGTATAGGTAGTAAAACTAACAAACCTTAAACTAAAAACTTCATTATATAGAGTGGTTTTCAGTCTACAGGTTTTATAACGTTTTTTATTAAGTTAAAATTTTACTCAATTTGAAAAATTAATTTTTTCTGCAAAATTAAAATTTTTTTAAATTTGCATTAAAGGATACCATATCTGTAAGTGTCCATGGGGCTTTCTTGGGCCAGCTAAGTTTGCATTACCAGGATTCATATTAACCGTGAAATTATAATGGCACTAAAAACTTTTTGTAATAAGCCCATATAACATTAATGATCTCCCTGAAATTTTCACATCTAAGGTGACTGTTCACTGATGATATTACTACTTATTCTTATCTCGATAAAAAGCCAACACACTCTGATTGCTTGGAGGGGGCATAAGATTTTGATTTGAAAATTGAAAGGATCTTACTTTTGCTACAGCATGGGGCTCTCAGTGTCTGGTGAACTTAACTTAGATAAAACCAAATTTTTTTCAGCTAACCGTTATCACAATAATCTAGATCTTCCTTTATTATGAACTGTAATGTACTGTAATGAATCATTTACCCTTCATCTTCTAGGATTAACTTTTACCCTAGAACTTTCTTGGAAACCATATATCAAATCAATTGCAAAATTAGCATCTGCTAAGGTTGCATCTCTTTATCATGCTGGACACTTTCTTAGTCAGGATTCTATTCTTTATATCTACAAATCTTAAATCCGACCTTTTATGAAATAATGTTGCCATATCTGGAGTGGATTTTCGAGTGATGCCCTATCTCTTACAGTCTAGGTGCAAAAACGCATTGTTAACACAGTTGAACCAGCTCTTATAGTCAACCTTCAACCACTGCCACTTTATCTTTTCTATAAATACTAGAATGGATGCTTTTCTAAAGAGCTAGCCTCTTTTGTGCCATCTATTATAATTCCTTCTCATGCTCATATCATCCAATGAAGTCTCATCCTTTTACTGTGACTGTTCCTAAGTGCTCCACAATACTTTTTTTATCTAGTCTTATTCTTTGAACATCAGTTCTTTGGAATTTGCTCCCTACATAGCACTCTAATAGTGATTGCTTGCAGCCTTGTTGGAAGTGTAGATGTTTAAAAATATATATACATATATTTTATTATTATTATAAACTGTTACTCAAACTTTATATGAATTATATAAATGATAATATTAATAAATGTATATTATATAAATATTACTAATTTTATAATTAATTATTAATAACTTATTATTAACTAAAAGTATTATAAAAATATTACTAACTATTAGTTTTTAAAATCTTAGAGATGAACTTATAAAAGTATTTTAATATTCTATCAACTCTTTAATACTTTTGGGCTGATTTCAACAGTTATACAATTTACTACATTAATTTTATTTATAATAACTAAATGCAAAGGAAAATCATCACTAACCATATTTAGAAGCTCTGGACCTTTAACAGAAATAAAATTAATCCCAGCTTCATTTGCAATAGCCTAAAATAAAAAACACACACACAGATATATATATATATATATATATATATATATATATATATATATATATATATATATATATGTATATATATATATATATATATATATATATATATATATATATATATATATATATATTCTTATACTGTATTTGAAAGAGACCTTTATGGTAAAAGTCACTTTCAACAACATTTAAATGACATCAATATAAAGTATCATTTTAATATTGTCTAAAAGTTAAAACAAATAAAATGATGCGGAAAATGTATAAGTATACTAACTTTTATTATTATTTAAAAAACCGTAAGACTAAATACAAGAAAGTTTTTTTAATTATAGTGTTTATTTGTTTTTCTATTGTTTTATAATATTTTTAAAACATGCAAGGAGTGTTGCTACATTGACTAACAAATAGGCAAAACACACGCAAAGTGTTGCTACATCAACTATTTTATAGCCTGTTGCTACTAGGAGTGCTGCTACACCAACTATGTTAGAGCCTGCTGCTACAAAGAAGTACTGCTACATCTACTATCTCATAGCCTGCTGCTACAAGGGAGTGCCAATACGCCAACTATCTTATAGCCTGCTGCTACAAGGGAGTGCTAATACATCGACTATTTTATAGCCTGCTGCTACAAGGAAGTGCCGCTACATTGACTGAGGGTTTGGTTTGGGCAAGCAATATATCATTTAAAAAACTTATTTATAGTTATATATATATATATACATATATATATATATATATATATATATATATATATATATATATATATATATATAACTATATATATACATATATATATATATATATATATATATATATATATATATAATATATATATATATATATATATATATATATATATATATATATATATATATATATATATATATACATATACATACATAAATGTATATATATATAAAAATTGTACCTCTTTTTTTGCTGCAATACTGCAAGACGAGAGTGTAGGGGTGCTGTACAGAATGTGAGATGCATAGGATTTATAAATTTGAAGTAGGTTTAATTGAGTGTTATCAATTTTTTTAAGATGTTTTAGTAAGTAGGGTACTGACTTAAGTTTGTTATGAACTTTTATCCATTGATCATTCCAGATAAGATTTTTGTTTATTAGGGTTCCTAGGTACTTGTAGGAATCAATGGATTCGAGTTTAGAGTTTAAAAGAATTGGCGAAGGAATTCAACTTGATTAGGGTGATGACTCTCTATCGATAATATTTTGCATTTTAAATGATTGAGTTTTATGCCATTAACATTAGCCCAGTTCACTACGCCATCCACAATAGAACAAGGTAGGTTTATTGCATATTTGTCATAGATGATGTGAGCTAATATGTCATCAACGTATTTTTGTAGGTTTGTCTCAGGTGGTAAAAAATCATTCACATCATGTATCAATGATATAAATAAAATAGGTCCAAGAACACTCCCTTGAATGACTCCAGCTTTAATACATTTCCATTTGGTTATATATATATATATATATATATATATATATATATATATATATATATATATATATATATATATATATGTATTTTTTTTTTTTTAAAAGAGAGACACTTCTACCAATTAAAAAAAGCAAGAAGTAAAAAAGAGTATTTGATCTACAGTTGAAGCGATACTTACAATCTAGTTGAAAAATCAAAAAGCTTATGATGAGTAACTTCTAAAAAAGAACAGAACCAAAAACCTTGACAGATGTCGTATGAAAATAGAAGTTTTTAAAATTTATTTATAGAACTCTTTTACTTGTCAACATAGGATGCACACAGTTGTATATTAAAAAAAATTAAAAATCTTTACTTGTCAACAAACGATAAAAGTTGCGTAAAAAATAAAAAAAACAAATTATATTTAATAATGCAAGAAGAACCAGATTTGTTCCAAATTTGTGTACAGTTCACATCGCTGACAGGCAATGTGGATTTTTAAAAAAATTCATTCTTTGTAAGCAATAGAATGAACAACTATAACTTGCTCTAGCTCCTCATAATGTGACAATGATGAAAAATACCTCATCCTCCTTTAATGGCGGCAGTTCAACAAAAAAGATAAAGAAGACATTGCTGTCTTCAAATTTTTGATCATGTTAATACAATGTCTCAGATTGCTGTGTTCTCTTTTTTAAGAACAGTGTCTCTCTTTGTTTAAGGAACAGTGTCTCTCGGTGTTTAAGGAACAGTGTCTCTCAGTGTTTAAGGAACAGTGTCTCTCAGGCGTTCTGTTAAGAAGCTATCATTGTCATGCAGTACAATCTGTCTGGCAAGGCAAGAGATTTGAGAAGCTGTGACTGATGTTAATAAAGCTTTATTCACTCTTTCTAATTCACTCATTCTGCACTGGGACAGAAAACTTCTATGAGATATTGCCAGTGGAAAAATAAAAGTGGATCAAACCACCATTCTTGTTAGGGGATTTTTTTTTCAGGCTCTTGATGCTACAAATAATACATGATGGATGGCAAAGACTATATAATGTCTTAAAAGGCTATATAATGTCTCATATTTGTTAAAATTGTTATTAAAATCATACATTGTTAAAACTCACAAACATTACCATTTTGCCACACTTACATGCAAGTATTTTTGGAATTAAGCTTCTCTGGCAAAATGAGTACCTCTAAATAATAATAAACTTCTTGGCAGGATTCAGGAATATTCAAGCCGTATAATTGTAGATGCTGTGGCAAAAGTAATTTATCACTACGCTTTTCTGAGAACTAAATCAGTTTGGCTTTTTTAATCCCAGTGTTGATATAATACAAAGAAAGATATAAATAAAAATTTAAAACATCTTTCTAAGCAGAAGGCTTTTAAGCAACTATATAGCAAGTCGTTTGACAATCAGAAACCACTGTCTGCTTATGTAACAAAGTATACAGCAAAATTCTTCAAACTTATTCTAACAAATAGCAAACAAATTCTCTATCTAATAAAAAACAGAACAATTTTTAGTAAAGAAACCAAATGAGTAGACAACCAATCCAGCTAAATACCATGCACAGAACGATTGGATGGAAAAAGGTGTTGTTTTTATCATGACACTCAACTTTGACATTCAACCGTAATGATGAAGACCAGAAACAATGTCTACTTTTTCTTTTAGATTTGCACAGAAAACAATTTTCAACTGCAACAAAGTTGGAACTATAAAAGACAGCTCAACAATATGCAGCTGTTTCTGTATTGTGCAAGTTTTTATACATTTATAATTGGTGAAAACTATAATACTTTTGACTTTAATTGATAATATTAAACATCATAGAAATTAATTGCCAATATAATAAACAATCAGTTCTAGTCAATATTCATGGTCAGACCATTAGATCTCTACAAATTAAGTAAATAATTTTTTTTATGATTTTGACATATAACAATAAGAATTTTTATTGTGTATTTGTGTTACCTGAATTCACATTTTTTTTATACAAATAATATTTGAAACATAATATTTGTGAGAGTCTTATGAAAGAACTTTACTATTTTTGTTAAAGTATATTTGTTGCTTTTCCAGCATTTTTGCGATCTGGCAAATTTGATCTGGTTAATTTGTGCCTTGTTTAATCAAACACGCAACCGGTATAATCTCCTTTATTAACAATGATTTCGTTCACAAAAACTTATCTGCTTTCAAAGCTATTTTTCTTGACTTTTCCGAAGCTTTAACGATCCCTCACAGAAGACTATTCCAAAAACCTATGGAATCAAAAGTAAAATTCTTAACTGGATTAAAGCTTTTTGTTCAAATAGACCCCAACGCAATCTTCTTGGTAATACTTCATCCAACAGAAAACATTAACTTGATTAACTTGTGAATAAACTCATTATCATTTCTTGCAGTTCTCTAAAACATGACAGCATAATCTAGCCGTTTCTGAAAGTCTGGCGGTTGTAAAGATTGCATTAATTGAATCTTGTAAGGGTACATGTGGTACAAGTCTCTTTGAATGCGCAAGGGTACAAGTCTCTTTGAATGCGCTGCAGAGAACTCCGTGAGAACTCCGTGCCATGTTCTTGAGAACGCCTTTGAGTGGATGTGGTTGGGTTCTCTTCAATGCTACGGCTCACAGCTTTAGTATTTTCATGTCTATGTACTGAACAACCTTGTCCACTTCTAGTCCTACCACTTACAGAGTTATGCTCTTGAAATCACTAAGTTCATTATTGCAGGCCTACTACGGGGATGTTGAACATTAAAATGGCGCATATTCGATTTTTTGCATTGTAGCAATTGACAGTCCATTTTTAAAGTAAAATCCAATTATTTTCACTTGTTCAGTTGTAAAATTGTCCCTGCCAAAAATTTCTGAAGATGGGCCACCCTGTTTATATACATATATATATATATATACATATATATATATATATATATATATATATATATATATATATATACATATATATATATATATACATATATATATATATATATATATATATATACATGTATATATACATACATACATATATATATATATATATATATATATATATATATATATATATATATATATATATATATATATATATATATATATATATATATATATATATATATATATATATATATATTATATATATATATATATATACATATATACATATACATATTTTTAAAACATTTCAGCCTATTAATTTGTGTTTTTGTGATTTTCTAAAAAAACTAGAAAATTTAATTAGTTTCCTCACTTAAATTAAATTAAATTTAATTAGACAACCCTGATTGTCAAGAAAAATATATATTAACATACCTTAGCTAGAAGAGTTTTTCCACAACCAGGAGGACCAGCTAATAATATACCAGGAGGGGTAACAAGTCCCAGCGATTCAAATTCCACAGGATTATGAACGGGTGCCTTTTGATTAATAAATATAGTCATTAATTTATAAAACTGATTGATTAGGAAAAGATTAAACAAAAAATCCAAACAAAAAAAAAAAAGGAAAAATAATAAAACATTTTTTTACCATAATTGCCATTGTAAGTTCTTCTCTGATGTCTTCTAATGCTCCAATATCTTTCCAAGAAACATCAGGCACAGTTGCAAACCCCTCACGCTTTGCTGAAGGTTGTACATGGGGCAAAGCTTGCTACATAAAATAAACTGTTGTAAAGTAAGAAATATTTAGATAAGTTATAAACTTAGTAAATTTGTTCATTAATATAGTAATGCAAAGTTAATTGTAAAGATATATATAAAAATAGTATTAAAAGTTACTATGGTTACTATTTTATCCCTTGTGTTCTTGATCAAGAAGGAGAAAAGTTAAAAACCACTAAGAACTTATTGATTGCAATGTAAATTTATACATGGTTGAAATGGTAATTAAAATCACAACACTCGACCTCTAAGCACCCACTAAATACCTCTCTACACCCACTAAACACCTCTCCCTAAAACATCATTTGTTTTAAATACAAACCATTATACTTTTACTTTCAAAATATAATTATCAATATTTAAAATAATAATAGACATAAGGTAAGTAAGGTAACATACCTAAATTCCTGTGTTGTAAAGTAACACATACCATAAAGTGCTGCGTTGTAAGGTAAAAACAAGTTGAAAATCTTAGAAAATGATTAGAGTGTATTTTAAGATATTAGTGTAATCATTTTTGATATTGTTAACATTTATTTGACATAACTTTGATATTGTTAGTAGTGAATTTAGCAAATGCTAAAAAGAATGAAGTGAAAGTACTTAGATTAAATAAAAAACTAGAAGTACTAGAAACTTAAATTAAGTACTTAGATTAAATAAAAAGAATAAAGTGCTAGATTAAGTACTTAGATTAAATAAAATGTATAAAGTGCTAGATTAAGTACTTAGATCACTATTATCACTAGATCACTATTATCACTAGATCACTATTATTGCTAGATCACATTATCACTAGAATAAAACTTAGATCAAAACTTATGATCATCACTAGAATAAGTACAATCTGCTTCATGTCCTGCTGCCTTGTAGGATATGCCTTTTTAGGCAAAGGCTAGGAGATGCAAACTCCGACATAAAACACCCCCTGCCTTGGGGCTCTTGGTTGAGTAAAGGCTAGAGATGGTGTTTCGATAAAAATACTCATCTTAGGCAGATGTTAAATGCATCTGGTTGCTGTCTTGTAGAAGGCCTCCTAGGCAAAGATTTAAGGGGTAAACAGATTCTGTCTGTTGACCAGCCTCGCACCCCTTCTTCATCTATTAGGCTGGCGAAGATGTATTTTTAATACATTGTTTCCAGTTTAGGATGTTGAACGCTGGATCTTCTTGACTCAATTCATGGGTTTTGCTTTTGTCTATGTTTTTATGACTAGGCAACTCATTCTATTATCTCCAAATGAGGGTACAGCTCTAAAACTCAGTATTATGGTTCTGAGGCCGGCTGGTAGTCAGGTTTCCCGAACTCTGTGGTAGCTCTCAGAGAGGCTGATTCCATCAACAGCTGAAAAATGTCAGAGTACTAACAGTGCCATGTTGCGCATGGATGGTGTCCCTGTTTGTACTTTTGGTGTGCATTGCCAAGGCCACATTAGAGCCCTTTGTTACGGCTTAGGGTTTATTAAAGGAAATAAGGCAACTGCTTGGGCAACAAAACAGTGTACTGAGTACTATCTATGTTTCGAGTCAAGTTCTTTAACAAATTTAAAAATGAATAAAGTAACAAAAACTATAAAACACAAAAAACCACAGTCATTACCAAGTTCGCTAAACCTATCATTCACCAATATTCCTGGTCTTCGAAGTAACTTTTTTTCTGTTGAGTCTTATCTCTTGCAAAGTTCACCAGATCTACTTGCTCTTTGTGAGACTAATTTGAGTTCAGCTGTCTCATCTTGTGATCTTAGTGTTGATGGTTATCTTCCTTTAATTCGTAAAGACTCCAATAGTCACATGCTTGGCCTGGGCATTTACATTCGTAAGAATTCACCCATTTGTCGGGAAACTAGGTTTGAATCCACAGACTACTCTTTTATGTGCTTTTGTTTAGCACCACTTCACTCTATCACCTTCCTCTTTGTTCTATATCGCTCTCCCTCATCTCAAGACTGCACTCTTCTTGATGTTATTTCTGATTATATTGACCAAGCCCTCATTCTTTATCCATCAGCCAATATTGTTGTTGTCGGTGACTTTAATGTTCATCACACTGAATGGCTTGGCTCTAGTGTCATTGACTCTGCAGGCATTAAGGCCCACAACTTTTGTCTTTCTCAATCCCTAACTCAAATAGTCAACTTTCCTTTTCGCTTTCCAGACAACCCGAATCATTTACCTTCTCTACTCGACTTATGTCTTGTTTCTGATCCTAGTCAGTGTTCAGTTTCTTCACACTCACCCTTAGGTGTGTCTGATCATGGTTTGGTCTCTCTAAAACTCTTATCTCATTCTTCTTTACCATCAGAATCCCCCTATCATCGTACATCTTACAACTACCTTAAAGCTGACTGGGACTCTTTCTGTGATTTTCTTTGTGATGGCCCCTGGGTAGAAATCTTTCGTCTCCCTGTTGACAAATGTGCTTCTTACATAACTTCGTGGATTCAGGCTGGCATGGAATCTTTTATTCCCTCTTGACGATTCCAGGTCAAGCCTCACTCTTCTCCATGGTTTTCCTCACATTGTGCTGCTGCAATTGCCAATCGAAACCATTACTTCCATATCTATCAGCAAAACAATTCTCCAGAAAACAGACGTCTGTTTATTACTGCTAGGAACCATTGTTAAAAGGTTTTGTCTAACGCCAAAGCTCGCTATTCTCAGATAATGAAATCTCGTATTTCATCACAAAAATTAGGCTCTCATAAGTTCTGGAGAATCTTTAATAGTATCAATAATAAGGGCAAGTCTGTAATTCCACCTCTTTTGTATGGTTCAGACTTTGTCACCTCACCTAAAGACAAAGCTGAATTGTTTGCCAAGAACTTTTCATCAATATCATCTCTTGATGCCACTAGTTGCGTTCTACCTGATATAGCCGTCAAACAGGTTGATCCATTGCTCAACATTCGTATCACTCCAGCTTTTGTATCTAAAGTGATTTCCCGCTTAGACTCTTCTACAGCTTGCAGCCCGGACAACATACCTGTTATAGTCTTGCAGAAGTGTTCTCTGGAGCTGTCGTCTATCCTTTCAAAACTATTTAACAAGTGCTTATCAGAGTCTTGTTTTCCAGCCTGCTGGAAAGCAGCATCTGTTATCCCTATTTTTAAAAAAAATTCTGGAGAGCGATCTGATTCATCTAACTCCCGTCCCATTAGTCTTCTTCCTATCATAAGAAAGGTTTTTGAATCTTTAATTAACAAACACTTAATCTCGAATCTCATAACCTACTTTCTGATCATCAATATGGATTTCGATCTTCTTGTTCTACGGCTGATTTGCTATCAGTAATAACCGATAGGTTTTATTGCGCATTAGATAAAGGTGGAGAGGTTAAGGCAATTGCTCTTGACATTTCTAAAGCGTTTGATAAAGTTTGGCATGCTGGTCTTCTCCATAAGCTTTCTTCTTATGGTGTATCTGGAAACATCTTTAAGATTATTGAATCCTTCCTTTCCAATCGTAGTATAAAAGTAGTATAAAATCTTCTTCTTATTCTGTAACCTCAGGGGTTCCTCAAGGTTTAATCCTTGGCCCTATACTCTTTTTAATTTACATTAACGATCTTCCAGATATTCTCACATCTAAGGTGGCATTGTTTGCTGATGATACTACCATTTATTCTTGTCACGATAGGAAGCCAACTCCCTCTGATTGCTTGCAGGGGGCATCTGAGCTTGAAAAGGATCTCACTTTTGCTACAGCATGGGGCTCACAGTGGCTGGTGAACTTTAATTCAGATAAAACTCAATTTTTTTCGGCCAATCGTTATCGCAATAGTTTAGACCTTCCTATATTTATGAACGGTAATGTACTCGATGAGTCTCCTACCCTTTATCTTCTAGGATTAACTCTTACTTCTGATCTTTCTTGGAAACCTTATATCAAATCCATTGCAAAATTAGCATCTGCTAAAGTTGCTTCTCTTTATCGAGCTTGTCACTTTCTTACTCTGGATTCTATTCTCTATTTTTATAAATCTCAAATTCGACCTTGTATGGAATACTGTTGCCATATCTGGGGTGGATCTTCTAATGATGCCCTTTTAGACAAGGTGCAAAAACGCATTGTAAACATAGTTGGACCTGCTCTTGCAGCCAACCTTTAACCTGTCACATCGTCGTAATGTTGCTTCTCTTTCTCTTTTTTACAAATACTATAATGGGCACTGTTTTAAAGAGCTAGCGACTCTTGTGCCATCTACTAAAATTCATTCTCGTGTTACTCGTCATTCAATTAAGTCTCATCCTTTTTCTGTTACTGTTCCTAAGTGCTCCAAAAACTCTTATTTGTCTAGTTTTTTTCCTCGAACATCAGTTCTTAGGAATTCGCTTCCTTCATCTTGCTTTCCTGATTCATATAATTTGCAATCTTTTAAGTCGTCTGTCAATTGTTATCTTGCTCTCCAATCTTCATCTTTTCTCTTCCAGTAACTTGCAACACTAATTAATGGTTGCTTGCAGCCTTGTTGTAAGCGAAGATAATTAAAAAAAAAAAAAAATTTAGATTTTAATTTTTTCTTTTATAACCAGCAAAACATGGATATTTAAAATTCAAAGCAAAACTGCGCTGTTCATGTGTACATTATTGTGTTGTGTTGAAAGACAAAACTTATAAAAAATTCAAAAGACTAAGTTAAAACTTATTGAGAATTTGAAAAAGTTGCTACACTGACAATTCAATAATATAATACCAAAAGCTTAGATATAAAAAATGCACCTGATAAGATACACCAAGAAAAGTTGGTAAAAATAAATTATTAAATGTTCATCAAATAACAAATGCACCTGATGGGATACACCAAAAAAAGTTGGTAAAAATACATTATTAACTGTTCATCAAATGAAAGTAGAAGTACTCAACAACTGTGCTTTAACTTGCGTTAAAACTTATCGTTTTTAATTTTGTAAACAAAATAAAAACAATAAGTTTTAACGCAATTTGAAAAGAAAATAAAACACATTTTGTTTTTAAACTCTAATGTCATTAGTGGCATACATAAATTTTTGCTCTACCTAAAAAAATGATAAAATGTGGATTGATATTAGGAATGGTATGGAACTCATAGGGCATAAACCAATTAAAATATTAGCAATGTTTTAGTTGTCTGAAGAGCAACTAGACATAAACCTAAAATTATACAGATGATATAAGGAATAAATATCACACAATATCACCAGCAATTATGTCAACTTTCTGAATGAAGCAGGCTTGTTAAAATTTCAGTTTAGTAGTCAAAGAGTTTAGATAAAAATGAATAAAAATGATAAAAATGAAACATAGTTTAGATGAATAGGCCACACCACAGCGATGTTTTCTCTCTTTGGTTTATACATATAAAATAACTTTAATTTAACAACTTGAATAATTGTTAGTTTAACTTAAGAGAAATATTAAGAATTTCAAAATACTTCAAAATGATGGGTAGTGAGGAATAGATTAGATAACTGTGCATCACTTAAAGGAGGTTGTTGTTGAAGCCACATTGAATGCTCTAAATAAAAATTAAATGAGAGTATTATTGAGTTGATAATAACTTTCTATTGATATAAACTTTCTATTGTTCAAATTAATTAATAATCATTTAAACTTTTTTATTGGTTAACTGATAACATCTTTAAAAACATACTTTTATTGATGTAAACATCTTTATTCTAAAACAACAAAAAGTAACAGACAACAAGTTGATTAAGACATCAGTAGATAAAAAGTAGAGAGTATCAGTAGATTATTACATCAATTATTAAAGACTATATTAGGTAAATGATTTTATTAAATTAACAATTGCAAAATTAAAAATAAAAATGTCATTAAAAAACTAAGCAATACTTCTTACATTTAAATACTCATTTGAAAACAATGCTTTTACAACATTATCTGATTTGAATGCACTAAAAATATTTTATATTATTAGCAAAGTAATTTGAATGTGCTAAAAATATTTTAAATTATTAGCAACATAATTTGAATGCACTAAAAATATTTCAAATTATTAGCAAAATAATTTGAATGCACTAAAAATATTTGAAAATATTAGTAACATGATTTGAGTGCATTAAAAAAAATACATATTTTTAATGCATTAATAGTAACATGATTTAAACGCGCTAAAAATAACATATATTTACTACTAGCAACTGTACTGTTAGTAACATGATTTAAATGCGCTAAAAATAACGCATATTGTATTTTAAATAATTATTGGCTACAAATAATTAATATTTCTATAAATTAATTTTCTTAAAGAAATAACAAATAAAGTATTTCAATATGGAGAACATCCTTGTGGTATATTTAAGTGAGAAGATGCTTTTATAAAAGACTTAGGGATATAAAAGTCCTTAAAGTAAACGATATAAGCATTCTGTAGGAAGAAGTAAAAAAAGCAGAGAACAAGAGATATAAGAATGAATTAGGCAAAGAAACAGACTTAGACTTTGATGAGCATCCTAAAGTTTAAAACTTTGTTGTTGTTTTTTTACCTATAAGTATCATTCAGTCTACCACTAATACAGCAGTGGAAGAGGGTATTACAACCCCATACCATACAGTATTGATTAGTAGTTTTATGGTTCTATAGCAAACTTAAATTTTTCTAAATCAACACCATATAGAGCTGAAGAGAACATAATATCTGCCAGGGTAAAAGAAATTAAAAAAACATAAAAAAAAACATCAGATTAACTTATGATAAATGACTAATGATTACAATGACTTTGATGGAAAAATTATGAATTAACAGAGAGAAAGCAACTAACCTGAAAAAAGCACCTGAACAATAGATAATCAAAAATAAGGTGCTATTCAATTTTGTAATGTTATCAATTTTAATATGTTAAGGTGTTATTTTTAATAATTGTTGATTAAAAATTAGAATATCATCTGCTTGTTTTAAAATTTTGAAATTACTAATTATAGCTATATTATATATTATAAATATATTATAAATTTAAAATATCTAAAAAACCTTTTAGAATGGAAATAATAAAGCAAAAAAAAAAAAAAAAACATAAAAAGTATGCCATGAGCTAGCTCAACTTACTTTAACGGTTCTATCATCAAATAGGTTTAAATTTCACTTACAGGAATTTTAATTCACCACTCTAGATTCATGAAAAAGGTTTATACTATTTAAAATTTTATCTTTTTATGAATGAAATCCCAAATATAAATTAAAAAAAAAAAAAAAAGATTCAAAATGTTAGTTAATATTATTTATTAAAATATTAAAGCTTACTGGCAAATAAAAAGGTTTGAGGAATGGAACCTACTTAGCTCTCGAGCTATTTTACAAGCTCTGTTCTCAGACGTACTTGGTATCTGGATCTCACTTTGGTAGTTTTTACCTTAGCAGATAAAGAATGTTAACTATCACTTGGACATTTTTGTAAATAGTTTTTTGGTGATATCACTAAGAAATGGATTACAAAGATGTCCAAGAAACAGTTACTTTAGAGCGCCTGCTAATGGACCAAGCTGTATTGAAAAGCCTCAACTTCAGTAAAGATGAACTTCCTAGTTTGGCTCCATTAAAAACAGACAAGTCGTGGTTAATCTTTGACAATTGATGAAAACTAAACAGAGTTTTGGAAAATTAAGCCATTTTTATCTAGAATAGACAACAAGTAAGAGCTTATTAGGAAATACCGATTTTTTTCTTTCGGCATAGGCTTAAGTCTTAAATATTTTAATTTTTTACTTTATTTACACTTTATTTTACTTTATTTAAGATTTTAATTTTAGTAGTTATTAAATTTTAAAAATACTTTTAACAAATTTTAATCAATATTTAAAATAGCGCAGTGTTTGCAAAACTAAAATAGTACTAATTAAGTTTATTAAACACTTAAGTCTTGTATTATTAACTACGGTAAACTTAAAGGGATGCCTAGATGCTGAGACAAGTTGTGTTCATATTAAAGAAAATTTTAAGAAAAAACCTTTGTGCTAAATTTGATTAAAACTAAACGATAAATGTATATCAACAAAACATACCTTTATCTAGATTTTTATATTAAAAAGTTAGTATACTTTCACATATTATATATTATATTATAGAGTTTTTAGATAACAAATTGTTTCCCTATTTTTGTTACATTAATTTATACGACATTTTCAGAATCTAAATGTAATTCTAAGTCTAAAGGGAAAATTTAGACTTTGCAAGTAAATTAAATAAAAAGATTCATTTATTCAGGGTTTCAAACAAATTATGGGTGATTTTGAAACAAACAATTTTTGATACTAGTTCTGCAAATTAGAAAGAATATGTTAAAAAAATAAAATGGAAATATAAAGAAAAAGCATAACCTGGATTGCAGCTCACAAAAGTGGAATAAAAACTGGAAGGTCAAAAGTGACCTGGACTGAGCTTATCAACATGAAAACTAGATGCAGGAAAATATTTCATATAAATTCATAATTCTTATTTAAACTTTAATCTATGCTTATTGAACATGTTGTTTTTACTTCAAAGTCCACCCCTTAACTGGGAAAAATAAATTTTTAGAATTACGTTTCATAAAAAATAGAAAACAAGAAAATGATAATAATAAAAATGATAATGGAAGAGAGATACAAATTTAATGATAAAGAAACTGATTTCAGTGTTGGTATAAATAGTAGTGACTCAACTGAAAAACAAATTTTTGCTTTAGAAGTATTCTGATTCTCAAAGCTCTCCTTTAGAAGTGTTCTGATTCTCAAAGCTCTCCTTTAGAAGTGTTCTGATTCTCAAAGTTCTCCTTTAGAAGTGTTCTGATTCTCAAAGGTCTCCTTTAGAAGAGTTTTCATTCTCAAAGCTCTCCTTTATAGTGTTCTGATTCTCAAAGCTCTCCTTAAATTCATTATAAAGTAAATAAGTTTAAAACATCTATAGAAACTATGGAAAATGTTGTATAACACAATAGTCTTACCAAGAAACTTTGTCATCCAATGATAACATTAAAAATTGATAGATCTAAACTATCAAATGCACAGCTAATAGTGGTCTTCTGTAATCTTGGTTTTTGGTTGTTGCTTTTTTTTCTTGAGAAGTGCAAAAAGCCCTAAAATTTTTTAGTTGGTGTTAAAACTTTTTATGTGTTAAAGCAAAAGATGTGGACAATTTAATAAACACAATTCGAAGAGCACATATGTAAATCATGGCAAGAAATTTTTTGACAGAACTTAAAACAAAACTTAAGTAAGATTATTAAACTCTTCGTTGGGATAGGAAACCTATGAAACGAAACTCTCTTCATAGGTTTGACTATTTTAAGTGTTTAAATATTAAACCAATTCAATTAGGTAAGTGTGATTATAGAAGCTATAGAAGATTTAGAGAGATCATAAGGATAATATTGCTGACTATTAATTATTGTTGAACATTAATTAAGTTTTTGATGCAACTGCATATTTACATAAAAAACAGAGCAGCAAATATTTTTCTCTAAGCTTCTCTGACTTGTATTCATTATAGAATTGATCCTTGGATCAATTTTGAAAGACATACTTCAAAAATACAACATCTGATGTTAATATACATTATTACAATGTTCAAATTTCAAAAGGAATGGCTTCACTCTGGAAAAATTTCTTTCAAAACTTCCATTAGATTTTTCAATATTGAAAATAAAATTTTTTCCTTAAAAAAAACAAGCAAATAAAACTTGCATTTTATTGAAGAATATGTTAAATTATATTTAAATATCACACAATTATAAAGAAGTTGTAGATATAGAAATTCTCCTTTTAGGAAGAGTCACAATTGCAGTAAACCAATTATATTATTAACTCCAAAAAAAAAAAAAATCAGAATTTTGTTTTTATATCAAGTGAACACGGAAAAATCCGGTCATCTTTACATTGAGATTTCTCCAAAACCACAAATGCTTTTTATTTAACTTTTTTTTTTAATTAAACCTTACTTCTTTACCTTAAATGGTGTTGATAAATTTTTGTTTACAAATTAATGATTTGCAAAATGTTTTGGAAACAAGTTGAGGTGCGTAAAAAAGTTGTGAATTTTTTTTGCAAAAATCCATTGACTTCCTATCGCTTGATTGCTAAACCCACAAATGTCCCAAAATCTACAGTCATAGATATTATAAACAAGTTCAAGACTACTCAAAGCTTCGAAAGAAAACTTGGAAGTGGAAGAAAAAAAACTTTCCATAAATCCAAAAAGGTAAAGTCAATTTTACGTTCAATAGCAAGAAATCCAAATCAGTCACAGCAAGATCTAGCAAGAAAATTTAAGACTTCTCGTTCTTATATCAAAAAAGTACTTAAAAATGCTGGAATTAAAGCATTTCATAATAAAAAAATACACCAAAGAGAAGCTTAAATTGTGAAATTAAAGGAATTCAACGCGCAAAGAAGTTGGTTAAAATAATGGCGGATAAAAATATGAGCATAATTGAAGACGACGAAACGTATTGCAAGGCAGATTTTTCACAATTTCCTGGTCAACAGTTTTACTATGAAAACAAAGATAAACCTGTTGATGATCAATTTAAATATATTCAATGAGAAAAATTTGCATCCAAGTTCCTTGTGTGGCAAGCAATTTGTAGCTGTGGTATGCAGTCCTCTTGTTTTGTCACTAAAAAGACCTTGACTGCCAATCTCTACATCAAAGAATGCCTCCAAAAAAGACTTTTGCCTTTTATAAAAAAACACTAATACCGATGTCTCTTTTGGCTCGATCTTGCTGCCTCTCACTATTCTAAAAAAGTTTTACAGTGGTGCAAAGATAATAATGTGAAAATTGTTCCTAAAGATGCGAATCCTCCAAATCGTCCTGAAGAGCGCAAGATTGAAGATTTTTGGGCAATAGTTAAAGGAGTTCTTCGTAAGACAGGTAGACTAACAAATAATAAAAAGGACTTCCAAAAAAAGTGGATTAATGCCACCAATATGGTTAAAAAAAGAAAAAAATCTGTAAAATGATGGCATCAACCCGCTATAAAGTTCAATTTCTTGCCAAGCAAGCCATCAAGCCCCTTAAAATTAAGTTGAAACTCTAATTTATGTAAACACATTTAATAATAAAAAAATTGAAATAAAAAGCATTTATGGTTTTAGAGAAATCTCAATTTAAAGTTGACCGGATTTTTCCGTGTCCACCCGATATTGAGAAAAAGTTTTGCTTTGAGAAATGGCTCAAAATTCAAGAATGCTAACTATTTGAAGATGATGCTATTTAATCTTTATAAAAAACTATTGACACAGCTGTGTGAGAAAATTGTTTTTCCATTATCTTTAAATACTTATAAAGGTATATCAGAAAATGAACTAAAAAGTATTGAATATAGAGAATAGAGTAGATTGAAATAATATTTTTAGAACAAGGCTGTATGAAACAATGTTTTAAAACTGGTTGAAACATAAGAATTATTTTCTGATTAAGCACAATAGCAATAACAATAATTATATAGAAATAAACATTAATAACTTTTTTTACAGGATGAATAACTTACACTATTATCAAGTTATTTTAATGAAAAATAAATATTTCTTAAAGATATTAAAATATTTTTAAATTAATTAAATAATAACAGAAAATATGAAAAATTGACTTAATGTATTTTCTTAGTTTTGTTTTTCTTCATTTTTTTCTTGTTTTTACAAAATTTTTTATTAAACTGCAAAAAGTCCAAACAAATATTAAATCTTTTTTTTTTTTTTTTAATTTTGTGTAAATTATTAAATTATATTAGAAACACATTTTCTTAGTTTGGTAAAAATAAATCCAGAAAATCAACAACAAAGAGAATATTCAGAACGCTTGAAAAAAGATCCAGTAAAACTAGCTCGATATTGTAAGAAGGAAGCCCAAAGAACCAAAACCAACTAAATAAAGAAGCTAAAGAACAAAATTCAAGATTCAAGAAAAAAAACTTCAAGAAAAGCCGGCAAAAGAACAAGCGGAATTTC